>OX419716.1:13830461-14430461 GCA_948474765.1 Patella depressa
AATATGATCAATAAACATAATGAATTTTTTATTAGTAAGGTCATATCAGTTTGATTTACTGTTCTTCGCGAATACTTGTAAAAATTTTCCTTCTTATTTCTTTGGGGAAAAAAGACTTATTTGAAAGTCAAAAATACTTGATTGTGTTATTAAAAAGCTTAGTTCCAAATTTCTGAATTTTATGCTTAACATCTTTCATGTGATTTCAAGTTTCTAGTTATTTATTAAGAACGGAAGAACTGAAAATCTAATTGATTTGTCCCAATGGCTTTTAAGTGTCTATCAATCCCTGAAGCTTGAAATAAAATAGATGGAAAATCAATTCTAACCAATAACTAAAATACCAAAGTCCTGTTGATGAATTTATGAATAAAGAAAAGGCCCAAATCATCCTCACCGATCGTCAAAATACCTTACAGTCACGTGGATGCATCCAAAATTCTGAAGGCTCTGACTCATAAACGAATGCTGGACTGAAAGAAAAGCGCAACCAATTCTAACCAATCTTATCATATGCATGCATTAAAAATGATGAAGTCCCATGGACAAATTTTAGGATTAAAGAAAAGCTCAAACAATTCTCACAAATCATCAAAATACTTGTACTATATAGATGCATTCAAAATGCTGAAGTCCCATAGATAAATACCTGACCAAAAAAAATCCTTTAAAAAAAACAATTCAAGAAAACTCTGCCAGATACATTTTCAGACGATAATCCTCTTGAGCCTGTCATTTTGTCAGTTAAAAATTTGTCTTCTTATTTTTCTATTTTTAAGACTCAAAGATGTCAAGTACTACTTGATATTTCTTGATATTTCGTCGGGCATCAGTAAAATGAGTCGGCATGAGTCAAATACATTAACTGTTAAAATAATTAGCAAAAAATAAAAAATATTCAGTTTCTAATGGGTTTGATTAAAATTTAATTTTTAAATTTAAAGCTAATGAAGAAAATTGGAAGATACGTTAAATATATGCGACAATGTAATTTACATTATCATCGCCTGCTAAGACACAATTTACTGAAAACTTTTCAATTTCCGAATGGTGTGATGTTAAAGCTGAAATACTGAAAAACAAATGAAAAGTAATTTATTGGCAAGGTCATACCAATTTAAATTTTAGCTGCTTTTTCTTCAGGGAAAAAACTAATTTAAACACAAAAAGTTACTTGAATGCTCTTCTCAAAAGCTACTAAAATCAATTTAAGATTTAAACTTTTATACTAAGCATGCTTCACAAGTCTCATGTGGCTAGTTAAATCAGAAAAATCCTTTAAACTCAAATAAAAATCTCAATTCAACTGAATAGAAACCTGAACAAAAATCTCAATTCAACTGAATAGAAGCCTCAACAGAAATCTCCAATCAACACAACAGACATTTTCTCATAAGTCTTCACTGAACTCAACAGCAATCTCTACTCAACTCAACAGCAATCTCTACTCAACTCAACAGCAATCTCTACTCTCAGCTACTAAACTCAACACAAATATCTCTATTCAATTCAAACCAAAATCTCAATACAGCTGAAAAGGAACCTCCATTTAACTCAATAGTAAAATATCCACTGAACCCAAGAGAATCTCGACTCCATAGTTTACCTATAAATGATAATTTATACAAAGCAACAATCACACAAGGACTATCAGAGGTTTTCTCCATGTAATATTTTATTCATAAATAATTATTGATATTTTCCTGGACTAGAATGAATAGTGTAAATGAAATTTGGTTTAATATCCTATTTGTCTGTACCTATCGGGCGAATGAAAATTGGCATACACAATGAAGTGTGCTTGGAGGGGATATTGAATTCCATCTGTCAAGGGTTCATTTAAGTGCACACAGGACCTTAGTTTCCATCCCATCCAAACTCAGGAAAATGACTTGGTACTATTTGTGTTCTATATTTTCGTCAGTTTGCAAAAAAACATTATTTTCTCCGCGGACAACTCGTTTCAACATAATTAAATGTATTCATCTTTATCAACATTATATTATTGAAAAGATGACGCCTGGTCATGAAAATAATGATATTTTATATGACCACTATCGGCCACCATATATTTGTTTTGTAACAATGTCAAAATGTTTACGAAACTTTGAATTACAAAATATGATATTAAAACAAAAGTAATTATGGAAATAGAAATTCAAATTGCAGTAGTTAAAAATAACTAAATGTGCCTATTGCAGGTCTTTCTCTATTACTGAAATGTTATCTCTATTATGTTGTAAATTCTGCTCCATAAATTTGCGTGATTCTGAAGGATTCTCCTCTCTATGTGTTAAGTGGTTTGAAATACTTTGTCACAAATAGTTATTGTCAAAGATATTTAAGCAAATAATTATTATCAAAGATAAGTAAATTATTGTCAAAGATAAGCAAATTATTAATACATAAAACAGAGTCTATCTATACCTGCATGAACCGAATGAATTATATCTCCTAATCTGGAACATATCAAATAAAAGATAGCATTTAGGTAATCAATTGAGAGCGAGAGAGAAATGGGGTTTAACGTCCACTCAACACAAACTAGGTCATTTCAGGACTAACATATGGTTTAATTTTATTTCAATAATTCGCTTGTGAGTAGGGGTCTTTAGCAGTGGGAGGAAACCGGAGTGCCCGAAGGAAACCCACAAGGTTGAGAAGGCACCCCTATCTTCATGCCACATACGCTCACACCAGGGCTCGAAACCACAGCTGCAAGCCAGAGGTGACCGGCCAGCTAGAGGTCGAAGCGCGGCACTCTAGACCACTAGGCCATCCCAACCCCCATGTAATCAATTGAAATCTTCCACAATCACTGTCAACCATATTATTCATACATAAAACAGAGTCTGTAACTGAATCAGATTGAATTAAATCTCCCTATCTTGAACAAATAAAAACAAAGATCGCAGCCATTCATACCTAAAACTGTTTGTACTTTAAACTGAATGAATTATATCTCCAGGTCATGAACAAATCCAAAAACAGATCACATTCAGTTAATCAATAAAAATCACCAAAGTCAGAGACAACCAAATTAATCATACCTTAAACTGATTGGATTAAATCTCTTGAAATCCAAAAACAGATCCCATTTATTCATTGTATTAAAATCACAAAAATCCCCCGTTTTAAGTGCTAATTTCAGGTGATGATGTCGACTGGTGGAAGTCTTGATCTATTATGTCAAGTACTTCTCAGTACCAGATCTCTGGTAGCAGTGGGATGATTAATAATAGAACGCTCTTTAATCTGGTTCATCAAGTCTTCTATTCAATAATTTAATCATTCATAATTAATCCACCACACACAAGGTCAGATACTTCTATCTCTAATAGGTCAAATCAGAAAACAATTTACACAGGGTTCATAACGACAACAGGGAGTTGAGGTGGTTTGTTCAGTAAGATGCTGGCTTGATAACCTGGAGGTCTCGGCATGGTACTCTCATGTCAGTAGTGCAGTCCAGAACAGACGTCCTGGTAAGGGAGAGAGAGAGAGAGAGAGAGAGAGAGATGGGGTTTAACGTCCACTCCACACAAACTAGGTCATTTCGGGACTAACATATGGTTTAATTTTATTTCATTAATTCGCTTGCGTGTAGGGGAGGAAACCAGAAGACCCGGAGAACACCCACGAGGTTGGACAGGCAACCCTACTCCTTGCCACGTACAACCAGGGATTCAAAACCACGCCACTTGACTCAATGGCAGGCCGTATGATACAGCCCACGCACGCTAACCATTCAGCCATCCACCCCGGGCCTGTTAAGGTGAGTGTCCAATCATTTGAATGGTGTAGAAAATGAGGTCTCTTTTACACATTGATGTGCATGCAAAAGAACCCTTAAAAGTTGGAATTCGAATGAAATTTAACATCACATGTTTCTGCACCCAATGGCCGAACGAAGACAGGATATTTTTGTAAAGCAAAATTATCGCAGCCTGAAATGGTTACGGAACGCTTTCGTAGAATAGTATAAGTTATAAGCATATAGCTATCACCAGAGGTCCATTAACATTAATGAAAAATTCATACTGATATAAGTCACTTATGTTCAAAGGTGAAACATAAATTGATAAAGGGTCAAAAGTTAATATAAGATGTTGCAATAAGGTGTTTGTGGAGGCGCATATAATATGCTCATGACAAAACTCGGAAAGGAACAATAAAATTTTAATATATAGCTTCATTTGTTCTATAGATTTTGCAAGAAAAATGCAATATAAGAGGAAGAATTTTGCACCGACAGCAGTATTTTCAGCTATTCTTCTAGGAATTTCAGATACTTGGTCTGTCAATATAATGTTTTAACCCTTTGGTTCCTGGCACAGCTCCTGACTACAGATGGCTCAAAATCACCAGAGTCATGAGACATCTATTCACATAACACAGGCGGTTTAAAGCAGACTTATTATCAGTAGTTTCAGACTGTTTCAGACTCTCCATGGTTATAACGGCATGAAGTATTTACAAACATGGACATATAAGGCACCTGTTGCAGACAAATACAAATTAACCCCCAACCTATATATATTAATAGAACACAGTTTTTACAAAATCTGAAGCCCTAACCCTTACCCTAACCAAAACTCCACATATGATGTCATATGTTCTAGACCATTTCCGATCTAGCGTTCTCCAGGAATCATAGTAGCATTAATACCCAGAGCTAAAGGGTTAAAAACCATGAAACCCCAAATTTCAGATTATTAAAACAAAGAAAATTAGTCAGCTATGAGAGATACGTAGAATCAAACTGGTCCAAACCCAATCTGGTTGATAAGAAGCCATTCTCACCTCGGTCCACAGTATAGAGACACTTCCGTTTTCCAAGGCATAGTCCAAACATTGACTCTCATATAAATAAACCATTTGGTACTGATTCGTACCTATATTATACTATTAAACCCCGTCAGGCGCCATGTTGAATTACACAATATTTAATGTTTTAAAATCTAACTACTTTATGGAATCAACGACAAATCTAAACTTGGGCACTCCAACCATTTTTATCTTTGTTTTAGAAAGAAAATTAGTCAATAATACCCAGCACTAAAGGGTTAAAAACCAAGATGATTAAAATCAAGAAAATATTTTCTTTTTCATCTAAAGCCTAACCATTGCTTCATCAATAAATCGTAATAACAAAATATTTCACAATGACCTTGAGCATTTGATTTCTGCCTGCAGATAATGTCATTGGTTGATATTATATGGTTGGTAGGTTAATAATGTTTAAAGGGAAAGGTTCCAAAATTACGATCTAAAAATCCGGAAAAATTGGGAAGGTCTTTCGTTATATCAAATGTTAAATATCAAGGCTGTTTTCAAGGAGGTAAATAGAAAATGTATAGAGGAAGAGGCTGATAAAATGAAATAGGGCTTCACATCCTGAATTTCTGGAAAATCACGGGTACCTTTCTCGGACAACACCGGAATCATACCCCAGCCCTTGGAGACACATAGAAACAAAAAAGTTGCAGAAATAGTGCTGCAGTGACAAAATATCTCCATTCTTTGCACATATAACAGTAATTACTTGTGCATTTCGTGGATATTTTCTTAAACAAAATTTAAATATTTCGACACAATTCCATTTCAAAATGTACAATTTTTTTTTTTTTTTGTTAATCTCAAAATCAAAATGGTGCTGTCCAGACAAAAAAGTTTTGGTCATCAATGCAGGACGTAGGTGCACTTTAGATTTTAAGGTCTGTCATTGAGTCAAATAGTGTGGTTTCAATTCCTCACTTGCCCATGACAAATAGTAGCGCCACCGCCTCCCATCCTCATGGGTTTTCTGTGTCCTTCGGCTTCCTCTGACTACTAAAGACCCCTATGTGCAAGCGAGTTATTGAAATAAAATTGAACCACGTTAGTCTTGGGAGGATCTAGTTTGTGTCTTGTGAACATTAAACCCATCTTTTCTATCTGTCTCTTCCTCACTCTCATTTCATTGCAATAATTTATTCTTTTTGAACAGAATTTAAATACGTCTTTATAGTATATTTCAGTACAAATTGTTTTATTGACCTAATATTCACGACTTTCAAAATGGAGATTTATGTTTCTCATTCACGCAAGAGCCATGATAGATATCGGTACTGACGAAATTTCTAGCCATTTATGTCGAGTCCTGAGCAGAATTAATGATAACACTACTCTCAAAGGGTGTAATTTCAACTCCGCTGAAGGATATATTGCTTATTGCACTGTCAGACTGTATACCGGATGACGTAGAAAGCACGTAAGCAAAAACCATTTAGACAAGTAATAAATGTTTAAACTTTTTTTTTTAATCCAATAAACTTCTAATTTAAGAATTTTTGTGTTAGTGTGTCACGGAACTCAATTATTCAAAACAGAAAGTAATTCTAAAAACTTTGATATTAGGAGCAGATGTTTTTTAGCCAATCAAAGAAACCACCCATGGCATTTAAAATGAAATGGTTTAATATCCTTGTTTTCTGCAACAATGAGGTGATTCTTAACATGGAGTAGGAAGCATCAAAGCAGTGGTTACGAGATATGGTGTCAAATTCATTCTTATTGGATTAGTAATAAGTTTAATTGTCGACGTCAGTACAGAAGACTATATATTTAGTATATTTGTATGTATTCAACACATTGTACCAATAAACTTACATTGTATTTCATATCAATTATTATTTCCATACCTCATTTTAGACAGGGAAATATTGTGAAGACTCAAGGCGTATGATCATTTCAGAACTTATACTTGGTTCAATTTTATTTCAATACTTCCCTTGCTCGTGGGGATCTTTAGCAGGAGGACCTAGAGAAAACCCATGAGGTTCAAGTGTTCTGAGGAAAATTTTGCCAAGACAGTAGCGTTTAAACCTATTCTGCATCAACTGTCATGGGATCTTTTACGTGCACACCAAAGAATACACAGCTTTTGGGTTCAATCCAAACTACCAGATGATCTGACAACACTGGGATTGAAACAGTGTTTAAATCGGTTGAAAATCAAAGCCATCTAACGGTCTAGAGAGTTGATTACAGGCTCGATATGGGCATAAATGTCTATTTAGTGATTTATATAATATTTGGGGCCAAATGAATACTCTGTATGAGACAGATTTAGCTAATAATTTATCTTTAAAATGAATCTTCCCAAAAACGTATAAGATCTGCTTAGATCAGTGTGCTGTCAACGAAACTTTGCCCAGACAGCGGCACTTCAATCTGATTAAAACACAGATCCTGTTTTCTTTCAGCCTTAGTGATGTCAACAATGTGAACTCGATCTGTCAACAAAGTTCATTCAAATTCATACGGTTTCGCACTGCACAACGTGAACACTGCCTTGGTGATATCAACAATGTGAACATGGCATTAGTGATGTCAACAATGTGAATACGGCCTTAGTGATCTGTCAACAAAGTTCATTCAAATTCATACTATTTCCACTGCACAATGTGAACACAGCCTTGGCAATATCGACAATGTGAACATGGCATTAGTGATGTCAACAATGTGAAAACGGCCTTAGTGATCTGTCAACAAATTTCATTCAATTTTGTACTATTGTAGATGCAGTGACCCCCTCTGCCTTCCACACACATACATCAAATAAATATGGTCATCATTGTCCACTCCATTCAATTCAATGTGAACACAGCCTTAGTGAAATGTCAACAAAGTTTACTCAATGTCGTATGATTAAATTTATACCTAAATGATTCCACTTTTTAATCTAGATGAATAATTCCACTTCGTCTCCAGAGAATCACAAGACCTTTACAAATAAGTATGTTTCAAGAATATTAACTGTCCGGAATTTCTTTATTCAGACATGAATATGAAGGAACATATTTATCTACTTTCAGCTGGTCGACATCGCCATCATAACGTGAAATGACCTCATCAATATTCAATAATCATATCGTAAATATACGACTGATATATATATTACCATATTTTTAAATCGCAGAGATAAGCATAATAAGAATTATGCAAATACATTTAATCCCACCATGGTGTATTTCAAACACAAAATTTCCATCCTCTCTACAACTGATAATAAATTCATAGAAATAAATATATAAACCAACTCCAATACTACGGAAATTATCAATAAAATGAAAATAAAATTTCGTTTAACGACAGATCAGTAGAGAGAGAAAGAAAGAAATGGAGTTTAATGTTCACTCGACACAAACTAGGTCACTTCAGGACTAACATATGATTTAATTTAATTTCAATAATTTGATTGCACGTAGGAGTCTTGAGCAGTGGGCCGCAACCGGAAGACCTGGAGAAAACCCATGAGGTTGGACAGGCGACACTAATCCTTGTCATGTACTATAGGGGATTCAAAACCACCCAGTTGACTCAATGACATGCTAATCATTCGGCCCATCCAGTATTTTGCTAGCTCGTAGGGGTCTTTAGCAACAGGAGGAAACTCGAGAACTTGGTGACAACCCTGATCGAGCAGGGAATCAAAACCATGCCACTCAACATAATAACTGTAACCATTCTGTTTGTAAGTTCAGGCTTGGTGCCTACACTCAAGCTGCCCTATAACTAGCTTGAGCCAGGGAGTGATGACATGACACTACTACTTCTGGTTTCATAGAAATGAAATGGGGTTTAACTGGTTTCATAAAACTCTGATAAGGCAGGATAAACGTACTACTCTTCGGCTCTGACAGGGCTATCAAGATAGACATATACCATACAGTGTGCTATTAGGGAAATTTTGCTTTGGCAGCAACACTATGGCCTACTGTTATATCAAATTTCAACTGTCAAGTAATCTTTTAAGCGGGGGGCCTCAGTTTTCTGTCCCATCCAAACAACTAGACAGTTGTCCTTGGTAAGAAAGGATAAACCTATCAATCAGGCAACCCATTGAGTCAAAATTCATACGGATAGCAGATGCAGGATGTTCAATACTAAATTTTATTGCTATTTTTCTTGTCAGAAGCTGTGGTGTCCGGGAAGACTTTCCCTCATAGTACATTGCTCCCATAATCTGGAAAAACCTAGCAAGTCAAATTTTGGTGAAAATTGAGTTAGACCCATATTTGGACTTAGTACACATGTATATAATAATAGTTTTTTTTCTCCGTCACCGAAAGGGCTTCTAATTATCTAATTGGTTTATATATTCAGTAGCCTAACAAAATAGTTTTCCTTTGTTTACTCAAAACTACATTCAACAGTGTTACTAGGTTTTTCCAGATTACGGGAAATTGCATGGGGTATGCTCATCTTCATCAGCGCAGTTGGTGGAGTAGGACTTAAAACCCCATCCAATTTCATTTATTTTTCCTATCAATTATTGTAAATTAATCTAATATAGACGAAATGTACAAACAATTTTTTTTCAGGATTCATATCAGCATTTTAATTATCCGGACAGAGATGGATGGATAAAGCCGAAAGCAGAAAGCCTACCTCTGATGTACCAGTAATAAAATTCATTGGACAATCAATTCTACGTTTGCAATACACCGTTCAATAATGTGTAATCAAATAACAAATTGTTCCGAGACCCGGGAAATCCCTGGAGACAACAGACAATTTAACCCACGAAGATTAAGTTATACCTCAATAATTTCTAGGTTTGAAAAATAATTGTCGGGAGTTTATTATTCTTCTGATGACCCTGCCGTTCTAATTCTCAAGCTGATATTTTGTAGTTCCGTGTTTAAACACGTCTGAAAATAGGTTAATGTTCTACTTCATTATTATAGTACTTTAGTATTTCAGATAAAGAGTTAGTTTCACATCTAATTGACACAAACTAGGTCATTTCGGGACTAACATACAGTAAATCTTTTTTTCAATAACTTGAATACACATATAGGGGTATCTAGCAGTGGGAAGAAACCAGAGGAGACAGAGAAAACTCACAATTTTTAATAAATGAAATTGAGTTTAACATCTTATTTGTCTCTACTCACTTATTTAGACAGGTAATTCAGCATGTAATGAGAAATTTTGTCGAAATAGAGCAAGAATAATTTTTCAGGGATCTTAAACATGCTGCTATTGTTTTTTTCTTTATCTAAACAACTAGACGTTTTTTTCCCTAGCCAGGTTCCCCCCCCCCTACTGCACCACGGACAAAGGGAAACCAGACTGCAAAGTCCCAAGATCCAAAACCAAGATCTACCCCATAGAGTGGTGGTGGATGATACAGAGTCATACTCATGGACACACCACCACAATGGCCTTGTATATACATAGAGAGAGGTTTAATGTAACTCACCATATACTAAGATATGGTTCAATATTATTTCACTAAATCACATGGGGGAGGAAACAGAAGGTCTCAGAGGAAACCCACAGGATTGGACAGACAGCCTTACTTCCTGTCCAGTAAAAGCTGTGAATCGAAACCAATGCACTTGACTCAATGACAAACCTGGTGATTTAAAGTGCAGGTTAATCCACTCAGCCACCCAATCTCTTGCCATGAATAACCCAGCAACATAATTACTGAAGATGTCTGGTATTCGAAACAACTAGATAATTTCGGGAGTCATACGATCACACAATATTTCAATTCCCCACCTCTGTGTCAAAAAACCCTAGGTCAGTCGTACGAAGCAATGACCGCTACAAATTACACACTGACCACTGATCTCATCTTAGTCTTGTCTATTCATTAAGAACGTCCAAAATATCTCCAATACCTGAATATCTATAATATGGAAGATAACATCTGTGTCGAAAGGAAACTTACACAAACATACAAAGCCAAGCTGATCGCTACAAATTACGCAATCAACAATGGTCTCACTTGACCCTCGTATATTCATTAAGTCTAAATTATTTGCTGTACCTGTGTATGTATATTATAGAAGAGAGCACCTGTTTTGTGTTAAGAATGGTTTAGTGTAAAAGGGTCAAGCCAGCAGTAATTGGTATTTTGACTAGGAATGAATTCCTTGCCATGGCATATTAAAAGCATTCTTTGGTATGATAATAATCATTAGGAAAATAATCATCAATCAATTTCAGAGGTTTGTAAATTAGTCCTAAATTTTGGTAAAATTCACCAGAGAGAGAGAGAAACAGAGAGAGGGATTTAATGTTCACAAACACGATCATATTGGGACTAACATATGGTTCAATTTTATTTCAACAATTCACAAAAGCGTATGGATCTTTACAGGTATTTTTGTATGTCTTTCGATTGGTTGAGAGGAAAAATGATCTTCACATTGTATTCAAAATGTAATGTGAAATCCAGGCAAAGACAATACAGAATGACACAGAGACAATATGGGATGAAGCAGAGGTAATATTGGATGAAAGCAGAGGTAATATTGGATGAAAACAGAGGTAATATGAGATGAGGCACAGACAACATGTGATGAGGCACAGACAATATGGGATGAGGCAGAGACAATATGGGATGAGGCAGAGACAATATAGAATAAAGCAGAGACAATCAGAGACAATACCGATGAAGCAGAGACAAAATGGGATGAAAAGAGAGACAATAAACGAAGAAATGATCAAAAGATTATTAAGATAATAAAACCAGCACTTTAGAACTTCAACATAGAAATTATCAATAAGAGAACAAAAGATGAATTCTTGTAAGTTTTAACAAAACAAGTGGCACAAGTTCACCTTTTATTATTAGTTTCCTTCTTAAAACCTACTACAAAAAAATCTATATATTACCAATCCTGCTCGTCTAGTTAACCCTTCTTAAGAAAATCAGAAAAAAGTGATACAAAAACCGGTACATCCCATATTATAAACTGAAAGAGTCTGAAACTACTGTTTGTCAGACCATCTCAAACCATCCAAGATATGTTAATAGCTTTTTGTTTTATTGATACATTTTGCACAGGTGGTTTAAGAAGTCAGAGCTAGGATAGTTTTCGGCGTGCTACAGAATTAAAATAAAAAACATGATTTTTTGAATTAATGATCTTTACACTTGATCATCGTAGAAACTGGAGATGATTTTGGGTGTTTTCGGCGTGCTACAGAATTAAAATAAAAAACACGATTTTTGGATTTAACAATCTTTACACATGATCATAGTAGAAACTGGAGATGATTTTGGGTGTTTTAGGCATGCTACAGAATTAAAATAAAAAAACATGATTTTTTTGATTTAACTATCTTTACACTTGATCATAGTAGAAACTGGAGATTATTTTTGGTGTCAATATTAATTTATCAATTTTTTGTTTACATTGGTTGCACACTGTCATCTTTATTTCTCTAAGGCAAATACAATTATAATGATCTTGATATCTATTTTGTACAAGCCAGCCCATTCTCCACAAATGCCTTTTTGTATAACTCAGTTAGCAAGGCTCAAACTCAAGAACCAGGTGGTCACACGTTCGAACCAATTGTTGACTTTGAAAATTTCTCTGGACTATAATAACCTGGTTGGTTATTCATGTAGAAGTACCGAAAGCCAGGGACGAATGTAGGATTTTAAATATGGTGGTGCAGCAAAGTTTTGATCAGGGCAAACGAACCCATTGGCATGTGGGCGCCCTTTAAACCGATCGACAGATCAGTGCCTTAAGAGCATTCACTGTGTGATCATAATCAAGTGTATTATTTTGTAATTGAAAGGATGTGCGACAATCGTCTGGTTTCGTGGGATCGGATCAAATATACCTGGCTGATCAACTGAAGTGTCTATTTTATCCATGAAAGCCATGGAAGCTATACCAATTCTCATTAACCATAATCTTAACACATAAAATAAATCAACTCAAATTCTTTCGGATCTTTTTAATTATTAGCACTAAGTCGAAACACTCCAACACCAATTATTTTGTCGATAAGTCAGAAATGAAATTTTACATCCTACTTTTGCTCACCAACAGGACTAATGAAGACAAGCAAGAGAAAGAGAGAGAGCAAGAGAGGGAGAGGTAGAGAGAGAGAAAGAGAGAGCGAGAGGGAGAGGTACAGAGAGAGAGAGAGGTACAGAGAGGGAGAGCAAGAGAGAGAGGGAGAGGGAGAGGTACAGAGAGAGGGAGAGGTACAGAGAGAGAGAGGGAGAGGTACAGGGAGAGAGGGAGAGGTACAGAGAGAGGGAGAGGTACAGAGAGGGAGAGAAAGAGGTACAGAGAGAGGGAGAGGTACAGAGAGGGAGAGGTACAGGGAGAGAGGGAGGGGGAGAGGTACAGAGAGAGAGAGAGGTACAGAGAGAGAGAGGGAGAGGTACAGAGAGGGAGAGGTACAGAGAGAGGGAGAGGTACAGAGAGGGAGAGAAAGAGGTACAGAGAGAGGGAGAAGTACAGAGAGGGAGAGAAAGAGGTACAGAGAGAGGGAGAGGTACAGAGAGAGATAGGGAGAGGTACAGGGAGAGAGGGAGGGGGAGAGGTACAAAGAGAGGGAGAGGTACAGAGAGAGAGAGAGAAAGGTACAGAGAGAGGGTACAGAGAGAGAGAGAGAGAGGGTTTACCCCGACTCTACACAAATTAGGTCATTTCAGGGCTAACATATGGTTCAATTGTATTTCAATAATTCGCTAACATGTCTACAGGTCTAACACATTCTCCTCACATCCTTTATGATCTGTAATTGAGTTATGGGTGCAAATGTGACACAGAGAAGGCCCATGCACAAGTGGATTTTGAAATGTACCATAATAGCCTCCGGGATCATTTCATAACTGATTTTATATTTGTTTTGAATTTGCTGATCAGTCTGCTCATGTCTGACAAACTAATGCGCCATGAGCATTACTTTACGTAATGGAATGAGCGCTTAATAAAAACTCACATTATTATTATTATTATTATTATTAATCTCCTTTAAGATCACATTTCATTGGTACGCTTACAGATATTTCAATGGATCATTTCATCTATCGTCATTTTAGCCAGCAGGATTTATATCATAATATCCTCAAATCCTTGGATGTAAATTGAATTTTAATAGCTGAATCGATTCATTTTTGCAGACTTCAACAGTATAATATTGGCCACTAAATGTAATGGTTTTGATACGTAAAAGCCTCTGTCAGTAATGGAAATCAAAGATAGCAGTAGAGTGAAAAATCATGTTCCTTGAGCAAAATTCTCATAATAAATTTCAAAATATTATGTCAATAAGATTTTAAATGTTTGATGAACATAATTTAAAGAGAGGACAAACATATTGTTTATTTTCAAACATGTACACCTAAAATTGGACATCAACTGTCGAAAGTAGACCATAAAATCAGTCACGTCTGGAATTGGGCATAAAGATGAATTATGTGATAGCTAAATCTGCCAATTACTGGTCTTTTTCCTGACTTCAAATGTTATATAAAGTATTATTTAGACATTTATTCACAATAATCAATTCTCTGGGCCATCATATCGCTACGATTTTACGTACATTAAAATACTGCGAAGTAATTTGACTAAAATTATCAATATATAGCAACAACGGTCAGCTCTTTATCTAAATCTTAGGTAATGCATCTTGAAAAGGTCAACAATAGAAAACATCAAATATAAGTAAATAGACACTTTCAGTTTTATCCAAATCAAAATGGCTTCTTTAATTTCCAATTTGTGAAAGGTTTAGCTGTCTATTTACTTATTTATTTAGTAAAAAAAGTTGTCTGGGGTTATAAACCACAATAATCACGTTTTCATCATAACAAAAATCTTTTGACATTTTTACTATACACAAAAACTCAATCAATACCACAAATTATCTCTATTTATCTCTTGTTTTCACTTCTAAGCGATAATCTACGACTAAATATTAAAGCAAAAATTATCCTAAAAGCTTTTTCGAAGAGACATGTACATCCATCAATAACACTATCCCAAGACCAAAGGGAAACACACATTGAACAACAAAGCTGGGCTCTGAAATAATGACTAAAAAATTGGTCGACCAGGCGCTAATAAGTTGATGAAATAAAAGTGTGAAAGAATTTATTTGACTGTTTCGGGGTTAATAAATCAATTAGCCATAACCATGTTGTTTCCTCTGAAAGCAAATTATTCACATCCAAATAAAATTTCAATTCTGACAATCAACTCAAGTAGCTGGGAAATTCCTAAATGTGTTTGTTGCAGTGAGGATAATGGACAAATAGCGATTCTTTTATGAATGAGAGAGTTGCTAATAAGTAGCTTCCCTTCATTTTCAACACGACACAAACTAGGTCATTTTGGGACTAACATATGGTTTTATTTTATTTCAATAATTTGTTGGCGCATAGCAGTGGGAGGAAACTGGAGAACCAGCAGAAAACCCACGAAAGTTGGACAAGCAACCCTACTCCTTGCCACGTACAACCGGGGAATAGAAAGCACGCCAGTTGACACAATGACAGGCTTTATGATACAGCACGCACATGCTAACCATTCAGCCATCTACCCCCTCCCTCCCCCCCCACCCCCAGTGGTATTTAAGCTTAGATTTATTTAATCATGTGACTCGGGTGTTATAATGGCGGCAGACAACATTGCACACACCACGAACAATCTTGTTAAAAATAATTGTTTAGTTGGTTCGGAAGCAGTTTCCCGATTTCCTCATCAGTGAGATAAAAAAGGAAGTCCTAGAGAAAACCCAGGAGGTTGAAATGAAATGAAAATGAAATAAAATGGGGTTTAACGTCCTACTGTTCTGCACCTAACCTGGGCTAATGAAGACAGGCATATGCCATACAGTGTGATATGAAGGAAATTTAACTGGGCAGTGACACTATGGCCTATCCTTACATCAAATTCCAACTGCCCAGGGATATTTTATGTGCACACCAATATATACATGAGACCTCTATTCTTTATTCCACCCAAATGACTAGACAGCTGTCAAGTCCTCCGTCCTGCACCAATGACAAGGGGAAACCACTCAGTAAACCCTGGCTCCCCCGTGAGGTTAGTTAAGAAACTCTGGTGAAAATCCACGAGGATGGACAGGTGATCGTAATCCTTGTCATGTACAAGCTTAGGATTGAAACCACCCCACATGACTCAATGACACCTCTGGATCTACAGAGCAGCCACTGAAAATCATCTATACTTTGTTGAATTCCAACTGCCATTTTTATTTATGTACACAGGGCCTAGGGTTTTTTTTGTAACATCTGAATGACACTGATACTTTCCAGGCCCTCTGTCCTTGTCAAACAATCCTGGAAAATCCAAAAGTCTTACTCACTGAGCCAACGTGGCTCCACCATTTATTCTAATGTTCACACAGTAACAATAATAGTTGTAGTATTTTGAATATGAAACTTTGATGAAACAATGGTTAAAATATTTAATAATAACACTTGGAAAATTGGAAGCATCAGATAAAATAATATATTGAAACCAGAAACCATGACGCTAAAGATAAAAATAAAATCTGATATCAATGATAAAATAAAACCAATCCGATGCGTCATCTCATATTTGACTGCAATCCAATGTGCAACTAGTTGTGAGAGAGAGAAATGGGGTTTAACATCCACTCGACACAAACTAGGTCATTTCGGGACTAACATATGCTTTTGATTTTATTTCAATGATTCGCTGGGGCATAGGTCTTTAGCCTTGTGAACAACCGGGGATTCGAAATTACGCCAGTTGACTCAATGACAGGCTTTATGATACATCATAAGCATATGCTAACCATTCCCCACCCCACCTCCAATTTCTGACAATAATATAGAATCATGTTTCTTACAATTCCTGGTTCTGTGGAAAATGTTCTACATATAAACATTTAAATAAAATTAAAACAACATTCTCCATCACATAATTATCATAGAAAAATTCAATTTGAAATATTTCAAAATGAAATGGGTTTAACATCCTACTTTTCTGCTCCGACTGGGCTAACGAAGATGGAGATACTCTTTTCACAGAGTGAGATGCGAGACATTTCTAATTCCAACTGTTATGGATTCTTTACATGCACGCTAATATGTATACAAGACCTTGATTTTTCATGCCATGCAAACAACTAGACACCGTTCTTGCCAGACCCTCAGTCCTGAAAACTGACAACAAACTTTCTTGGCCTACATTTGAAGTGAACCTGAGACCTCCTTGTTACGTACGACAGTGTCTTACTCACTCACCCAACGTGGCTCCCAACTTCTTTCACATTTAATTTGAATGTTTATTGTCTACGGATTTGGAGGGGGGGGTAGATGGCCGAATGGTTAGCATGTGCGCGCTGTATCATACGGCCTGCCATTGAGTCCACTGGCGTGGTTTCGAATCCCCGGTTGTATGTGGCAAGGATGTTAAACCCCATTTCTCTTTCTTCGTCTACGGTTTCACACCACTCTTCTTACTTTTTGTTTACACAATTTACTAACTTACACTTCAATAAATGTTACAACTATGTAATAATTGTCCATGTTTGATGACAGTATCACCTATAATTCAACTAGATCATTATTTTGCTCAATGTTACGTGATCTCCAATATTGAAACGATAAAAGGAGATAATAATCATAATAACAGAGAAGGTATTCTTTCAAATTTAATTATTTCATTCTTGTAAAATAAAAGATGATGAGTAATAGCTTAACTTGACTTTGATTTGCTCTATACAAAACTATAAGAACCTAGATAACTTTTCTTTATTACATAGCCAACAATTACTGGATGACTGCCTGAACAAATAACATTT
The DNA here is from genome assembly GCA_948474765.1 of Patella depressa. Classification (NCBI taxonomy): domain Eukaryota; kingdom Metazoa; phylum Mollusca; class Gastropoda; family Patellidae; genus Patella; species Patella depressa. The sequence goes on from OX419716.1 coordinate 13,848,078, forward strand.
TAAAAAGCATTACAACTGAATTCTTCCACAATATAATTCTACGAAGAAAACTTATTAAAAAGAATTAAAGCGAATATATCCATGACAAAATAACACAATCAATACTTTCACAGTGAACCCAATTCAAAAAGATTTTCTTACCAATTCCTCTATTGATTAAAAGAGTCAACTTGGATGAACACGTAGGTATCGCTTATCCTGACCTCCCATTTAGAACACTAACTAACTAACATCAACGGTGTTTGGTCCATTTATCCAACTGGCCCAAGGCCTGTAGACCAAACAATATCATCTAAGCCAAGAGGATGTCAGCCTGTGTTGAGATCAATGAATTGTTGAGTTGAAAACACATGTTGTTCCATGCCACGAGTAAATTGTGACTAACTCTCCCTTTATCACTTATATTCAAACTCTCGTTACATCAATATCTTCATACCATTCCATGCATGAAATATCATAAAATTATATCTTTTCGTCAATAAATACTACAAACGTCATTTACACAAACAATGTTTAATGTTTATGAAAAGAGAATGAATTCCTTTACACAAAGCAGACGTCAAACAATAGCATTACAATTGACGACCGTAAAACAAAAATCAGAATCACATCTATTAACATGCGTCTTTGATCTGATAAAGAATTGTCGTAAAATTATTGGATTTTTCGTTCGAAACTTTTTTTTTCTAATTGAAAGATCTGGCTACCTGTGACTTGTATTAATTGTCGTTTAAATATCATAGGTTGTTTTTTAATTGAAGACCAAAGATACAGTTCAAGTGTATAAAACTCTAAGATCAATAGAAATGCATTTAACCAACTCATTCAAAGATAAAAAAAGCATTTAACCAATTACTTCGAAGATAAAAAAAAATTGATTTTGATTTTTTGTTTTAATGACACAGATTGGTTGGCGTTTTCACGGCAAGGAGCTCATTTTGTGAGAGAGAGAGAGCGAGAGACAGAAATGGGGTTTAAAGTCTACCCAACACAAACTAGGACATTTTGGGACTAACAAATGGTTTAATTTATTTCAATAATTCGCTTGCGCGTAGGAGTCTATAGCAGTGGGAGGAAACCGGAGGACCCAGAGAAAAGCCATATGGTTGGACAGTCGACCAGATTCCTTGTCACGTACAACCGGAGATTTGAAACCACGGCAGTTGACTCAGTGACATGCTTTATGATACAGCGCGCATGTGCTAACCATTCGGTCATCCAACCCCCACTCAGTTTGTAAATAAAGATGATATTTCATTGAAGGGATGATTTATTTATTTGACTGGTAAGGAACAGTGTCAATGTGATTAAAATACAGATATATATTTCGTTTATTTTTTATACTTTCGGTGGCCTGGACTACATGTTGATCTGACCAGTTGTAGTTGAAGGTCACGTTAGGTGAACGGCTTTTGACCCTATGACATCGAACATTTGATTAACCAATCAGTGTTAAAGGGACCCTCCCTATAACAACAGAGTCTCAAAAATTAAAGTCCGAGTATTTATGAAATTTATGGACCAAAATATAGAGGCCCGGTGTATTTACCTTGTCACAAAATTTCAGCTCAAAATATTGAGTCGTTTGAACGTGAACGTCAACACTGCTTATCCGGACACGTAACCCTTTTAAGATTTCGGGTCAATTTTTTCATTGGGTGACCTGATAATCGATTCCCATTTCTTGATAGGTCTATACAGTGAATGACCCATGTACTGTACTTGATAACAAAGGGTAAATTCCACCTACATATTAATTTTATAGAAAAAAGTCTGGTTTTATCCAGATACTGTATAATACATCGGTCTCCATTTCCAGATGAAGACTGTCAGGTTTAAGTTATTTACAAGCGTATCACAAATATCATGTTAGTTGGTCGGCCTTAGGTAATGGGTTTTAAGGGATTTTAACACAAAATTAAGCAGTTTTATTCCCCCAAAAGTTATCGGGATTGGCCCTTTAATGTTTCTAGTAACAGACTGTTTCAATGGCTAATCCCTCACATCATCCAGAACACAATCGAGTTATATAACAACTCTTCCAGATTCTAGTGCAGTAAAGACAAGTAAACCCAAATTTTGAACTATATAAAATACAACAAATTTTAATCAGTTTTTGAAGTGTCTAGTTGTTCGGAAGGGATATATAGCCTGGGGAGAAAAATAGGATGTGAAACCTCATTTTATTACATTTCGTATTTGTAGGTCTACCTTGCCGTTTTGTGATGAGGGCATGTGAGATGGGGTAGGGGCGTTGAGGGCGACATAAATAGAAGACCGGTCCTGTCTTATAAATGGATGGGTCCACACCATGGACTTCAGATTTATTGTTATCATGGACATTATTTTTTTGCTAACATAAATAGTACTTTTTTTTTTCTTTGCCCAACTTAAGCTCAATCATATTCTATTGGGATTTCCATATTTGAACCCTAGTTTGAACAACATTATCAACAAAATACACCAACTCAGACCTGTTTCCTGAATTTGTAAAGTGGCAGTGGGTGGAATAAATTACAGAAATTGGAAATAAATTTCTTTATCATTTATTTATTTCCCTAAAGTACAACCAAACCAGTGAATATTTAAGAGAACTTTTTATGATGCGACTGGAATATTTAATTATTTTTCTCTACGTAATACGAAGAAATGTACTGAATATCCACAAGAGCATTTTTCCATAAAACTTTTTTTAATGCTGTCACTAATAAGGCATAGAATTTCTAAAAGACGTTCCGCCGTTCAAAAACTTGAACACGAGGGAATTCCAAACATGAAATGCATTACCATAAAAGTAGCAGAGATGTTCGTTTCGAGTGAAAGTAAAAAAAAATGATTGAATGACATTTTTTTCATGACAATTCAAACTATAAAAATTAGCGAGGAATGAGGAATTGAAATGAGCTGAAAAATGCCGTGTAATTACGAGACAAATGCCATTGATCACAAATCTTCGAAATGTATCACTGGAACAAAAATGAGATAACAAACAATATTAACGACATTTCTTATCAATGGTCGTCATCATCATTCTAAAACTTTACTGGAGTATTTAACTACGGGAGAGGAAACAAAAATTTTACGATTCTCATTGTGTGATATCTATTCTGAAAATCTGTAAATAGACTTAATTAATGTCAGTTAGAAAATTACTTTAAATCTAAAACAATGTGTGAAATAAAACTTCTACTTTTAGCTCTTATTTCAAGATATCAATGTTTAGTTTACGCACATTCGGCCAATTTACTTCGACTAAAGAAAGGCAGTTTTTTGTCAAGGAAACTTTATATTCTTTGGTCTTATTCAAACCTGGATATAAGAGAGAGAGAGAGTGAGAGAGAGAGAGAAATGGGGTTTCACGTCCACTCGACACAAACTAAACCATTTCAGGACTAGCATATGGTATGATTTTATTTCAATAACTCGCTTGCGCGTAAGGGTCTTTAGCAGTGGGAGGAATCCAAAGGACACAGAGAAAACCCACGACGTTCGACAGGCGACCCAACTCCTTGTCACATACAACCTTGGATTCGAAACCACGCCGCTTGACTCAATGACAGGTTTTATGATACAGACTGCATATGCTAACCATTCGGCCATCGCCCCCCTCCCCCCCGGGACATAAGATACCTGTCACAGACTCTTTCAAGTAAAATTATCACCTGGATGTACATAGACAAGCCTAGACATAAGGCACCTGTCACAGACTTTATCAAGTAGGCTACAAATTATTACAACATGCTATAAAATCCAAATTTCAAAGAATTTAACTGTAAAGGAGCTAAATCACCAGTATTTTGGACCTAGAAATTGACATAAATGGGTTACAACACATAAAATAATGTAATACCAATGTATATAAACTGATTTATATTCAATTGTTTCTGTAATTTGTAATCAGTTATGTTTGGTTAAATATGCCAGAAGTCTCAATTAAATAGCAATATCTAGTGTCTCGTTATTTCAGTCTATATCGTTAGTATTTACTATGCATTTTCTCAAGAAAAGAATATGATGTCACTGTTTGAAATGACTTGTGGAATGTGTGTAGGTCGAGTCCCTTGTTACAAAGGGAGCCGAAACGAATTATGGTACGTGTACCGATGGTAAAATGTTTACTTTGTCTTAAATATTGGATATCAGAAGCCCATCTTTTCCCGGTAAGATCTTAACATCAATGTTGATTTAAACTGACAAATAATTGGTATTTTCAATGTCAAAGCCTTTGGATGATATTAAGTTAGAGACTTAGCTACTTTAAAAGACACAATAAATGTTGTTAAATTGATAGGTTTTTTTTTATGTGTAAAATCGCTTGAAATATAATAACAAACCCTTACAATTTAACTGTATTGATTATGTCTTTTAAGGTTAAATTCTTTGAAATTCTGATTTTATAGCATGCAAGTTGAGTGATACTTTCTCTAGCTTGTCGATAATACTACCAGTTAGTGAAGTATGACTAAACCAAAAGCTCTGGTATAAAAGCTGGAATCTGTCTCATCTTGCGACAGTGATTGAACTTTCGTAGAGATGGTCAGTCTAAGTCTCCTACATGCACAGTTCAGTCACTTTTGAGAGTCAGAAAAATTATGCTCACAATTAAACTTTCAACTAAACAAAACAAAAATGGTCATGTTAAATAATCAATGATCATTACAAAAGCATCAAAATCCTAAAAAAAACTTATCGCAAGTTAAAAATGCAAAACATTTTAAACAATCAGTCAAAAATTTATAGAAAGAACAATTCAAAACTTAAAACAAAAAAAAGGTTTCAACTATTGTCTCAAAAACTTACAGAAAGTTAAAAATCCCCAAAATTTAAAACAATCAGTGAAAAATTTATAGAAAGAAAAATTTAAAAATTAAAACAAAAAAAAGGTTTCAACTATTGTCTCAAAAACTTACAGAAAGTAAAAATCCCCAAAATTTAAAACAACCAGTGAAAAATTCATAGAAAAAACAATTTAAGACTTAAAATAAGGTTTCAATTTTTGTCTCAAAAACTTACAAAAAGTTAAAAATCCAAAACATTTAAAACAATTAGTCAAAACTTTATAGAACGAACAATTTAAAACTTTTAATTAAAATAGGTTTCAGTTTTTGTCTAAATTGTTCAATCAATAGAACCATTATAATTAGTTGAGTTCGAGTGACAGGAAATGGAAAAGGTGACGAACGATGAGGAATTCAAATGAGCAGAACAATTTTATGTAATTACCGAACAACATCCATTGATCATGGTCCTACTAATCATTAACAAGATTCGATAAAGCAGAGCCCAAAATATCGCAAAAAGTGACCAACAAGACAAAGAAAGATTCGTTACATATATGCATGACATCCAAAACTGAAATGATTTTATAAAAAAAATTAAAAACTATGGATAATTTAAATTTTGACATAATAAAAAGTTCTACTGATCACAACAGCGTTTTTTAAAAATTGGCCCTGACGTTTTGCAAAAAGGGACGAAAAGGTATGCATGACATCCAAAACTGAAATGATTTTATAAAAAAAATGAAAAACTATGGATAATTGAAATTTTGACATAATAAAAAGTTCTACTGATCACTGACAACAGCCTTTTTTAAAAATTGGGCCTGAAGTGTTGCAAAAAGGGACGAACAAAGGAAGATAAGTAATAATTATGAATAATATTCTGAACATCATAACCAAACGTTAAAAGATTTCAAAATAAATAGTTAGAGTTAAACTAAACCAGTAAAAACTTTTTTGAAATCTTGTCAAAGAATAGTAGAACCGATAATCACACTTTCAAAATGTATCATTAAAACAAAAATAAGTGTACAAATGATTTAAACGTCTTTCTAATCAATTGCCATCATTTGTTACGAGAGAAAACAAAAATAATTTCTTACCAAATGAACAATCAAGATTACAAATTTAGAACAAAACACTGAATGGTGAACAACAAGAAATATTCTAAATTACCATTTTAAGGCAAAAAATTCATTCCTCTATACACACATCAATTGAAATGCTGCATAGTTTCCAAAGATGTATTCCATTCACATCATCTGCAAGTCAGAATATACTGAACAGCTTTTATTCATTAACACCTTCATAATCCATTGAGCGCTTAAGACGCGATATTCGTGGTCAGGCAAATCTCCAGGCTATAGGAAACACTGATATCCAGTCAACCAACCATCCATTGGTCTGGCAATCTTTTTTTCCAATAAAAGACGCGAGCTCTGCCCCCCAGTTAATATGAGCAGCTTAAACTTACTCCAACCTTAAAACTACTAAAGTTACTTGCCTGATGGAATATAATGTCTTTATTGACCCATTCAATTGACTCCCAACTTAAACGATCAATCGTGTTAGAATGATGCTATTTACCGAATACAATCAAAGACAAAAACTCTCGGCTGTGGCCATTTGATATATCTCATTTTATGCGATGCATGGATGGTAAATCAGCCAATCGACATGGTTATCTTAAAATATTTGCTTGGATCAATGTTCTGAACATCAAATTCTGAATCTTCTCTTCAGGCACTTTTAATCACTGCCTACCATTGTTAAAACAAGATAAGACATTTTTCAGGCCATGATGGAATTTCTCATAATTACTCGTCCAAGTAGCAGGCAAGAAAAGATAACGTTTTTTTTACATCACCCATTTTAGCTTACATTTGCCAACTTCTTCATGAACTTTAAAAAAAAACCCACTCACTTTTACATTTTTTAATAAAGGGGTTGGTGGTTTACTGGTGTAACGTGTGCGCCTGAAACCATGAGTCAAGTGGCGTGCTTTTGTTTAGGGTTCCAACCTCTGGGGCTTTCCCTGGGTTCTAAAGTTTCCTCTCACTGCTAAAGACCCCTACCTGCAAGGGGAATTATTGAAATAAAATTGAACCATATGCAGTGTCATCCCCCTTTTTCATATTTTTTATTTATAGCCTAACTGTATTAGCATTATACTTATTTACTGGTCCAGTATTTAAGAATGGAGTTTAATAGTTTGGACGGTAGTTTTCATTTCTATGTGCAACACCCAGATAGTAGAATTTCTGTGTGCTTTTCTTTGATTCTTAATTGTCATGGGATTGGAAATGGGTAGACCTGACTTTTTTTTTGTCTTATCAAAAAGATGAGGCACACTTTCCTTGTCATGCCTCAAAAGTGTAACCTGACAAATATAGGCCAGCAATGAAACAATGAAAAACAAGAGCATCGATCAGTACCGCTGCAATATAAGTCTAAGCAGAAAATGCTCATTATCGAACTTATTCAAGGTATTTCACCACTCTCACTTAATTAGAACTAAAGTTATCGTGTCCCAAAGCATCAACCAATCAAACTGCTTATCTCTGCTTACCCTAAGCGGAAAATGCTCATCTTCATTCTCCATCAAGTCATTGACCTAATAAACACATACACTAAGTTTGAACATTCTAGCTCAATTAGGAAGAGAGTTATTGTTTCCCAAAAAGTGTGACGGACAGACGGACAGACAGACAGACGGACGAACCTATTTTAATAGTCCCCCAACTTTCTTCGAAAGGTGGGGGACAATGAAGGCTATCTTGGACAGCCCTAAAGTAAATATCAAGAGTAAATTGAAGTTACATCCAGTCTTTGATGGTTGTTGCTGATTTCCAGATCTTACATAATAATTCAATTTACACCACAGCCTTGGGAATATTACAAAGTTGAAACTATTCTGAGGTTACTTCATAGAAACTTTCGCTGAATTTCTAAAATGTGCATAATAATTCCATTCCAATACCACAGTGGTTGCCTTACCAACATCATTTTTTAGGTGATATTTGTTCTTTCATGTTTTCTTTACACGACTAACGTTCCCATGACAATTCACCATAAAGTTTATTGACTTCTTTTTCTCCCGCCTGAAGTATTCTTCACTTTTTTAAGTTTTCCTATGGGAGAAATAGTTACCAATACACGATAATCATTTTGTTTTGAGCTATTTAAAGAAAATGGGAGTATTATCGTGGTCCTGTGTTATTCTGATTTACAACGTTCCGTTGGCATCAACACAGTTATCGCTTTTAATTTATAACTTTTGACGTAACAAATAAAGTATGATATGGATTGAATGTCTCTCCGACACGATACTTCATTATGAAGTCTCCGCTTTGAAGTGTACGGGAGTCACGGAGGCTCAGTGAATAAGATGTCAGTTTGCTAACCTGAATATCCTGTGTTCGATCCTAGTGTCGGCTGAAAAACGTCCTATCGGATTTTCTGGCGTGGTTCTTCCTTGTCAGTGATGTCGGACGGAGGAGCTGGCAACGGACAATGTATAGTAATTCGCATAAGATGGAAAATCATCTTGTGTACCTTATGTCTGTTATATTGAGTCAAGTGGCATGTTTTTGATTCCCCGATTGTGCATGACAAGCAGTAGTGTCGTCTGTCCAACCTACCTTGTCTTCCTTCCACTTGTAAAGAACCCTAAGTGAATTAATGAAATACAAATCGAACCATGTTAGTCCCAAAATGACCTAGTTTGTGTTGAGGTGAAATGATATAAGGTTTAACATATCTAATTTTTAAATTGATCCACAACCGTATCAGAGATTCTTTTCTTTAACAAGTTTCATGTATATAATCATGAACATTTGGTATATATTTGTCACATTACGTTAATCATATCTGAACATCTGCCTTGCATCTGTTATAAACATATTGCATTCCTGTCAATCTGTTGTACAAAATCAATATCAAAGTCAATGAAATGAAAATTAAAAGGAAACAAAATGCTCATTTATCAAGAAAGAATCCAGAATCTCTAAATTATGGTCACAGTAACTTTTCATACGACCATCATGGGAACTGTGATAATCGATTCCGTTGTTGGCCAAGAAAGTTCATCAAAGTTTTCCCCTTATCAGCGGTAGAAGATGGATGACCTGGAATGGAAGTTCATCTAGTATTTTAGCATGCTTTCTTCTTATCAGTTGCGCAGAATGGAGGACCACAAGAAAGATCATCTAGTTGTTGGCGTACATTTTAACGTGTATGTAAAAAAAAAATCATTGAGCAGGTAAAAATGCTGCTGTAAGGGCAAACTTTCCCTCACACTGGATGGCGGAGAAAAGTAGGATGTTAAACTCCACTTATTCGAATCTCTAGTATGCATAAATGACCTCTAAATCTGCGCTTGTACCGCAAGTCGAGGGTAAATACAAAAGTAAAACTTGGTTAAAACTCTTCCAGTTAATAATTCTCGTCAACCTTTGCACTCCATGTCAGTTATTCTACTGGTTGATCCCTTCCTAAAGTCCTTCAAGTCATTTCAAGATACATGGCCGACTTGATTTATAGCCTCAAGAACTAAAGAGCATGTTGGAGGTAATCATTGAGAATTGTTTAAGAAGCATGTCTAGTGATAAACAAGCCCTACTTATTATAACCCCATTTACATGTTCGTAGGACCTTCGCTTATCATTCATCACATTTTATTGCAGATGGATGGTATCTTCTGAGGATTATCTGGAGAGTTTGACCTTTTATTCTAGGACATGGTTCATACTTATCTCCATCAACCAGGCTAAGGAAGACGGGCATATACCATGTAGTGAGCAATGAGGGGAATTTTGACTGGACAGCAGTGTTCTCGTCCATTCTTCGTCAAATTGAGATGGTGTCTTATTTAAGCTTAGGGGTCTTTCTTGTGGGATGAAACTGGAGTAACTCACAAGGTTGAGAAGGTGTTCCTTTCTCCAAGCCACATTCGCTTACACCAATGATTAAAGTCAGAGATGCCCGACCAACAAGATATCTAAGCGCAACCCATTAGGTCATCCTCCCCCCCCCCCACCACTGAATTCTTTTGGTGGGTCCCTTGTTAATCTGATTGAATCCAAGCAATCCCGTCGCCAGCTCATAAAATTTGGTGGTGGGGGGGGGCTACGGAATTTTTTAGAGGGGCTGAAGATGTGGCCGGCTAAGAACACTCCTAAGAAATCATTACTGTTGGTGAAATTGAAATATTGAGGGGGACTAAATCAATCTTTTTTTTAGGGGGGTGGGGGCTCTGAGGAGTGGCTATGGGCCCGAATCCAAGCCAGGTGATTAACTACTGTTCATATTTAGATTTTGTTTTTTATTGATTTGATATAATCAACATTTTAATTTCCTAAAAATTGTACAGCAATTTATAAAATACATCAATAAGAAACTATGTGCAAAGCTTTGTGTTTCTGGATCAAAGATATTTCTCATAAACAGTGATTGAAAGATGACTAAATTCTTAACTTAAAGTTGAGAATGCTTTGTGAAACCAGGGCCTGATATTTTCGAAAAATGCAAACAATGCTTAGTCTTCAATTACAGATATACAGAGTTTAGCCCCATTGTTAAAATAAATAAATAACTTTTATAGTATCCTACATATTAGCACTCAAGTGATATTAGGTTATTTTTACGTAAAATTATTATTTCAAATAATATTGTTGCCTAGTCTTGTTCAAATATTGCAATACAAAACCCAATTACTGCAGCGCAAATCATTCCAGTTATCGATATTATGAAGCTAATGATGCAAGATAAAAAATCTGAATGGCTATAAACCGATCGATGATCGCATAATCGTGTCCTGTCATTTGTTGTTAAGCGCTGTTAATATACTCCAGAAACCCTTAGGGGATCTAATGTCCTCAAATTTCAACCCCAGTGAGTCGATTACACAATTATTAGTGGCTTGTTACCAAAAATTATTTTAGTGAGAAGATGGAGATTTTTATTTTATTTTTACATGATGAACAACAGACAAAGTTTATATCTAATTGACTTTTTTGCAAAAGTATTGTAACATTCTCAAATTACAACCCAGTAGGTAGATTTTACAAGAGCCACTGAATGGATTCAAACATTCATAGTTACAGTGGCCAGGATACAATTGGGCCTGATATCCCAGACTGTGATGTCATCTCACACTGGTCTCTGTTTGGCGGATTTTGTGCAGATTATTTAGCCCAACAATTAGTTGATATGTGATTTATTTTGTTATAAGTGTAAATTCTTGTATATATGTTATGCTATAATTATGACGTCATTTATATTCTCATTTAATAAATGACATTTTCATACTGATAGGATGACGTGACTTTTAGTGGCTATTGGGATGGGGAATACAAAATGTATACTCACAGCAGCTTTAGTCGTCTGAACAGTACACAAAGGTTACAGTCTTGTGAATCTTTTAAAAGCAAAAATCATTATACTGTATAATATCATCAGCAATTTGGCCAAAATCCATGACATAATAAAGGGCAATAACTTTTTATTTTTTATTTTTTATTTTTTATTTTTTAACGTAATTTTATCTAGATTATCGCCCTTTTATCGGGAAATTGCACCTTCTAAACCACGACGTCATAACAACTATTACGGCAGATTCACGTCACACCACTCAGTCAGCAGACGGCTGTCTCCCTAGATAGTCTTTTCCTTTGCTTCTTTGTATTCAGTTGTGTTTTTGTTTCTGTGTCGATTGCAATGTTTGTCCTAGATGCATTTATATACTTCAATCCTTTTGTTGATTTGGTTTTGAACTAGGCCTACTTCTGAAACATTTAACTATGTGGTTACTTGTGTAGCGAAATTTATACAACAATATGCTTGCATTCGTAATTCTTGCAACATATAATAGATCATGACTCATGCTGACACTATATAATTATTTCTCTGGGTTGCATTCCCAGTTGTTTTCAAATATGAGTGAAGTCTGTGTCACCACAGGCCCGGGACTGTACAGCGCAGTGGACGCTTACGGCTAGCCCCCGGATCCATTCACTCTCTTTTATTTGTTTATGTTTGTGGTTTTTGAGTATGATGTCTTGTCCGTATATTTGTTTTTGTGTAAGACTGTGTGTGGTGCAACCCTCCTGCACTTACTATTAGAAATTATTGAAATATGATAAGATTCATAATTTCACTAGCAATAGATTGTATATTAAAGCCCCAATAACACTCTTGTTGTAACTGAAAAATATGTCCCAATCTTCATTCTGGTCAACAAATCATATTATTCCAATTAAATGATGATATAATTTTCGTCTTAACAGACCTATTTTGAACAATTGGAAAAATTCAACCAATTGATTTGAAAAGTCTAACGTAAACCTTTTCAAATGTGACTTGGATTTTAAAATATTTTCGAACCCTCAGGACAAGTAAAATAGGTTGTAATGGATAATTTACACAACAGGTACGACACTTAAACATCTAGTACTTAGAATAAGGGTATTATTTATTTTCTGGAGCTACCAAGCCAGCAAGAATGTTATTGTCCCTTTAATGGTATACATTAAGAAATTTCTAGGGTTATAACTAGGATCGAACTCACAACCCTCTGGCTAATGATTCAGCATCCTACTCACCAAGCCATCATGGTTCGGAAACGAGAAGTGGTTTGAGATATTGACGGTAATTGAGTGTAATGACCAAAGGTAAGTAGGATGGATAATGGATGGTATAAAGATAATAAGGTTGTATCAACCCGATCAGAAACAGTTATCGACAGAATACATCATTTCAGTAGAAACAAATCCAGCCCAATTACCCACGACAGGCAATCAAACAGAGATAACTCTTATTATCAGATTTATTCAATGATATTTTCTTGGACGAAATTTACCTTTAAATCTCCATAATTGGGCAATATGATTGATATCCTCTGTAGGAAATGAAATGAAATGAGGTTTAATGTCCTACTGTTCTGCTCTGACTGAACTAACGAGGACGGGCATTTGCCATGCAGTTTGCTATGAAGGAAATTTTGCCTGGGCAGCAGCACTATGGCCTACTCTTATACTGAATTCAAACTGCCATGGAATCTTTTACGCGTACATGCAACCTGTGTTTTTCGTGCAATCCAAACGACTTGACAACTGTCTTTGTCAGGTCCTCCATCCGGCACTACTGACTAGGGGGATCCACGTCGGAAAATCCCCATGAAGTTTCTCTCAAACACGGTACCTCCAGGCTAGCGAGCCAGCATCTTACCCACTTTGCCATCGCGGTTCCTATCCTCTGTAGAACCCCTTATTTACCAATACACAGAACTTTTTAGATAAATCTGATTTTGTTTTTCATTTATAAAAAGATTGACACGCAAACCACGGAAATCTACCTACTCAGCAGTTATCTCCCAGGAAAAAAATATTGCCATAGACAGCACTTATGTACGGAATGAAAACTTTGATGTTGACCAAATTTGATACGGATGCCTTTGGGAAATCTGATCTCTATCGTGTTCACAAGCTTTTCCAGACACATAATGTATCGCTGGGACAGAAAGTTATACAATGCAGAATATCAACAGGATCCATCTGTTCCTGTTTCTTCTCGCTGGTTTGATTCATGTCAGTCAAACGTCAATACTTAAATAAAATTCTGCCAAAGGTCTGATATTGGGTCCCATTGGTAGCGTCAATGAAAAAAAAGTCAGAAACGGATCATATTTGTACAGCTTTCTGAGATAATTCATACTAAAATTGACTAGAAGGCAATAGCATGACATAACTTGTACTTCATTAGCATAGATGTCTGCAGATAACTCGTAGTCAGTAGATAACTCACACTAGATGTCGGTAGATAACTTGTACTTCAATGGACTAGATGTCAGTAGATAACTCATAATAAATGTCAGTAGATAACTCGCACTAAATGTCAGGAGATAACGTGTACTAGATCTCAGTAGATAACTCATATTTCAATAGACCATATGTTAGTAGCCTGAGATATCTTTTACCACAACAAATTGGTGCGCAGTCTAGAGTCTATGCATGTCAACAGACATATTCTACACTAAAAATCTACTTTTCAACTGTGATGGAATTTACTTTTCAACTGTGATGGAATTTACTTTTCAACTGTGATGAATTTACTTTTCAACTGTGATGGAATTTACCATCCAGATATGGTCCTTTTGACTGAAGGGAAGCCTTTGAGACTATTCTTAGGAAAAGGCCTCCTTTCTACTGGTTTGAATTACTTCGTAAACTGTCAATTTTGATAAAAAATTCTGCCGAGGTCTGATTTAGTAATGGACATATTTTATGCCAAAATTTACCCAAGAGCTTGTACTTCCATAGACAAGATGTCAGTATATAGTTCTGAATTTGGTAATGGATACATTCTTCCCAAAAATTAACCAAAAAGCTCAGTTGACTTCCATCAACTAATATCACCAGACATCTCTACTAAAGCATGTCGATTGTTTTTGACAACGATAAAAATATCATTTTATCATTAGTTTCATTATGCTAATAGCCCTGAGGATGAGATGTCAATTTATGGGTTTTGATCAGTAAAATCAACAACAGGCTTAATTTACCAATTCATTGCTTTCTTTTCATGCATTGTAAGCCTTTTATCCAGCTTCTGTTCCATGAAAACTTATCCCAACTCGACATATTGATTTGCTGTTGTTTTTCATGTCATCTAGAATTAATCCAATAAAAGAATAGAAAGAAATTCAAAAATCGATCATACGGTAAACAACAATAATATTTTTCATGGATAAATGAAGTAAAATGGAGTTATTGTCTGATCTGAAATGAAATGGGTTTTCAGTCCTATGTTTCTCCTCTCTGCACAGACTAGGTTAATGGAGAGAGAGAGAGAGAAAGAGAGAGGTCATTTTGAGACTAACATGTGGTTAAATTTTATTTCAATAATTCTCTTGCATGTAGGGGTCTTTAGCAGTGGGAGGAAACCGGAGGACCCGGGAAAAAAACCCACTAGATTTGGCAGGCAAACGTACTCTTTATCACGTACAATCAGGGAATCAAATCCACACCAGCTGACTCAATGACAGACCTTATGATACGGTAAGCATTTTTTACCGTCCACCGGAGCCTGGTCTTATGACGTCATATGTGGATTGTGGGTTAGGATAAGGGTTAGGATAAGGGCTGTGGCCTGCAGATTTCGTCACAGTCTCGAGATGTAGACAGGGCTAGCCCTAACCCTAACCCTGGGCCAAGCCTAACCCTTATCCAAACCCCCAATCCACATATGACGTCATAAGACCAGGCTCCGGTGGACGGAAAAAAAACGTTTACCTGATGATACATCGTGCATATGCTAACCATTCGACCATCCACTCTAAAAATTAAATTAGTTAAAGGGACAATCCCGATAAGAACAGAGTCTCAAAAATTAAAGTCTGATTATTTATGAAATTTATGGACCAAAATATAGTGGCATGGTGTATTTACCGTGTCTCAAAATTTCAGCTCAAAATATTGAGTCGTTTGGACGTGTACGTCAACACTGCTTATCCGGACACGTAACCCTTTTACGATTTCGGGTCAATTTTTTCATTGGGTGACCTGATAATCAATTAACGTTTCTTGAGAGGTCTATACAGTGTATGACCCATGCACTGTACTTGATAACAAAAGGTAAATTTCACCTACATATTATTTTTATAGAAAAAAAGTCTGGTTTTATCCAGATACTGTATAATACAATGGTCTCCATTTCCAGATGAAGACTGTCAGGTTTAAGTTATTTACAAGCGTATCCCAAATATCGGGTTAGTAGGTGGGCCTTAGGTTATGGATTTTAAAGGATTTTAACACAAAATTAAGCAGTTTTATTCCCCAAAAAGTTATCGGGATTGGCCCTTTAAGTCTTTCTTGTCTGCACGAATATGAAGGTGAAAAGAAAAAGTAACAACAATATTTCAGGGATAAATGAATTGGTGTTTTACCATCTTTCTCCACCAGCTTGGCTAATAAACACGGCCATGCAGTTTTCTATGGTGGAAATTTTGATATGACGTTACAATAACATGACAGCCAAAACAGGCTTTCTTTCGAAAATGAAATGAAATGAAATGGGGTTTAACGTCCTACTCTTCTGCACCTAACCTGGGCTAATAGAAGACGGGGCTTTCTTTCGAGATTGCAGACATCTTGTGCAAGATTGGTTACTCCAAGACTCATTATTCGACAACCTGGGAACCTTGCTGCATCGTAGTGCAGAAACTGTCAATAATCATTATTAAATTATTTATTAATCTCATCATTAAATATTACATCAGAAACAAGATAGATCTATTAAATTTCTTCTAGAACACTGATTATTTTGAAGTTAGTTTAACATATATAAATTCAGCCTTTTATGAATTGCTCAGACGGCATAGGTTGCAGCTTATCTTCACTAGATGACATTACACAGACAAAAATTTAAAATAATCGATCATGAAATAGATTTTTACACACAAATGTGACTGACTTAATACAATCGTCTTTCTCTGAGTTGCATGATATCATGCCGTTCTCTTTCTTCCAGCAAACAAATAAAAGAAAAAAATCAATTCAAATTGTTTTTTCAAAGAAACCTTGCTTTCTTTTAACTTGTACCGGGTGTAGCAAACCGCAAACCAATTTGAAACAAAATCATTTCTTCTGCATCTATTCCTCGTTTAATTGACAGCTTTGTTCAACTTCGAATTGAACTTTCAGTATCATAACTGAACATGAAAGGACAAGAGGACAAAAGAAAGAATATCATTTTATTTCGCACAAACTGACGTTTATCATCATTCTTTTGATGATCATAAGGCCATATTTACCATCATTCCTTTTACAAGGCCATACTGACTATCATTCCTTTTACAAGGCCATGTTGGGGCAGATAGAGAGAGAAATGGGGTTAAACGGGACACAAACTAGGTCATTTTGGGACTAAAATATGGTTCATTTTTTTATTTCAATAATTCCCATGCGCGTAAGGGTCTTTAGCAGTGGAAGGAGCCGGAAGACCCAGAGAAAACCCACGCGGTTGGACAGACAAAGGCCAAATTGGTTATCATTCCTTTCACAAGGCCATGCTGCAGACAATATATACAAGATATGGTTAAGACAAGTCAACATCAACAAAAATCTTTGTTAAAATCTTTTAACAGGTCCAATTTTAATCTGATTGAAGCGATGTCGATTATGTTTTGATTTTGTTTAACTAAATGGGCAGCTATAAGAAATGAAATGGTTTTTAACGTTCCTACTGCTCAGCTCCAACTGGGCTAATGAAGACGGGCATATGCCATACAAGGAAAATTTTGCCTGGGCAGCACTACAGCCTACTCTTATACATAATTCCAACTGCCAAGGGATCTTTTATGTGCACAACAATGTATACACTGTAACTCAGGTTTTTTTGTCCCATCTGAACAACTAGACAGCTATTTTTATCATACCCTCCCCATCCTGCACCACTGACAAGAGGAGCCACAATGGAAAATCCAATGAACATTATCGGCCAATGCAGATATCGAACACACAACCTCCATGCTGCGTCTTACCCACTTGGCCCCCTTGGCTCCCTGGGCAGCCATAAGGGTTCAGCAAGTAAGGCACAGGCTCACTAACCAATAGATCAGGGTGTTAATCTCAAAGAACAGTGTCTAGTCATTCGGATAGAACAGAAATTGTCCCATATCACATTAAAGAAAAACCTTGAACATTGGAATTTTTACCTTGGTCTTGTAGCGCCGCTGTCCCAGGCAAAATTTCAAAAGCACAGTGCAAAGCATATGGCCACCTTTATGAGCAGAAAAGTACCTCACCTATCTCATTTCGTTTTTTTAATTATTTTAACTACATTTAAATCTGACAAAAAACTATATGACGCACAGAAACTTAAGATGACTGACAGATATATTCTTTCGTTAAAAATCACTCGTTTCTCTCAAGTGTTTTAACATCTGCTGGCAGCAAGCCCTCTTAAACTGAATCTGCATCAACAACTTTACAACACACATTCCGACCTTAACAACCGTCGTCACTAAGAGACTTCAGTCAATCAAAGCCAAGTTTCGCGACACTTGTGGCTACAATTAATGGTCTACTTTACAAACATAAAATTAAATCAGTTGAAGTGTGAAAACGTTGACGTTGGTCATAGTTTGTCATTATCTGGACCAACGATGTTGGTGATAATTAAACCCTCTCGAGTCCTTCAATACACCATATTTTACTTCAAAAGCTTTTAAGGACAACCACGGAATTGGAACAATTGAAGTAGGTTAGTGTAATGCGTGGACTTAAAAAGGGGGTCACTAGTGTGATTAAAGAAGAAGTCACAGTCTTCACTGATTCTCTGAACAAAAAGTTTGTTCAAGGATACAAATCGACAGGTGGGAGAGAGAGAGTGAGAAATGGGGTTTAACGGCTACTTGAAACAAACTAGGTCATTTGGGACTAACATATGGTTTAATTTTATTTCAATAATTCGCTTGGGTGTAGGGGTCTTTAGCAGAGGGAGGAAACTGGAGGACACAGAGAAAACGACGGTTGGGGAAATAAAATTTTTAGTTTTGCCTGACAAAATAATAGACCATACAATTTATTAGATTCTAAATTTCCTGGGTGTCTCACTGCGACCCAGTGACCCAAAAATTCCCCTTCTCAAAACTTTATTCTAGGAATTCTTCATGAAAATTTGCTTGTATGTCATCAACAATGAATTTAACTATTGGCTTATTGAAACACATGTCTGAAGCACCAAAAATACAAAGTTAGTGAGTATATTTGGAATTCCATTTCAATGCTGGCCTGACAATAATGGTTGTTATGAGATGACCATTCTGTCATAATCAGACAGGTCAAATTCAAAGATTTGCATCAAGTGAATAAAAATACTAGAGCTTATTGAACTCCCTACGGACTGTTAATAACTGAACCATGTTAGTCCCAAAATGACCTAGTTTATTTTATCTTTCTGCCTAAATTTAAACAGAACTTAAAATTGCTAAAAAAAAAGGTTTTCCTGGAACATTCAACCCCG
The DNA here is from genome assembly GCA_948474765.1 of Patella depressa. Taxonomy (NCBI): domain Eukaryota; kingdom Metazoa; phylum Mollusca; class Gastropoda; family Patellidae; genus Patella; species Patella depressa. The sequence goes on from OX419716.1 coordinate 13,866,881, forward strand.
TCTGTATTCTTTTCTAATGAGTATTTTCTAGTAAACCAGTAGACATCGTAGAAACAGACCATATATGGTTTGTTCAAGTCAGACATCATCATTCTTCTTTTAATTTGAAATTAGAATAGTCTCACTATTACTCTCACTGTCTTCAAAGGAAATATCAATTTAATTAACATTACAGAAATACTGTGGATGTCCCAAAAGACTCGTAAAATCGTACTGATTAAGACAGGTTGACAGAGACTAACAGAACACTATCAATCTCAAAACAATCCAGACACTGAAAAGTCTAAAGTAATGCAAACGAAATCGTACAAATCTCAGAAGATTCAATTTCATTTTTCTTAACTCATTTTTTTTTTAATCAAAAAGTTCAAAAGCATTTGAAACTTTATCGAACATGTCTGTTTCAAACTTTATCTAACTTGTCTGTTTCAAACTGTTCTAGATTAGGTGTTTAATAGACATATTCAGTCTCCATACTGCTAAATCAATAAAAATCCAGCATAATCGTTCCAAATCAAAGTTAAAAAAAAATAATTGCCTTTTTTTTTGTTTTAAGCCATATTTATTCACAGAAACTGGATAGGAGAACAGACAGAGGCCTAAAGACCTCAATTTTTCTGCACAAACCAGCCTGATGAGGGAGAGAGAGGGCGAGAGAGGGTTAAATGTCCACTAAACCAAACCAAAGTCATTTTGGGACTAACATACACGTCAAGTTTTTATTTCAATAATTCATTTGTGTGTAGGGGTCTTTAGTAGTAGGAGAAGAAAGGAGGACCCGAAGAGGAGACCCTACTCCTTTTAGGTGCACGGTTGATTCCAACATTAACAAGTGTGCACCAGTAGATCTCATTTTTTTCCCAGCCAAAGAACTAGGCACTAAAAGTTTGTAAATTATTGAATTTGAACTGTAAGACACTAGTCTCAAATTTTGTGGTATATATCACTAACCAGAACCTTCAAATCTCATCTCTCTCTGTGTCAAGATCGCAGACCCAATATTGTTATCGAACACTAAATCGTTATCACATTTCAGAATCCATCCCACAAAAAATATACCTAGGAACATGTGGAGACAAATGAGAACGCTAATCCAATATCATCGAACATTAATTCTAACGAACTCCATAGCATTGAATATGTAATTGGTGCCAAATCCGTGCCATAGTCACATATTTCTGATACATTACTCGAAATAATAATATCTCAGTAATATAGTTGTGAAACTATCTAATTAATAGTCTCACTGTTCAAACCTCATCAGCGAAAACGCGCGTAAACTGTTATTATTTTATAGTTTCATTTAGAAATAAATTGCGATACGTGAAAACTGTAGAAATAATAAATTACAAGGGCAGAACATCTGGAGATACAAGAATCAATACGTGAATTGATGTTTGTTCAATTTCATGTACAATTGATATCTTTTTTATGTATTTTACACCCATATTGAGCGATTATTATGTACATATCATTGTAAACTAGACTTAACAATTTCTAAAACGTCATCAAGTCAGAATAAAAGTTAAATATTGGGGTTCAATATCCTACTTTTTTTTAAAACAAACCTGGGTTATGAAGCACCATATATATAAATGATCAATGCCTCGGCCATCTATTATTTTATCATTTTTGAATTCTGTTTTTAATTTCAAATCCATATTCTAATATTCATTAATAATTCTTTGGTCCACTGTACCCTGGGTGCATCCATTGATACTTCAAAGCAATCACAAAACAGTTCACAAACCAAACTAAGGCCATTTGAAGTTTTCAATAGATCATTCTGCATTTCTTTCCCTTTCTCTTCTAATTGCTTCTCCAAAGGAACCTTCACCAATACCACTAAAGTGGATCATGTTTATTTTTACCATCTAAACAATTAAATACAAATTTCTTTTTGTTTTGAAATTGTCATTTCTGGTGGGGTTTTTTAAATTTGTCAGAAACAATTTTGTCTATTTTTGTATTTGTACAGGAATCTGAAAAGTCAGGGATTCGACATTTTTATTGACAAATGAGAAATTATTTTGGGGGTTTCTAACATTAAAACTAGTGTCTTTTGAGCATAAAAACTATTCCAAGTCAGAATCAGGATTACACGCAAGGTTAAGAGATATGAAGAAACTCCATTAGGCATCAAATTAAGGATGAAAGATTACAAATTCTTCGTGATAAGAATATGGCATACGCACGATTTGTGTTTCATTTAAATACTCCGAGAAACCACAAGATATTGGTAGATTAACCATATGATGCTTCACTCGCTCACCAATAATCTTTGATTGACCAATGAAATGTAATGGAATCTTTATTCAGAGTTGTTTTCCGTTGAAATATTTAAAGAAGCTAAATCACAAAAGTAGAGAGATAAATGGGGTTTCTTTCAATAATTCGCTTCACTCAATGACAGACTTTGTGATTCAACATGCATACCTTTAATAATTCGGCCACCCAACCTCCCCTCACATTAGATTTAAATTTGTGCTTTAGTCAATTTGTTAGATCCACTGTTTTCCAGTAGTCTCTATTAATGCAATACAATATTATCTCTCCCATATGGTCTGGATGGACACATTGTTAAAATAGAACACTTATTGAGAGAGAGGGGAAGGGAGGGAGAGAAGGATACTCAGGAAACAGAGAGAGGGAGAGAGAGAGAGAGAGAGGGGCTTACAGCTTTAGGATAAACCATGAGAGTAAGACTTACAGTTTTAGGATAAACGGAAAGAGAGAGAGAGAGAAAGTTTAACATAAAATCAACCCAAAATAAACCAGGTAATTTTGGGACTAACATAACATACTGTACAATTTTAATGATTTGTTGTGATTAGGATCTTTTAACAGTCGGAGGAAATCGCTGTGTTGCGTTGAGTAACACAAAATCTAAATCCACTTCTGCTCCCACTGCCTAGTTCGGATGTGATAAGAAAAATCCTAACCAGAAATTCATGATAAAATGAATTTCCCTTTGGAAATGAGGTCCTCAACTGACCAATCTTTGATGTTTAACATCTTCTTTGAAAGTGAGTATGAAGTTATTTCAAAACTCAACCTATTTCAATCTAACGTCTGGTCAAATTTTAATCCAATCCCAAAATGCACATAAAGGAACGGAGATTACGAATCACCTCAATCAACGCTGCTCTCAATGACATCAGACATCCCATTTAACCCAACAATCTACTTATCAAAAATCATAAAACAGACGAAAATGTCCGCCTGTGACACAAACTCTCATTTTTTTCCCCCTGAATTCAAACAAATTTACCCTCTTCTGATGAACGTCTTTTTTTCTTCAAAGAATAAGATTAGGAAATGTAGTAACGGGCGAAGAAAATCTGCGAGGAGAACGAACATTTTCTCTCCCGTCTGACTTGTTGACATCTATCTTTTATTTAATGGACAGCTGATGAACATTTCATCCGAAGTTACTCCTGCGAATCACGAAATATTCCGACCTTAACAAGTCAACTCTCACACAACTTGATGAAAAACAGACCGTACCAGATAAAGAATCAATTGATTTATCATGGCCTGACAAGAAACAGTCATCAAAATTGATCATTCTCGGAACCACTGATTATTACAAAATCTCTTGACATGAAAATTTGTTCCAAAAAAATATTATACTTTAATTCAAAATCTTGTCTTTAGTTGACATGAAAATAATGTTCATCCTATCATCCAAAATAAGGAGTGTTAATAAGTTCTTGAAAAAATAAGTTCATGAAACGTGATTTTATTGTCACGTTTAAAAGGAATTGACCGTGTCGATTTCGATGAAAGTGAAAGATTAAGATGTGAATTTGGTTTAAAGCTGATGTCAATTCAAGTCAATTTTTTAGTGCCTAATAATTAAATATCCATTTCAGTGCAGGAATAATTTTTTAATCCTTCAGTGATACTTATTGATTGATCACAATAAACAACACAGTACAATTTATATGATAAACAATCACATACAGCACAACGTTTCAGCAAGTGTTCTCTTATCGTTTTCAAATGAAATGGAATGGGGTTTAACATCATACGGTTTTACTCCTAAACTGGGCTAACGAAGATGTGCATATGCCATACAATGTGCTATGATGGAAATTTTGCCTGGGCAGCGGCGCTACAGCCTACTCTTACATCAACTTCCAACTGCCAAGTGGTCTTTTACCTGCACGCCAATGTGTAGGCCTACTGATAAGGTGAAACCATGCCTGCCAATGCAGGGATCAAACATCTGACCCTCAGGCTAGCGAGTCAGCAACTTACCCCCTTAGCCACCAAACCAGTGATTATTTTCAATATAATGTGTGTTGTGTTTTTTAACAACTATTATTTTTTGTTTAAAATTTAAAAATGTGAAAATAAAAGCTTTTGTGAAGACTAAATATGCATTCTAATTTCTTTCAAAAAAACAAAATCTTCCAATATAAACCAAATGTCTAAATCAGTTGACCCTAGCACCTTGTTTTCATCAAAATGGAATAGAATTGGTTCCAATGTTTCTTTTTGTATTTCTATAGATACATGTGTACCCTGATGCAAAAATTAAAAATTTGTCTAGACAGATGCGCTTACGCATACCCTTTTTCAAATGCCAACTGCAAAGGGATCTTTTACGTGCACTACATGTCAGAACCTGAAGCTAAACCCCTGGTAAGAGGGAACCATGCTTGAAAAATCCCATATGCTCTTCTTTGCCTTGATGAGAGAGAGAGAGAAATGGGGTTTAACATCCACTCAACACAAACTAGGTCATTTTGGGACTAACATATGGTTTTAATTTTATTTTAATAATTCACTTGCGCGTAGGGGTCTTTAGCAGTGGGAGGAAACCGGAGTGTCTGGAGGAAACCCACGAGGTTGAGAAGGCGCCCCTATCTCCATGCCACATACGCTCACACCAGGGCTCAAAACCACAGCCGCAAGCCAGAGGTGACGGGCCAGCTAGAGGTCAAAGCGCGGCACTCTAGTCCACTAGGCCATCCCACCCCCCCCCCGCCTTGATTCGAACAACAGACATCCAAATCACTACTAATTAAAGACATAAAATCATGTAGATTTAATGGCATTTTCATAAATATGAATTTTATGGCACAAATTACTAAAACAAATGCTCTAAATGAAATATTTCACGCAAAAGTTATATAATGGCTTTTCTTTCTTTTTGTTGGGTGGTGCTATGAAGTGAATTTTGTATGTGCTATGAGCATGTTTAACGTCCACTCAACACAAACCAGGTCATTTTGGGACTAACATATGGTTTCATTTTATTTCAATAATTCGCTTGCGCGTAGGGGTCTTTAGCAGTGGGAGGAAACCGGTTACCCGGAGGAAACCCACGAGTTTGAGAAGGCGCCCTATCTCCATGCCACATACGCTCACATCAGGGATTGAAACCACAGCCGCAAGCCAGAGGTGACCGGCCAGCTAGAGGTCAAAGCGCGGCACTCTAGACCACTAGGCCATCCCAACCACCAGCCATTCAATGATATACTTAATTTAAATATGGAGAAGTGAAGCAGATTCTCGATTAAGAAGTAATGTTGCTACGATAATGAACAATCTATATCAATATTAAAGTCACTCAGAATAACAATACATTGCTGTGATCGCTTAGTTATTAAATTGTGTCTCCTAATGATGACCTGACGCGATCTTGACAACCTTGGACCCCAATGGAAATAAACAATGGATGTTATCTACGTCAAGCTTTATGGGCTATCCTAAGTAAAGGTCTCTTCATGACATCATACCTTTAATACTTTTGGATTATCTATTTTGAAACCATTATAACAAGAATGGTCAGCTCTTTATCTAAATTCTACATAATGCAACTTTACTCAGTCAAAAGCACATGGGGGAATTCCGGGGAGATTAATAAATGAAACTGAAAGGCTATGAGAAATGACAGTGATCTGGATTTAGTCTTTTTCAGACCATGTTGCAGATTCTTTGGAGAGATAATTTAAAACTCAAATTTAATGGCTACAAGCCTCACTCAATTGTTTAACTCTTAATTACACTAGGAAACTGGAATCGTTTAATTTGGGGTTTTTTGACTTTAAAAAATGCTATAGAGTTTAATTTCAAAACATCGTTTGATAATTGATTATAATCGTTTGAAAATTACAAAAATGGTTTAATTAGTACTATGGTTTAATTTAATGATACAGCGTTTGATTTCTCCGAGAGGGGTTTAGAAATGGACGGACCCTTTAATTATGTCAAGCGTCTAATTACTAGCCGAGTACTTTAATTTCCCGAGATGCATTTATAAATTAAATATTAGACGAAACTTTTAATTTCCCGCGAGTCGTTTAACCGATCGGCTCATTTTGTTTACGATTATTTAAATGTTTAGTACGAATAAAAAATATGAATATAGAAAAATAATGCGCATCAAATAATTGCTAATCTTTTAATTTCCCGCGAGTCGTTTAACCGATCTGCTCATTTTGATTATGATTATTTAAATGTGAAGTACGAATAAAAAATATGAATATAAAAAAATAATGCGCACCAAATAATTGCTAATCTTTTAATTTCCCGCGAGTCGTTTAACCGATCGGCTCATTTTGATTACGATTATTTAAATGTGAAGTACGAATAAAAAATATGAATATAAAAAAATAATGCGCATCAAATAATTGCTAATCTTTTAATTTCCCGCGAGTCGTTTAACCGATCGGCTCATTTTGATTACGATTATTTAAATGTGAAGTACGAATAAAAAATATGAATATAAAAAAATACTGCGCACCAAATAATTGCTCATCTTACCTTGGTCGTAGTATTTTTATCCATTATCGATTAAAGAATGATTCCACCATTGACAAACATCAAAAATCGGTAAATCACGCCCAATGTTATTATACAATCGGGAATCGGTAAAGCACATCCCAAAAAATGAACATAGCCTTCCACCTGTACGCGTCGCTATTTGTTGGAAATCGGTAAAGCACATCCCAGGTAATGTATTTTCTTTAAATCACAAATTAATGAAAATAGTTTTCCACCTGCATGCGCCGCTAGAAGACATCACAATGTACGTTATCATGGAAGAGTGATGATCTCGCGAGACTTTTACTTTGGCGCCAAAAAGAAGCTATTACTATTTGTCGATCTCTATAGACAAGCTGTCGATCATTTTTAGACAGGACTATAGAATGGCTTCAAACAGTATCAATGACTGATCACAGCCTTGATGTTACGTAATCACTTGGGACAATAAAATGTTGACTGCAGAAGAACGATATCAAACGATATTGCTAAATCAACATTTACTCCCTCAATATATAAAAAATAATGTGTGTTGGTGAGGTATCGGTGTTTTTTTTTTTGTACTATTCAAAACAAAATCTACAGTAGATCTTTATCCCACGAATGTTTCACCCCCCCAAATTACGCGGGTCGTTTCATCCCACAAATTAAAAAAAAGCCCAATTAATACGTATTTTTAATCTTTTATTGATACATTAATAACAAGATGATATCAGTGCTTCGCCTCAAAATATGAGAGCTTTTTATTGCTCTTCCTCGAGGATAAAAGCGCTCGTCATATTTTACATATTTGTCAAAAAACGAACCCCCAAACTGCAAATAAAGCCCATGAAATACAATTTTCGAATAATTGTGGAATGGAAATTTCGGTATTCGCCTGCAGAAAAATATCGCTAAATTTGATTCTGGGTGCTGGAAACATGACGCGTCAAGTAAATATTTTTTTTTCCTTTGTTTTATCTAGTTCACTATATTGTCGAATGGAAATTTCGGTATTCGCCTGCAGAAAAATATCGCTAAATTTGATTCTGGGTGCTGGAAACATGACGCGTCAAGTAAATATTTTTTTTCCTTTGTTTTATCTAGTTCACTATATTGTCTGTCAGAAGATTTGGAAAAGGTGGGAAAATATCACGTGTTTTGCGTGTGGTAGAATGAAGGATGAAAGGGGGGATATTCCTTTGATGTCACGTAATCACTGTCTAATACATGCCGGCTTCTAGAAGCCGATATAAATTTAGAAATAATTTAGCGATTTATATTGTTATTCTTGACTATTGTGTTGTCAAATAAAAACTCATAATACAAATCATACTTTATTAATTAATAATATTATAAACAAATAGGTTCCCATTAGATGTTTTATTTTAAACAATAGTTCTAGAAATGTCGGGAGAGTGTCACGTGATAGCCACTGTTGACAAACAGGTCAGGAAGTTATCGCTTTGATGTATCATTTTATTACCGCATGAACTAATGCACGTATAGACGTGCTGTAACTGTTAGGAATTATATTGTATTCAACACTTAAAATATGATAATCTCGACCATTGATGGTACAGCATTTAATTAAGTTCATATTGGATGGTGTATATTTTTGATTGCGTAGGAAGCGTGGCCCAATTATTACTTCGAAAACACAGGGTTCGGATATGATTCACGCAGTAAAATAGTATTATGCGTTCCTCGACTAATAAAGACAAATATCTACATAGATCATCACGTCATTCGAGACATTTTAATGTGTAATAGTTTTATATCCACCACTATCGGTAATTTATCCGTGTCGGCCGATATGTTTCGCTGTCAATATCTGATGGTGCCATATCGGACCATCACTAGTTATTAATGTATCAATAAAATATTTAAAATACGTAATAATTGTCTTTTTAATTTGTGGGATGAAACGAGCTGTGTAATTAAGGGTGGCGAAACGGTCGTGGGATGAAAGATCTAACGTGGATTTTGAATAGTACAAAAAAAACACCGATACCTCGCCAACACTCATTATTTTTTATATATTGAGGGAGTAAATGTTGATTTAGCAATATCGTTTGATATCGTTCTTCTGCAGTCAACATTTTATTGTCCCAAGTGATTACGTAACATCAAGGCGGGATCAGTCATTGATACTGTTTGAAGCCATTCTATAGTCCTGTCTAAAAATGATCGACAGCTTGTCTATAGAGATCGACAAATAGTAATAGCTTCTTTTTGGCGCCAAAGTAAAAGTCTCGCGAGATTATCACTCTTCCATGATAACATACATTGTGATGTCTTCTAGCGGCGCATGCAGGTGGAAAACTATTTTCATTCATTTGTGATTTAAAGAAAATACATTACCTGGGATGTGCTTTACCGATTTCCAACAAATAGCGACGCGTACAGGTGGAAGGCTATGTTCATTTTTTGGGATGTGCTTTACCGATTCCCGATTGTATAATAACATTGGGCGTGATTTACCGATTTTTGATGTTTGTCAATGGTGGAATCATTCTTTAATCGATAATGGATAAAAATACTACGACCAAGGTAAGATGAGCAATTATTTGGTGCGCAGTATTTTTTTATATTCATATTTTTTATTCGTACTTCACATTTAAATAATCGTAATCAAAATGAGCCGATCGGTTAAACGACTCGCGGGAAATTAAAAGATTAGCAATTATTTGATGCGCATTATTTTTTTATATTCATATTTTTTATTCGTACTTCACATTTAAATAATCGTAATCAAAATGAGCCGATCGGTTAAACGACTCGCGGGAAATTAAAAGATTAGCAATTATTTGGTGCGCATTATTTTTTTATATTCATAATTTTTTATTCGTACTTCACATTTAAATAATCGTAATCAAAATGAGCAGATCGGTTAAACGACTCGCGGGAAATTAAAAGATTAGCAATTATATTATGCGCATTATTTTTTTATATTCATATTTTTTATTCGTACTTCACATTTAAATAATCGTAATCAAAAAGAGCCGATCGGTTAAACGACTCGCGGGAAATTAAAAGATTAGCAATTATTTGATGCGCATTATTTTTCTATATTCATATTTTTTATTCGTACTTCACATTTAAATAATCGTAAACAAAATGAGCCGATCGGTTAAACGACTCGCGGGAAATTAAAAGTTTCGTCTAATATTTAATTTATAAATGCATCTCGGGAAATTAAAGTACTCGGCTAGTAATTAGACGCTTGACATAATTAAAGGGTCCGTCCATTTCTAAACCCCTCTCGGAGAAATCAAACGCTGTATCATTATATTAAACCATAGTACTAATTAAACCATTTTTGTAATTTTCAAACGATTATAATCAATTATCAAACGATGTTTTGAAATTAAACTCTATAGCATTTTTTAAAGTCAAAAAACCCCAAATTAAACGATTCCAGTTTCCTAGTGATAAGTCACCCAAAGGTTTGACGTCATAACCATACAAAAACCATAACGATTAATATTAGTATATATTTTGAAATCATCACAGTAGACAGACGACCCTTCAAGTAAATGGATAAAATCATCTAGATTTAATGGAATTTTCATACATATGAATTTTATGGCACAAATTACTATGGTGAATGCTCTAAATTAAATATTTCACGCAAAAGTTATATTATATATAATGGTATTTCTTTCCTTTTGTGGTGTTGCTATAAAGTGAATATTCAGCGCAGGATTCATAAATAAAAAGATAGGTTGCCAGGCAACGAAACATACGCCCACAGCAGCTAAATCGTCCGGGCAGTCAACAAGGGTTGTCGCATATTTTTACTTTTTTCGGTAATGAAACATTTGTAATACTCTAAAAACTGATTAAGAGTAACAACTCATTATGTAATTATCAGAAAATCATTAGAATTTGATTGCTTTTTATAAAGTTTTACCCCACGCTAACAATTGAATTAGTATATATACATGAAACATTTAACATCATGGATTTAGCTGTTCAGTTATAAGTTGTCTGCGATATCACTTATGTGGAAGCAGACGTTAAACACTAAGTAGTAGTAGTAGTAGTGTTCAGTTATCAAAATTCATTGAAAATCGATATACTTGTTCGTTTCAACACCTTAAACTCTGTGTATCAATCTGAAGTCAATCAGATGATAAGTTTGGCCTTTAAAGCGTCCACAAGATTTTTTGAAGTGATCAAGGGCCATAACTCTGGCACTATTTATCGGAAATCGCTGAAAATCAATAGGCTTCTTCGTCTCATGACCTTAAACACTGTGTATAAATTTAAAGCCAATCGGATATTAACTTTGGCCTCTATAGCGTCCACAAGATTTTTTCAGTGATCAAGGGCCATAACTCTGGCACTAATTATCGGAAATCGCTGAAAATCAATAGGCTTCTTCGTCTCATGACCTTAAACACTGTGTATAAATTTAAAGACAATCGGATATTAACTTTGGCCTCTATAGCGTCCACAAGATTTTTTGAAGTTATCAAGGACCATAACTCTGGCACTAATTATCGGAAATCGCTGAAAATCAATAGGCTTCTTCGTCTCATGACCTTAAACACTGTGTATAAATTTAAAGCCAATCGGATATTAACTTTGGCCTCTATAGCGTCCACAAGATTTTTTGAAGTGATCAAGGGCCATAACTCTGGCACTAATTATCGGAAATCAATGAAAATCAATAGGCTTCTTCGTCTCATGACCTTAAACACTGTGTATAAATTTAAAGCCAATCGGATATTAACTTTGGCCTCTAGAGCGTCCACAAGATTTTTTGAAGTGATCAAGGGCCATAACTCTGGTAGTTATTATCAGAAATCGCTGAAAAACAATAGGCTTCTTCGTCTCATGACCTTAAACACTGTGTATAAATTTAAAGTCAATCGGATATTAACTTTAGCCTCTAGAGCGTCCACAAGCAATTGTGGACGCCGGACCGACGGACGGACGGACCGACGGACCGACGGACGGACGGACGGACGGGGGCGACGACAATATACGACCACATTTCAATGTGGGCGTATAAAAAACCCCATTAACCTGTGGACAAAACACAAAATAAGAAGAGCCATCTAACAAGATAGGAAGTGACACTATGTTAATGGAGCATAATTCTTTTATAGTTGATCTAGAAAGCGAGGAGGGAGAGAGGAAGAGAGAGAGAGAGAGAGGGAGAGAGAGAGAGAGAGAGAGAGATAGAGAGGGAGGGGGAGGGAGGCTTACAGCTTAATGATAAACCATGAGAGAAAAAGAGAGAGGCTTACAATTTCAGGATAAACCAAGGGAGAGAAAGAGAGAGAGAGAGGGTATAACATAACATAACATCTACCCCTAAAAACTGGTAATTTGGGGACAAACATATACACTTTGTACATGTATTTTAACAATTTTTTGTGAATTAGATCTTTAACAGATGGAGGAAATCGCTGTGTTCAGTTCAGTAAACATGAAAAAAGAGTTCAATCTACTTATCTTTTTAGATGCATACTAGTCAGAGAGAGAGAGAGTGAGAGAGAGAAAGAGAGAGGGAAAGGGACCTACTGATAGAGAGCGAGAAAAACAAAGAGAGAAAGAGAGTGTATACTAGAATACAGTACAGGTATATTCAGCTGTATATAAAGCACACCTTATTGTTCATCATTTCATCAACTTAAAGGGACAATAACATTCTTGCTGGCTTGGTAGCTCCAGAAAATAAATAATACCTTTATTCTAAGTACTAGATGTTTAAATGTCCTACCTGTTGTGTAAATTATCCATTACAAACTATTTTATTTGTCCAGAGGGTTCGAAAATATTTTAAAATCCAAGTCACATTTGAAAAGGTTTACGTTAGACTTTTCAAATCAATTGGTTGAATTTTTCCAATTTTTTAAATTAGGTGTGTTAAGATGAAATTTATATCATCATTTAATTGGAATATTCTAAAATAATACGATTTGTTGACCAGAATGAAGATTGGGACATATTTTTCAGTTACAACAAGAGTGTTATTGGGGCTTTAATAACTACAACACCATACATATTTCAAGAAACTTATTTTACTGACTTCATCATCTGACATCATATAATATTCTTCATACAAGAACAAAAAAATAGGTCTGTTATTCATCAATTTATTCAATTTGAACTTGAAATTGAATAATATTCAAATCAATCATAAATAACGACAGGTCCATTAATCATTCTGACCCACAAACTATTCATCTTTCCGTCTCCATTCATACAAAACCTTTTACTTCATATATAAAAATATAAAACTTTCCATATGAATAATATTTCCAATAATATGAAGTTTACTGACAATTATTAACGGATATTCACTTTGTAAAGTACATCTACAGTACAGGCTACACACTTTTGTATTTTGAAAATTGGATCATTTGAGGGGCTACAGACTTTGTATTTTGTAAATTTGATCTTTCAAGGGGCTACAGACTTTGTATTTTGTAAATTTGATCTTTTGAGGGGCTACGTAGAGGGGCTACAGACTTGGTATTTTTTATAATGTGAATCTGTAAAGGGGCTACAGACTTTGTATTCTGTAAATTGGATCTGTAGAGGGACTACAGAATTGGTATTTTGTAAATTGGATCAATAGAGGGGCTGTAGACTTTGTATTTTGTAAATTGTATCTCTAAATGATCTAAAGACTTTGTATTTTTTCTAATGTTGACCTGTCAAGTGGCTACTACATTCTTGGTAAAAGGGCTACAAACTTTGTATTTTGTAAATTGGACCTGTAAAGAGACTAAAGACTTGGTATTTCTTAAAATGTGGACCTGTAGAAGGGCTACAGACTTAAATTGGTCTTTAGTAAATTGGACCTGTAAAGGGGCTACATACTTGGTATATTTATAATGTGGACCTGTGCAAGGGCTACAGACTTTGTATTTTGTTAACTGGATGTGTAGAGGGGCTACAGACTTAGTATTTTGTAAATTGGATGCTTAGATGGGCTGCAGACTTTGTATTTTATAAATACATTTCCTGTGAAGTGTATCTGTAGACGGGCTATTGACACAATGCATATTTTATTAATGCAGATATTTTGAGGGGCTGTATTTTGTAAGGTAGACTTACCATTTTCTAATGTTGATATTTAGAGAGGCTGTATTTTGTAATGTAGATTGGCCACAGAAATATGCATTGTGTAATGAAAATATTTTGAGGGTCTGTATTTCATAAATTGAATCTGTAGAAAGGCTACAGGTTCGTATTTCATAAACTGGATCTGTAAATAGGGGCTACATACTTTGTATTTTGTAATGTGGATGCATAGACTATGGTTCAAACTTGGTATTTTGTAATGTGAAACTGTTGAGAGGCTAGACTTGATAGTTTGTAATGTGGATCAATTGTGTATTTTATGAAGTGGATATTTTGATGACTGGGGATAAGATGTAGTAGTTAAAAGTCCTGAACAATAAATATTCTAGAAACACACTATATATAGCAGTTGTTAAAAAGCTATACACAATATTAAAATACAGATATGACGTCATCCTTTTTTCAAATAATGATACAGGAAATGTGGAAATGATACATTATTTTATACTAGATGAAATAATGAATTGGTGTGACTTTTCTTAAATGAGGGTGTGTGATATTATATCTGTATTATAAGTTGTTTAATGAGTGATAGTATATCTGTATTACAAGTTGTTTAGTGTGTGATAGTATGTCTGTATTATAAGTTGTTTAGTGTGTGATAGTGTATCTGTATTATAAAGTTGTTTAATGAGTGATAGTGTATCTGTATTATAAGTTGTTTAGCGGGATAGTGTATCTGTATTATAAGTTGTTTAGTGTGTGATGGTATATCTGTATTACAAGTTGTTTAATTCGTGATAGAATATCTGTATTAGAAGTTGTTTATTGTGTGATAGTATATCTGTATTATAAGTTGTTTAGCGTGATAGTATGTCTGTATTATAAGTTGTTTAGTGTGTGATAGTGTATCTGTATTTTAAAGTTGTTTAATATGTGATAGTATGTCTGTATTATAAGTTGTTTATTGCGTGATACTGTATCTGTATTATAAGTTGTTTATAGCGTGATTGTGTATCTGTTGTTTAATGATCTTTGGTAAGACCTTGTGTAATATATTGATACAACACTCAGACTATAATTCTCCTGCAGTATCAATATATCACACAATGTCTCGCTCTCGCTCATAAAACAACACATAGACAGGGGTTACACTCAATATGTAAGGTTTTAGGGGCTATGGTTAACATATATTGTATAAATTAAGTTAATATAATAGGTTTTAGGATAATATATATTGTATAAAATGAATATAAATGGTTTTAGGGGCTATGGATAGTATATTGTATAAAGTGAATGTAAAGGGTTTTAGGGTTATGGATTATATATACATAACTTACTGTTACTGCTGTATTTTTCACTAAAAACACTTACCTGAAAAATAAAAAAAAGACATTTTCAATTAAAACTGAACTGAATTATTTTAAGTATCCTGTAATAATAATGCTACAGTAAAATCTGTATTAAGCAGCCACTGCACGGAATCTGTATTAAGCAGCCACTGCACAAAATTTTCATGACTGACTGCTTAATGGGAGGGACCTCTAGTGCTGACATCAAATAAGTTTAACACTTGGATGCTTTGGGAGGTTTGATGGTACTTTTAGTTTATTCATTCAGTATCAAATAAATTTGTTAGTAAAATAATGACTGCTGTCCGTGATAGAAGAGTGACCGTTGATTAAAGAGATGAAACAACAGAATTTCTATAGGGAAATTTATTGTGATCACTTGCAAGGAGAATAGTAGTGGCTGCTTGTACAGATTCTACTGTATATGTCATTCTGATGGTTAGGCCAGCTTAACTTTTGCTTTTCCTTTTCTTTGCACACAAAAGTGTTTCAAAGAAACCTGTTTAAACATCCCAGTTCTATATCTGTCTACGAGAAGGCTTTTTGTGTTATCCCATCTTGAATCTGTTCAGATTTCATGCGATCATGTGATAATATGCTCTGCAGTCATGGATTGATGGATTTGTGAAGTCATGTTACAATACGTTTGTTGGTCATGCGTTGACGCTTTAATGTAATGATGATATGCTCAGTGGACAGGGGTCAATGAATTCATGTGGTCATGTCATGACAGTAGACAGGAGTCAATGAATTCATGTGGTCATGTCATGACATGCTCAGTAGACATGAGTCAATGAATTCATGTGGTCATGTCATGACATGCTGAATGGTCAATAAATTCATAGAGTCCTGTGGTGATAAGCTCAGTGGATATGGGCCAATCAATTCATGATATGCTCGGTGGACCCTCCAACTCTCTTATTAACTTTTTGTATTTTGTAACTTGTAAAGTTTTTCTCATATTAACTTTTTGTATTTTGTAACTTTTCCCCTTATTAACTTTTTGTATTTTGTAACTTGTAATGTTTTCCCCTTATTAACTTTTATTCGGTAACTTGTAATGTTTTTCCCTTATTAACTTGTATTTTGTTACTTGTAATGTTTTTCCCTTAATAGGTGTTTGTATTCTGTAATGCCTTTGTATTTTTTTTACTTGTAATGTTTTTCTGTCTGTGACAAACCATTAAACAAGAGGTTAATTCCGACAGTCTTGGAAGTGGTTTATAATTATTGACGTGTTCGATTAAACGTAAAATGACGGAAGACAAACTCAAGTTAGTAATGCTGTTACTCTTGAAAATGATAAACTGGTTGTAATAAAGGGCAACATTCCCTTCCTAGGTCAGCCAAGTGGGAAATGGTATCAGGTGTTCTAGGAATAGTAAATATCCCTTGACAAATTGCGAATGTTCAATCTCAAATTGAAATTAGTTAAAAAACGGTTCAGTTCTGTTATATATTTACTACAAAGATGCGATGAATTGAAAACCTGTTAGCATTCAAAATACTCTTGAGGTGATTCACAAGCAAACGTGAATTATAAATATTGGGTACAGTAAACATTTTTGGCCTCTTTTTAATCCAATCGAATCCAAGCCTGGATATTATATGACTTTGATATTTTATTGTGTTAAAGATACATTATGTAAGATTTAGATAAAGAGCTGAACATTCTTGCTTTAATAGCTCAAAAATTGATAATGTAAAATGAAAGTAGTGAAATTTTCATTCAAATTATTTCTTTCTGAGCCAAGTTATCACTGTTTGTAGTTTTGACACAATGTGTGCAGAGTGGTAACTAGGACACTGGTATATTCCAGGGCCGTATTTAGCGGAGGTGCAGGCAGGGGGTACATTGCATCCCTAGAAAAATATGGCCCCCCCCACCCCCCAAAAAATAATTTGACAATCTTTCAATTATAAAATAATACACTTGATTATGATCACACAGTGATGCTCTTAAGGCACTGATCGGTCGGTCGGTCTTAAGCGCACCCACACGCCAATGGGTTCGTTCGTCCGGATCCAAACTTTCTTATATCACTTACGAGGAGGCTATGGCACCCCACCACTCTGCTGTACCCCCACTTATAAAATCCTACATACGGCCCTGTGTAACACTACATACAGATAACAGAATATCAGCATAGTTGATAGACCTTTATTGAGAGCATGAAATAGGCATACTCCGGGAGGAGCGCCATTCCAAGTCTTCTGAAACTAGCAGTAAACTCTGACTTATAAAGCATACAATCAATAAAATTAAGAAAAGTGATACACATGCGATGTACATATTTGGCATTGTTTATTTATGAGATTATAGTAGTATCTGTAACTGCACTGCATATTCCTTTGAATAAATAATATGTTTAATGAGATCGTGCCTTTTATCAAAACGAGCAGAGGCCATTCGTGTGTAGTCCGTAAAGACATACTGAATGCATTAGTTGTTTTAATAAGTCCGTGCCTTAGAAGAAGTTGTGTATGGTTGAACACGTCAATATCATTAATGATCACAGAGGTCAGAAAGTTCTATCTGTATATTTCAATTTGATGTAGAGATGACTTTGTCACACATGGTATATTCGAAACTTATATTTTTAATAGTGTATATAACATCTCAGGCTTAAAGAAAGACCTTCAATAAACAGATTTCAAAAATTTCACAAGCAATAACAAGATTTTAAAAATTTCACAAGTTGTAACAATGTTCAACTTTTTTATTTACATATTATGTCCATTAAGAACAGTATATAAGATTTTTAAAAAATTGTAACAATATTTAAAAAATTTCACCTTCTTATTTAGCATGTTGCATCATAATGACCAGACTACCTCAGCTCATGAGCATTTCTGAGAAGAATTATGATTATACCCTGAATGGAAAATGTCTCAAAGGTTTATTCTAAACATGGTCCGTTTTCATTACGTTTAAACACACAAAGAAAAATTAAATTATATTTCTTTTGGAAAAAATCAATTATATTTTCTCTGAAAACAATAAATATTGCTTAAAAATTACAAGGAAATTAAAGAAAGTTCCGATATTGGTAACCATAATTTGTCCAAAAGGTTTTGTGCGAGCCCTATAAACATTACATCAATATGATCATTGGAATATTGAATTTCGAAAAGCAATAAGAGTTCAGTGAAGTGTATATAATAGGAATTTTAACTAATACTGAATTTATCACGAGGAAAAATAAATTCCTGTCTGATGTCAGATTTACCCCAAATGAAATATTAATAAACTAAAATAAATGATTTTAACATTTTGAAAATCGTAATGAAAACTCTACTGACGTAAACCACTGACGTTATTGTGTGGACTATTCATCACACTACAGCAATAAATACTCATTATTATTATAGCTAACGTCGACTGTCAACACAGTTTTATTTTGTTTGATTTGTTCAAACATTCCACTATCATCAATTGTTTTATCCACAAAAGACAGAAATCCATTAGTTTCGTATTTCAATATAAATATATTTTTATATATATATTCTAAAAAAGACTTTTCCCAGCTTAGCACATCCAAGGGAAGGAAGGAAGTTTCACAATTTGTGATTCAAAATAGGCAACCGCCTCTGCATAAAATGATGAGAGATGTAAATTTTTATCACAAAATAATTTTCATCTGTTTGCGTTATTCTCAATGATAAGCAATTTTAGTTTAATCTATCTAAAACTGTTTATTTTTAAATGATTTTTTCCATAGAATAAACAGTGTTCATTTCTCTCTATTTTAGGGTTGATATTTATTATAAAATGTCGAGTTCAAGTTTTCTAATGCGTGCACTTAAGTTTATAAGGTCTATCATCAAGTCAAGTGGCATTGATTCCATAAACCTTGTACGTGACAAGGAGCAAAGTCCAACCTCTAGTTCCTTTGGTTTCTTCTCTCCGCTAAAGACCATTTTTCTCACTCTATAATAAAGGGAAGGAAAAAACACAATTGTCGACAAATTTTGATGAATATGTACTGTAATCATAGACAGAATTAAAATACAATGAAATGACATTGTCGTTATGTGACAATATCATGCCACTGAGAAAGCTTTCAACAATTTAGAACAGAAAAGGAATGGCATTTTGACATAACAATCACTGCCCTGGAGAACAAACCCTGGATTTATGCTATTTCAAATTTAAACATACATTCCCACAAAAGTATTCCATTAAAGTTCCAATTTCATATTTTCTAAGAAAGTCAAAACATAATTATTTCTATGTTTTTTGCTCAAAAGGTTGTCAACTCACTATTATACGATCATGGGCAAAATTTTTTGGGCAGACACCGATTGATTGAGGAAATAGTTAACCAATTACCTCCCTTGTTTTCCCATTCCTCTCCATGGACGGCCATCTTCAAACGTTTGAATTTGAAGTTGGAAATGATATTTTTGCCAATTTCTCAACTGGCAATAGTGAATTACAGGATTAATAGGATTATTCTTTAACAAGGTAGGACTGTTTATAGGTACAATCTATTTTTGGGCTTTATTTTAATACATTTTAAAAATATAACTTAAAAAATGCTATTGGAGCTTTAAAAGTACGTCCAATCCTACTAAAAAATATACCGGATTACTCCAAAACACCCATGGGACATGCACTGGGCAAAAATTTTAGGATATCACTAACTGACAATCTGATGCATTGTCTGCCAGCTTGACTTAAGGATGAGTTTTTTTTTCTTGTTAGAATGGTTAGTCGGTTTGGTGAAAATTTAAGGTGTAACGTACAACAGACTCTACAATTAAAAGGCAGAAAAAGATGTTGGCAGGAAATGAATCAAAAATTTACTTAGGCCTCAAGATCTAGGCCTATGGTAAATAAACCAGTGTTGGGATATCAAAATATTTATTCTTGGACATTACTACCTAAAATAAAGGTGCATAACAGTTTACCGACCACAACTAATATCAAATCGTACATAATAAAAAAATAGGTGCATCTCATTAATAAAATATAAGTGCAGCTCATTATTTTTCATATTTATTTACCATACGGTATTCAAAATTAAGTGCTGTCGTAATGAAAGCGTGTTGACTTCTGTCTCCTCCAAAATTATCATATTTTGGGGGGCAAAAGTCAATACTATTTTCAGCTGAAGTCTGGCATTCGTCTTTTTTCCTATGAATATAAGTGTGTACTTTTTTGAAAGATAATAGGATGTACTTTATTTTGAATTCCCGAAAGAGAGGAATATGTAATACCCCCAGAGGAAGGGTTTAGCTTGAGTTAAGAGCATTATGGTAGATTTAACTTTGTCGTCATTTGTTTTGTTTTAAGATGATAATAAGATAAAAATACTTTTAAAATTTGATGAGTTATCAAAGAGAAATTATCTTAAGTAAAAGCAATATGACAAAACCATTAATTTGTATATCTTTATGTTATTGTTATGTACTTTTAAATATTTCATCTTGTCAATAAGAGAGAGAGGTCAATTTGGGACTAACACATGGTTTAATTTCATCTTAATAATTCGCTTGCTCGTAGGGGTCTTTAGCAGTGGGAGGAAACTGGAGGACCCAGAGAAAACCCAAGAGGTTGCCATCCAACCCCAATTGTCAATTAGGAAAGGGAATAATGGTGTGTAATGTCCCACTGTTCCACTCTGACAGGGCCATTTAAGATGGGCATATGCTATAGATTGTCCTATGTGGGAAATTTTGCCCAGGCAGCAACATTATGACCTACTCTTGTATTGAATTCAAACTGCATAGAGGTCTTTTTATGTGCATGCCAATGTATACATGGGACATCGTTTTTTTTTTTTTTTTATATATACCATCCTTCACCACTGACAAGAGTAGAAAAGAAGGGATGGTTACATAATATCAGTATGTGTAAGTAACTCTCCTTATACCCAGTTGACATATGTTCAAGTCTACTACACAAGTTAGATAATCTGCTGAACCCTTATCGTTGAGCAGGACGGGGGGGCCTGACAAGGATTGTTGTCTAGTCATTCGGTTGGGACAAAAAAGCAAGGTTCTGCATACACATTAGTGTGGATGTAAAAGATCCCTTGGCAGCTAGAATTCAATATACATAAAGTAGGCTGTAGCGCCACTGTCCAGGCAAAATTTCCATCATAGTGCACTGTATGGCGTATGCCCGTCTTCTTTAGCCCAGTTTGAAGCAGAACAGTAGGACGTTGAACCTCATTTCATTTCATTTCTCCTCATTGGGCTGAATCCGACCCCTTCCATCTGCAAGCTCCAATTGAGATGTCATATGTTACAAAAATTTTTTTTAAAAATATACCAACCCACTCAACATGAAAGAATGTTTCTTGTTTCCAATCAACCATAAAAAGAAAACACAAATAGTTCTATCCAAGACTGCTATTTAAAATCCAATTTCAAGGTCAAATACAAAAGAAAACAGACCGATGCAGGGTCAAGTTTCCAATTAATATGACACCCTCAATAGAAACCGATAGCCTTATAAAATATTCCAATTAATAAGAATCCACACTGAGAAGATATTCCTAAAACTCACAATAACCGCCGTATATAATAATTCCAAATGAGAGAATTCTTAGTGTATGATACCTACTGGAATATATAGTATCATATGAAATAGAACACGTTCACATGCTATATTAAGATTTCTTTGTTTGTAGGCACTACCTTCAGATAACAAGAAAATGTTAAAGGTGTCAGGTTCATGAAATGATTTTCACGGACATCTGTAGGTAAAAAAGGTCAAGGTATCAAGTTGGTTAATCTCTATGTTTTC
The DNA here is from genome assembly GCA_948474765.1 of Patella depressa. Lineage (NCBI taxonomy): Eukaryota > Metazoa > Mollusca > Gastropoda > Patellidae > Patella > Patella depressa. The sequence continues at coordinate 13,888,793 of OX419716.1, forward strand.
CTTAAACTGCCAAAAGTTTGAGAGAGAGAGACAGAGAGAGAAAAATAGGGTTTAACCTCCACTCGACACAAAGTAGGTCATTTCGGGACAAACATCTGGTTCTGTTTTATTTTAATAACTTGCTTCTGATCTGAGTAGGGGTCTTTAGCAGTGAGAGGAAACTGGTTAACCTGGAGAAAACCCAGGTGGTTGAACAGACGACCCCTACTCCAGGAACCCGAAAACGATGCCAGTTAACTCAAGTAACAGACCTTATGATACAACGCACGCACACGAACCAATCGGGCAGCCAACCCCCATAATCCAAAGGAAGACTAAGAAAATGAAATATAAACAAGAATGGTATAACAATATTTGCTATAATTATTTATTTCAGATTGATAGATCAGGGAATCTTTAATTTGAATATAACATTTATCAGATGCACAACTCTCGTGCAATCCTTGAATGTTGTTTATATATGCATATGAATACACCGGTAATCTAATCCTGTGTCAACTGAACATCAGAAATTACATGTAGTTTATTTAAGAGGAATAGCAGAGTTACTTCCCATTTTCTATTCTAAATGTGTTAAGTTTTAACAATACAACATAGAATATTGATAAAATAAAGACAATTTGATGCCTGAAAGCAGATGACACTCTATTCAATAATAAATGACTAAAAGTGTATTCACTGATTTAGCACATTAAAAACTTATATTAAATACATTTTCTAGATTATTATAAAAAAGGACATTGTGCAAACAGAGATGGACAGTTTTACCTAGGCAGCACTGTTTCTGCCTACGGTACAAATAGTAGGGGTTTCTGGCTTCCTCCTACTGCTAAAGACCCCTACATGTAAGCGCATTGTGAAATAAAATTGTACCTTATGTTAGTCCAAAAATGACAAGCCTCTGTGGGTACGATGTACATTTTATATCAATGACATAAGAATAGGCGAGAGAGAGAAATGGGGTTTAACGTCCACTCGACACAAACTAGGTCATTTGGGGACTAACATGGTTTCATTTTATTTCAACCGTAGGGGTCTATAGCAGTGGGAGGAAACCGGAGTGCCCGGAGGAAACCCACGAGGTTGAGAAGGCGCCCCTATCTCCATGCCACATACGCTCAAACCAGGGATCAAAACCACAGCCGCAAGCCAGAGGTGACCGGCCAGCTAGAGGTCGAAGCGCAGCACTTTAGACAACTAGGCCATCCCAACCCCCCAATGACATATGAATAAGAGAGAGAGAGAGAGAGAGAGAATTGGGTTTAACGTCCACTCAACACAAACTAGGTCATTTCAGGACTAACAAATGGTTTTCAATTTTATTTCAATAATTTGCTTGCGCGTAGGGGTCTTTAGCAGTGGGAGGAAACCAGACATGTTTAATCTGTAATCAACGGTACAAAGTCAGAGAGGTCAAAACCAAAAGTACGACAAAGATGGCAAATTGTCAGTAGCGCGTGTGTCCTCCACTGGCTCTTACGCACGCAGTTACTGACAATTAACCATCTTTGTCGTACCTGTACAGATGTGTTGTTATTGATGTATTCCCATTTGAACATTGTTCACAATAAGAAGCAAAATAAATAAGATATGTTTACAGGATCATTTTGTTATACTAAAAACTAAGTGATGCATTTTCTATGGCGCTCAGTATATTTTGACAAATAAGTAAACAATTTTTAGCTTTAAGAGATACAAAAAACTGAATACTGGTCGGCCTAACCCTTTTTAAAAAAAAACAAAAAAAAAATTGAATATCGTAAATTATAAATTAACAATGAAAACCTTTTTTTTTTAAAAAAAAATATAACCCTGAATATCGTAAATTATAAATTAGCACTTGTAACCCTTATGTTTAAAAAAATAACTTGAATATTGTAAATTATAAATTAGCACTCGGTAACCTTTTTTGTTAAATAATAGAATAACGTAATACTGGATATTTTTTAATATAACAGAATTAGGATTACATAAATAAGTCTTCTGATTAAATATAAATGAGAAACCGTACTGTATTATTCTGGATGGAAGTTTCAAATAATTAAGTTCTAAAAGGCCAATGACGCAGAGATTTAATCAAGCTCCAATTGTTTGGATTCTTTTTCCATTGCAATATTTTGTTTTACTGTCAAGCATCAAAAGGATATGAGTTAATCATGCACACTATGCATCATTATGGCCTCCACGATTTTATCGTTTTGTTAATTTAGCAGCAGTTTCTTAATTTAATGTTTATAGTTTTAAACCATTTCTGGTTAATTGTTCAGATTTGTTGATAAAATTTAAATGGGGTATAACTTTGTACGGTTTTGCCCTAACCTGAGCTAATGAAGACATACGCCATACAGTGTGCTATGAGGTAAATTTTGCCTCGGCAGCAGCGCTACAGCTTACTCTTATATCGCATTCCAACTGCCAAGGGATCTTTTACGTGCATGCCAATGTGTACATGAGACCTTGGTTTTTCATCCCATCCGAACGACTAGACAGCTGTCCTAGTTGAGAATCATCAAAAATTATTGGGTTCCTAATGCTGTGTTGCGTACTTTAAGATGATCTGTCTAGATAAGGCACTGAGTGTTTACTTTTACTACCATTGTTGACTAATTAAAAGACTAATTAATTACTCAACACTGCTAAGCTAGGTACTTTTAACATTCATAAAATTCAAAATCCATGAACATATTGAGCCAATGTTGAAATATGGTTATAATTCTTCATTCTGAGCTGAAAACAAAAATAAAATTTAATAAATTTAAGAATCCCCGTAGAACAGCATGACACACAGACTTGTAGGTACGTAGTAAAGATGATTTAATCGTACAGCGCTTCGGGTAGACATAAAATTTATAAATCAAACAACAAATTTAATGGTATAGACCTTGTCTCATTACTACAACAACACATATCAGACCTATCCAATTCAAACTTCTCTTGCGTAAATCACAGCAATTTATCCTCTTTACACAAGTGGTGGTAAGTTAGGGGAGGGGTTTGGTGGTTGGGTGGCTGAATAATTTAAAGGAGCTAAATCGCTAACATTTGGGACCTACAAATTGACACAAGTGGGTCGCAACGCATATAATACTGTAATATGAATGTATATAAACTGATTTACATTCAATGGTTTCCATTTTCACTCTAATTTCAAATCAGTTACGTTCGGCGAAATAAGCCAGCCCTCTAAATCAAGCGCAAATTTGTAGCGTCTGGTTATTCCAGTCTACATGCACCTTTTGATTTGGGGCAATGTGTTTAGCCTCGTACCTCGAGTCTCTTGTTAAAACTGGGGCTGAAATGCACTATAATACATGATTCATGTACCAATGGTAAAATGTTTATTTTGTCTTAAATATTGGATATCAGAAGCCCATCTTTTTCCGGTAAGATCACAGCATCAATGTTGATTTAAATTGACAAATAATTTGTGTTTTCATTGTTGAAGATTTTTGATGATATTGAGTTAGAGACTTAGCTACTTTAATGTTTATGTGTGTGGTTTCGATTACCTACTTAAATATGATGAGCATAGTGGTGTCGCCTGTAGAACATCTTGGGTATTCTTCAGGACTTAAAACTGCTAAAGACACCAACACTTATTGAACTAAAATTTAACCACATGTAAATCTCAAAATGATCTTGTTTGTGTCAAGATGAAGTTAAAACCCATTTTACTCTCTATACACAAGTATTCATTCAAAGTAAACAAATTTCATCGAAAATGCCACAGAAATAGAAGTCACAAGTGTCTTCTTTGATAATTTTGCGAATGTTAGAATTACGGGCTGTGTTTGAATCGATTATCAACTAAATAAAGAAGAGTGTTCGGTGAGTTATTAAGCCTCCATTAACATAAGACTACTTGTCGATCTATTTAACCCAAAGGAAAATAATTTCCACCTACATCTTCAAAATGTAAACCACAAGAGACTTTAATTGACTTGGTCAACAGCTTCTGGGCTTCAGGGCTCTTCACAAGCTCTCTTCAATTGCTTTTTTGTATTGAAATGTCTTGGTTCATAAGCAAATAACATATTTCAAGAACAGTAATGTCTGAACAAATAAACATGTCTGAAAATAAATGTTATTACAAAGTCAAGCACAAAAATGGAATAATCAACCATTTCTTCAAATATGAATCCTATAGCTTTCTATATCTCACTTAAAGTCGCATAATAAAATGAAATGGGTTTTAACACCCTGCTGTTCTGTTCCGACTGGACCAATGGAGATGGACATACGCCATACAGTGTGCCATGAGGGAAATTTTTGCTTTGACAGCGGCACTAATGCCTACTTTTATATTGAATTCCAACTGCCAAGGGATCTTTTATGGACAGCGACACTAAATTCCAACTGCCAAGGGATCTTTTATGGACAGCGACACTAAATTCCAACTACCAAGGGATCTTTTATGTGGACGGCAATGTATATATGGGACCTCAGTTTTTCATTCCATCTAAACCACTGACAATGGGAAACATGCTGGAAAATTCTAATGAACTTTCTCCGCCAACACATGGAGCGAACCCACGACTTCCAAGCTAGTGAGCCAACGTGATTCGCTTAAAAGAAAACTTATGTATTACCTCTGTGAAACAGATCGAGATAATACATCTTTAAAAAAGATAAGTAATGTCAGTAATTTTGATACGTCCCTTGTGTAGAACCACGCTGTTTTCCATTGCCCTCTCGCTATAGATCTGAAACGTGCAGTATGCCAGATGATTTTTATGATATGGAATTAGTTTTATACTTTACTGATAAGACATTAAAATTCCATTAATTTGTTTTCTAACTAGTGTAATCTTTAGCAAAATATCAGGATTCCTGCCTTTTCAATAAGAATCAATATGTTTTTCCCTTTCAATGAGGGTTAAAATACTTAAAGTGCAAATCTTACTCTTAAAGCTTAACTTGCAAATATAACTTTGTATTGATGCACTAAGCATGTCACAGTTTTCTTAGTATTGTATTGATAACTCCTGAAGCCAAGTCTGAGGAGAATTCCTGCCAAGATATAATAACGACTGGGATTTTCTGTAAAATAAAAATTGCGAATCTGATTTGACATCACTGTCTTTGTGTTTAACAGGCCTTGACATATCGCCTAAAAAAACAAGATGTCCTGTCAATTAACCTCATGGAATATAGAAATGATACTGGTTAAATTTAGTCAATTCTCTTGTCAATGTGTCTTTATTTAAACAAAATCAATGCTTTATTTCCTATTGCCAGACAAACTTCTAAAAACCGTAATGAGTGAAGTCAATAAAATAACGAGAAACTAAGGCACAGCGTAAAGAATTGTCAAACAAATCGGAAACGGTCTCTATCCCTATGTCAATTTAACGTTATTGCCTGCTTCTGCAAATTATTCACTCAAATTGTGTCAAATTGGAACGGTAACTAGCTTAATAGAGATGACATATTTTCGTTTTTTAAGATTGAATTTAACCAAAAATACATCTTATACATTCTTGATCAGAAATGAAATTGGTTTAACATCCATGTTTTCTGCTCCATCCCGGTTAATGAAGGGAGAGAGAGAGAAATGGGGTTTAACGTCCACTCAACATAAACTAGGTCATTTCAAGACTAACATATGGTTTTAATTTTATTTCAATAATTCGCTTGCGCGTAGAGGTCTTTAGCAGTGGGAGGAAAGGCTAATGAAGGCTATCAAATTTTAATCTTGTGTAGTGTGCTTGCTATGAAGGAAATCTTGCCTGGACAGTGGTACTATGGTCTACAGGCCCAGATCCAGTAGACGTGGTACAAGGGTTAATCAGTGAACTGGATGTATGAGATGTGTTGTTGACGTTTGGGAAAGTAGGTCGAGGGGAAATGTGTAGGGAGTGATAGTTAGATGTATTATGAATTGTTACAGTGGCTGTGGTGTTACGTTGAAATACTATGCCGCTACCGTAACACCACAGCTTTATGATTTGTTCGACAGGATTGATACCGTAAGTCCGACAATAATAAATAAACTATTTCTGATTTTAATGTTGTCTTTTCCCACCGGCACTGGCCGTACGCCAGCAACTGAAAATAGCTGACGAAACAGCTAGGGCGTCGATTGTTAGTTCGCGTACAACTTGAAAAACCGAATGTCGTACGCCATTGTGAAACTGAAAGTAGCTGACGAAGACAGTTAGGGCGCCGATTGTTAGTTCGCGTACAACTTGAAAAAACCGAATGTCAGTATGGTATTTCTGACATAATTGGTTATCGGTGACCTGAAAGCTGGTAATCTCGACTCAAAGCGAGTAATCTCGACTCAAAAGTATAGTGTATAACCTACTTACTGTCTACAGTCGTCGCTACTCATAGTTCATTCATGATTTTTTGTGGACGACTTACTACTCAGTAAGAAAGCCTGTGCCCAAAAAGAGTTCTCGTCTGTTATTATTAGTATAATGACTTCCTCGTGTGCGGCAGGTTCGTTTGTTTTTAAAAACACTGTTTTTCGTTCCAAAAAATAGAAAAGTAATTTTTTACCAGATGATCATGGTTTTTCACCGAGACTAGATAATTTCTCTCGGTGTAAGGATATTACCCCTATGAAAAAGTTCATACACTGTTGAGAAAATAGTCCCATTGGTTTTCTTAGCTGCAAATACAGCGAGAATAAACTCTGTACTGAAAAATTTTCGCGTGGTCTATATAAACTGTCTTCACACACTCGATTTATAATTAGCGATATACAGGTACAGTGGCAAGTGTTATGCTTCTCAGGCTAATACCTCAAAAGTACCTCCGCGCAAAACCCTCGATTTTGGTACATGGAAAACAAAAAAAAATAGTGCCCGTGCGCGTGCCAGTAATAGAAAAACTAAGAGTTCGCGCATAAAAAATGCACGAACGTACCAGGCGCGATGTCATCCAGGATTTTGTTGAGCAGGGGGGTGGGTGGGGGTGGGGTGGGGAGTGCACACATTGGAGCAAAGGGTAATATGTTGCAACCTTGGATTGTTTGGGCAGAGACAATAATGCGTAAATCATGTTTATATCATGTATTAAAGAGCAGATATGTGAACTACAACAGTAACAAAGCAAACGAAAATGAAAATCAACTATGTTGCTGGGGCCCCCTGGGCCCCCTCCCCCCCTGGATCCGGGCCTGGTTTACTCTCCTGGCCAACACTGGGGCCTCCCAGTTGGCGTGCAAGCACCTTAATGCGCCTACACATCTGCTATTCTTTATTGGTCCTTGTGGCTGTGAAATACATTCTGGAAGACCCTGATGTAAGTCGGAAATAAACTCTTTCCCTTGTCAATTTACGATTATTGCTGGCATTGTGACAAAAAAAAAATTTATTATTGATTATCATGGAATGATGAAGTGCAGTTTTGTTAGGTTTTTGTTTAAAATTAAATCAGTCAACCCCAAAAATATTCACCCTAACATCAAATCAATTAGTTCTTGAACATTTGCACTCTATCGCACATGCAACAGTTCAAAGAATTTGTATCAAAGGATCTGTACTACGTGACTTCATGTTTTGTGTAGAAAAGAATAGATAATATATATTGAATCACAACATCCAGGACATCATACAATATAAATAAGAGAGATAGAAAAATGGGGTTTAACATCCACTCAACACAAAGGGTCGGTCTCAATTAACATATGGTTCAATTTTATCTCAATAATTTTCTTGCACCTAAGGGACTTCAGAGAGAGAGGAGAGAAATGGGATTTAACATACAATATAAATAAGAGAGATAGAAAAAATGGGGTTTAAAGTCCACTCAACACAAAAAGTAGGCCGGGATTAACATAGCTTCAATTTTATCTCAATAATTTTCTTGCATCCAAGGTTCTTTAGAGAGAGAGAAATGGGATTTAACGTCCACTCGACACAAACTAGGTAATATCTGGACTAATATATGGTTTAATTTTATTTCAATGATTTGCTTGCGCGTAGGGGTCTTTAGCAGTGGGAGTAAACCGGAGGACCCGGAAAAAACTCACCTAAGGGTCTTTAGCAGAGGTAGGAATTCAGAGGGCGTGGGGAAAACTAATGAGATTGGACCGGCGATCCTACCCTTGTTTCGTACATGTGCAATATAAAAAAACGATTGCTGTTGTTTGTTGTTTTCAGTGTATTTTGTCTTGTCTTCTGTACTAGCTATAGAGAAGGGTGAGCGAAATGGGGTTTTACTTCCATTCGACACAAACTAGGTCATTTCGGGACTAACACGTTTGCTTCAATTTTATTTCAATAATTTGCTGACATCGTCAACACTAAGCCAGTGCCGCCTGAGATTTTCATTGAAATCATGGATGATATTGAGTGAGAGACTTAGCTACTTTAATTCCTGAAATTTCAAACTAAACATCTTTCACATGATTTCAAGTGGATATTTATATATCAAGACCCGGAAGATTTGAAAATTAAATTGGTTTGTCCTATACAGCAGATTATCTGCTCAGACCTAGTAAGTGTCAAATTCCCCTAACTCATCCATAAAAATGTGAAATGCGTGCGTCCACGAATTTTTGTCATTATCTAAAGGCTAATCTGGTGTTGAATCTGATTTACCACCGATGTTCATATGTTTTATTTCCCACGGGACTGTAACTTATTCAGCTTTTATAAATGCTATAGATGATGCCATAAGAAAAAAAAAAGATACTTTCCATGTAATTTGTGAATAATCCATTACTTTTTTTTATATATATATATATATAGAAAGAGAATTTCATACAACCAATTATCTTCCCTCGGGAGTGGGGGGTTGGGATGGCCTAGTGGTCTAGAGTGTCGCGCTTCGAACTCTAGCTGGCCGGTCACCTCTGGCTTGCGGCTGTGGTTTCGAGCCCTGGTGTGAGTGTATGTGGCATGGAGATAGGGGCGCCTTCTCAACCTCGTGGGTTTCCTGCGGGCACTCCGGTTTCCTCCCAATGCTAAAGACCCCTACGCGCAAGCGAATTATTGAAATAAAATTAAACCATATGTTAGTCCTGAAATGACCTAGTTTGTGTTGAGTGGACGTTAAAACCCCATTTCTCTTTCTCTCTCTTTTCCCTCGGGAGTAAACAGTTTTACTTTTCGGCACCAACCAGTGACACTGTGTGAATAGCACTGGAACAGTGCTGGAATAGCACTGGAATAGCACTGGATCACTAGCCATGAAATCCCTGGTTTGATGTTGGCCCAGAAAGTTCTTTCAGGTTTTCTATATAGCCTTTTGTATTAAATGGCACGTCAGCTCCAACTGGGCTATACTGTGCCAAACAAATTGTGAGTTACACGAGACAAACTAAATAATTATCACAAGATATATTTACTTTCAAATACATAAATAAAAAGAATATCACAGAAAATATCAATTAAAAAAAAAATCTCACAAACCTTTATGTATGTAAATATTGATGTCTTTTAAAAAGTCAAGTACTTTACAATACAAACCAGGTTCGGCAAACAATTGATGTAAAGATGGCAACGGTAATGATTTAATCTAATGTCTTTAAGATTGGCCATTTTTTACACTTTGGGAAAGAGAAATTGATCAATGAGGATTTAACGTCCACTCGACACAAACTTGGTATTTCGGGACTAACTCATGGTTCAAGTTTATTTCGATAATTCGCTTGTGCGTAGGGGTCTTTAGCAGGACCTGGAGAAAAGTTACCAAGTTGTACAGGTGACTCTACTCCTTGTCACATACAACCAGGGAATCGAAACCACTCCAGTTGACTCAATGACAGACCTTATGATACAACGTGCACACGCTAACCATTTGGTCATCCAACCCGCTTTAAACATGCAAGAAAAAGAACTCATGACATGTAGAATTTGATGATCAGTAGACTGCATATTAATAATCAAAGAGTCAATTTTTCCATTACACCAGCGCTACAGCATACCCTTATTGCGCTATGATATACTCTTATTTCGAATTCCAATCGTAATAATGCCAGCATGTAAATGTTCCCTGCCAGGCCATCAATCTTGCACTTCTGACAGGTTAGTGGAAGCATGAATTAAGATGTTTTTCAACATCCTACTACTCTGCACCAACTGGGCTTATAAATCAGGGCAGACACAATACAATGAATCTCATTTTTTCCATCCGAATCGAACAATTAGACGCTGAACCCTGTCAGGCTTGTCCATTCTGTACCACGGACAACTCTAAGATTAGTAGAATAACAACAACCAGTAATCAACTATTGGGTTTAAGTTTATATAACCTTATATTTCAATGTGGATGAACTTCAAATGCACCATACATGTCTTTGATGTTCACATTTGAACTTCATCCACATCGGAATCCATTTTACCCTTTACATTTAATAATTTAATTATGCTTCTATTTTTGATCGAGGAAATTTTTTATTCATAGTGAAATCCAATACTTAAGATGTATAATAATGGAAGATGAATTACTCCTCGATTTTAATCAAATAAAGTAAATACTCGTTAATGAATTTCACATGTTCATGAAAACAAATTAAACAATTTTTGTTTGGGCAACCTTTTTTGTCAAATGTTTAAAACAAATATTTGCCCATATCAAGCTTCGAATACATGAAAGATATGAGGAAAAAAATGTTTTATCAATTTTGATGTCACTGTTAAAATTTTACCAAGCCTTTATGGCCTATTAATTTTTTTTAATTCCAAGGGTTGATTATAAAGGGGCACTAATATGCCAGATTACATAAATAGCTTACAGTTCGGGGGGGGGGGGGGATGGATGTCCGAACGGTAATCACATGCGTGATATATCATAAAGCTTGACATTGAGTCAAGCGGCAGGGTTTCGAATCCATGGTTGTACACGACAAAAGAGTAGGGTCGCCTGTCCAAACTCGTGGGCTTTCTTCGGGTCCTCCTGTTTCCTCCCACTGCTAAAGACCCGAACGTGCAAATCAATTATGGAAATAAAATTAAACCACATGTTAGTCCCACATGTTACTTCACACTAAGCTGAGATATCACTGATACAATTACAGTTGTTAAGGTAAATCATGTTATGTCAAATCATCAACCACAAATCGTATTTAAATCTATTGAAAATAAAGAATATCCAATGGCATCGAGAGTTAGACTATGGTCTTGGTAATTTTGTATAACATTTAAGGCCTAAAGAAAGACCTGCAAAAGGCAGATTTAGATTTTAAATAATGCCTGTTCAACATGCATGCCAATGTGTAAATAGGTTTACCTAAGTTTTACTCCTATTCCCAATGAATCAGCATTGCATCTTTGAGATCCCTGATGGCTCCACCCTTTCAGAAATCTAACTCTGGCCATATTGTTTGAAAGCCTTGTGGAATGAGGTTTATTTATCACACTGTCAACACATCACTTATATCATTTTGGGAGTAATATGTGATAAGTATCTTTTCAATGGTAATATTTGCAATTTTAAGAGGAGAATTCTGCCCATACAGCAGCTGTTACGTCTACTTTTCTTTGAATTCCAACTGTAACTAATTCTATTGTATATTGGTGGACCTCGGTATGGCATCACATCTGATTGTTAGTCCTGTAGGGAGTACCCCTGCCAATTTTGCGTGACATTCACATTTTCTTTGTGAGTCCCACAGGAGCTACCCCGGACAATTACTACCTAGGCTTGAAAAATCCCTATGATTCTTTATGTCAGTTTTATCTAGTATATTAGATACTTTAAGATAGCCTTATACTGGATATTATAGCCAAAGGTTCTTCAAGCTAGCCTTATCCAAGACATTATAGCCAAAGATTCTTCAAGCTAGCCTTATCCAGGACACAAAAGCCAAAGATTCTTCAAGCAAGCATTATCCAAGAGATTATAGCCAAAGATTCTTCAAGCTAGCCTTATCCTGAACATTAAAGCCAAAGATTCTTCAAGCTAGCCTTACCCAGGACATTCTTCCTTAAAGATCAATGCACTCGACCCCAGCATTTCAGTCATAATTAAGGGGATTTTGCTAGTCGTTTCTTTTTCAGATATGATCCATTGGACATTATATTTAGAGTTTTGCTTTGGAATGATGTCCTCCAAACTAGGATGCTATAATAACCAGTCTTTAATTAATACTAAACTTATGCCTGAAACAAATCTTAGTCATTATAAAAAATCTAATCTTTCTCCGATTACAAATCCAGAAAGTTAAGTCCTGATTTACAACTGCAAATAAATTACGAGAGAACCGTTATCCTTATTTGATTACGAGTTTACGCACACCTTAGTTATATCAATCTCATTTACTTGATGGTCTAATAATCCTCTTTCCTTAAATCAATCAGTTCCAAGTCTTGTCTTTACATTCAACTTAATGTCCTTTTGTCACACAAACTGTATTAGTTTGTCTAGACGTGATTGCTAAATGATTATTTACACAAAAGGAATTATCCATTATTAGGTATTAGGTATTGTTTAATGAATAAAGGGATAAAGAAATTAAACAGTCCCCTAAATCTTTCTTTATCTTCTCCGAGACAGGTTCCAGATTGAAATAACAAAGACTTGGCAGGCAATGAATTTTATCGATCTGTGATGGGGACCAAGACCAGGTTTCAAGTCCTACTTTACTTTCTGTACCAATCGGGCTATGACCACAGGTATAGGCTATGAAGTTTGATATGAAGGAAATTTATGGTTAATCTTCACCAAAGTCTGTCTTGGACTCTTTGGCATACAGAGAGAGAGAGAGAGAGAGAGAGAGAGACAGAGAGAGTAAAATGGAGTGGTGTTTGAAAGTGGTCTCTGATCTTCATTTAATATCCGTAGGCCTACAAAAATTACATTCCATTGCGTTCAAAATTTACAAAGATATGACGGAATAACATCGTCAACACTAAGCCAGTGCCGCCTGAGATTTTCATTGAAATCATGGATGATATTGAGTTAGAGACTTAGCTAGAGAGAGAGAGAGAGAGAGAGAGCAGTAGGTGGGCCCAGAGATAACCCATAAAGTTAGGCATTCCCCCTTTCCCTGCACATTCAATCCCTTCCCCCTTTCCATGTACATTCAATCCCTCGTCCATTCCCTGTATATCCCATCCTCTCATTTCTCCATGTGTCCCTCCTTTCCTACTATATATTTCTCCTTCTCCATGAGCACCCCTTTCCTTTCCCACTCCATTTCTCCCTCTCCTATCCCTATCTATTCATCTCCTCTCGTTTCACTGTCCATCCCCTCCTCTCACTCTGTATCACACCCATCACTTGCCCCACCTCTCCTCTACTTTTCCTGCCCATCTTTCTCCTCACTCATCTTCTCTCCTTTCACTTCCTTTTTGTATCCCCCTGTATTTTCTTTTCTCTGTTAATCCTCTCCTCTCCTTTCTCTCTGCATCACTCCCCTCCATTCCCTCTCCATTTCTTCCTACCCTTCCCTATCCTGCTCCATTTCTCCCTGTCTTCTACTTTTCCTGTCCACCCCTCCTCTTTACCTCTGCACCCCTCCTCTCCACCCTCCCTTCTTTTCTCTCTGTATTCCCCCTGATCCTTTCCCTGTGTATTCCCTCCTCCCCTTCCTTTGTGCATTTCATTTGCATAATGAAACCAAATATGTGTAAGTCACCAGACAGAACTTCTTGTTTGAGGAATTTGCATTGCTAACAAATATGTCATATATTTTGTGCATTATGATAATAAAATTTGCAAATGTCGAAAATAAATTTTTAAGAAGTATATATCTCACTTCTGATTTCTATAAACAGAAACAAAAACTGATAAATATTTGCTATGCTACTTAAAAACTAGACATAACATGCATATAGCATGTTTATCTATCAACAATTCTAGATACAGTTTGTGATTTCATTAAGATTCTTTCATCTTCTTTTACTGTACAGATACATAAATAAACAGAAAACACAAATTAATGCAAAATATGTACTAATCTCTGCGACCTATCAGGGCAATAATATGTATGGTCTCAGTTCTTAAAGTGGCAGTAGAACTTTCAAAGAGGAAATATACTGTATTCAATACAGTATTCAATCACTTAAAGAGTGAGAGAGAGAAATGGGGTTTAAGGTCAATCACTTAAAGATTGAGATAAAGAATTGGCTGTGTGTGAAACAGCTTTATTTAACGTCTGCTTCCACTGAAGTGATATCGCAGACAATGGTTGTCCTTGGTAAATAGTTATAGTACAATGTATTAAATTTGTATATTCACAATATGCACAGTGTATTAAATTTGTATATTCTATTTACCTCGGCTATACTATATACCGGAAAACAAAAAAAAAACAACATAACACTGGAAAACAACCGGAAAACACAATGTTATACCGAATACCGGAAAACACTAAATACCGGAAAACACACTCTCACACTATTCAGTATAACATGGTGTTTTCTGGTAGTTTTCCGGTGTTTATCGGTTGTTTTCCGGTAGTTATCCAGTGTTTATCGGTTCTTTTCGAGTATATAGTATTGCCGATTTACAGTATGTATAGTGTATCAAATTTGTGTATTCACAATAAATTGTTTATTCACAATGTTATAGTGTATTAAGATTGTATATACACAATACACACTAAACATTCAATATGTGTATTCAAAATACGCACATATAATTTGTATCTTTGTCACTGAAATAGTGATACTAATTTTAATTTCTTTTTCAAATTTTATTTAAAGAATGTATAATTTATTTCTTTATTCTATATTCAAAATATACAGACAATATGGGTGACTTTAATATTATCAGCCTGTCTGTCATTCATTTAATATGTTAATATTTTGATTTATAGCTCTTAAAGTGATTGCCTTAAACATACATTATGCAAAAGCAAAATATGCCAATTGCAGGTCTTTCTTTATACTTGAGATGTTATCTAAATTATTAATTAGACATTAATTAACTTATCCAGATCATAATCAATTCTCAATGTCATTGCTAGACTGCAATATTTACTGGATTAGAACGCGATCTGCTGCTGCTGCTGAATAAATCCAAAAATGGATAACCGTCTAATCTACACTATGTTTTTTATCATACTGACTTTAGTAATGATGATCGTGACAAGCCCCAATATTCAATCGCTAAATTCTCGGTTCAGAGTGGATCAATTTGAATGAAATTTTCAGCAAATTCACTTTACATTATCTAGTTTTTAACTATTATAGTTAAAACTGCCAGCTCTTTATTTAATCTCCCATATTGTATCTTTAAGCAGGCATGGTCTTGACAGAGAGAGAGAGAGAGAGAGAGAGAGAGAGAGAGAGAGATGGGGTTTAACATCCACTCAGCACAAACTTGGTCATTTCGGGACTAACATTTGGTTTAATTTTATTTCGATAATTCGCTTGCGTGCAGAGGTCTTTAGCAGTGGGGGGGAAACCGGAGTACCCGGAGAAAACCCACGAGGTTTGAAGCATGGTCTTGACAACTGTTATGGGTGCCAGTAGTCTTATTAAGAGAAATCTCAAGCAAAGATTATAGAACTAACAATTAGTCAGATCAATGCCAATCAAGTGTCAATGCATTTACTTTATTTATGGCTTTAAAGCTTATTACCTGATTCTATTAATTATAGGCCTGTTTTACTAAGAAACTTTAACATATGAAATTTATATGTATATTTAACTTCTTCTATTTGATTCGTTACAATATTTTTATCACTAATTTTATCTTTAATCAGATTTGTCGAAATACGGCTGTTGTAAACCAGGGGTCCGGACTTAAGAGTTAAGAGATAGTGTTGTGTATTCACAATATGTACAGTGTATTTAATTTGTGTATTCACAATATGCACAGTGTATTTAATTTGTATATTCACAATATGCACAGTGTATTTAATTTGTATATTCACAATATGTATAGTATATTAAATTTGTATATTCACAATATGCTCAGTATCAAATTTGTGTATTCACATTATGCACAGTATATTAAAATTGTATATATACAATATGTTCAATATCAAATTTGTTTACTTACAATATATAAAGTGTATTAAACTTGTAAATAAACAATATGCTCTGAACATTAAATATGTGTATTCACATGGTGTATATTGCATATTTAAAATATTTGATCATGTTTGTTCATGTATACTGTACATATTGTGTAATCAAAATTTTGTGTATTCATAACAGTGTAATTATTCTGTTTATCAAATATGCAGTATTTTTATATTGTGTATTAATAGCTCATGACAACTTTACAGGCCAAAAACACTACTACAAAAGTTTATTTACAGTGAAGTGGTATCATATATTCTGGAAGAGTAAGCATATTGTGCTGTATGTATAGTACTACATTAGATACACGGGATTCATGATTCAATTTCCTGATGTTAGCCTAAGAAGTTATCAGGATTTTCCGACATGGTTTCCCCCTTGTCAGTGGGTCAGGACTCCGGAGGGCTTAGCAAGTAATAGCATCAACTCGTTCATATGGGATGAAAAACCACATTGTTCCGCAAGTACAAGTTTGAATTTGTAATAAGAGTAGGCAGTAGCACTGCTGCTGAGGCAAAACTCCCTTCATAGCATGCTGCAAGGAGCCCAATTTCATTTCATTTATAATACGCTTGCATAAATTGGTTTCCTGTTTTCAGTGGTGCAGAATGGAAGGTCTGTAAAGGAGAGAGAGAAATGGGGTTTAACATCCACTCGACACAAACTAGGTCATTTCGGGACTAACATATGGTTTAATTTTTTTTCAACAATTCGCTTGTGTGTAGGGGTCTTTAGCAGTGGGAGGAAACCGGAGTACCCAGAGAAAACCCACGAGGCTGGACAGGCGACCCTACTCCTTGCCACATACAACCGGGGATTCGAAACCACACCAGCTGATTCAATGACAGGTCGGTCTGTAAAGGAATGGTGACTAGTCATGCTGACTGGATGAAAAACCAAGGTCCCCTGTACACATTGGCAACCTTTGAAAGTCCCATTTCATTTATAATTTACTTGGATTAATTTCGTAACCCATTGTTTATTCCCCATCAGGCTAGGCATGAAGTTGCATAAATAAAGTAACTTTCTGTTTTCTATTTTTAGTATCTAAAATAAATTTTATCTTGCTTTTGTTGCAGTATGGTAACTAATTTACCTGTCCATATAAGAGTGTCATGTGTTTACCTTCATGTCATGTTTTCGTATAAATCAACTTATTTATCTCTTTATATGTAAAAAATAATACGTTGGTATGTCACAAGTACAAACTAACCTAGAAGATACAAAATTATGAGAAAAATTATTTGAATTGTTTGTTTGTTTGTGATTTCGGAGTATGATGTCTTGTCCATATATTTGTTTTTGTGTAAATTATGTGTGGTGCAGTTCCCCTTCACTTACAACTAAAAGATTCAAAATTATGAGAAAATCTTTTTGTATTTTCTCGTAAAATGAAATGATGTTAAATGTTTAAAAGTTCTCTTTTTCTGCACTGCATCAACTTGGCTATATTAATGACAGAAATTCGCTATACTGTCTGATATGAAATTCATGTTTTCCAGACAGTTGCGGTTCTGTTGTAGGCCTATATATTTGTATTGATGTAAGGGGGGTGGGTGGATGCCGAATGGTTAGCACATGCACGCTGTATCATAAGGCCTATCATTGAGTCAACTGGCTGGTGTGGTTTTGATTCCCTAGTTGTACGTGACAAGGAGTAGGGTCACCTGTCCAACCTCATGGGTTTTTTCCAGGTACTCTGGTTTCCTTCATTTACAAAGACCCATACGCACAAGCGAATCATTGAAATAAAATTGAACCATGTATTAGTCCCAAAATGACCTAGTTTGTGTTGAGGGGATGTTAAACTCCATTTCTCTCTCTCTCTCTCTTGATTGCAAGTTTGTCTTGCAGTTATTAATATATTATATATATTATATTCTCAGAAAACATCCATCTTACTCTAAATGTAATGACTTGTTTTGTCTGTTGTCGTTATTATTCAGTTGGTTCATCCACGATTGTCTACTTACATCTTATGAAATATCTGTATTACGTACATTACTACAGTTTTTGACGTCATAGTTTCAGAAATCTTGAGTCAACATTTGACGATATAATGGGGAATTTTTTTAGACTAATAAATTTAAGATTTCATGTCATCATTAGTCATTGAGGTTAAGTAAAAAAAAACAACAGTGGTAGCTATTTCAAGTTTCATTTTAGTGTCATATCCTAGTGGTTTCCAGTTGGAATGGATTTGTCAGAATTTAGGGCTCTAATTTAGCCCAACATGAATATTTTTTGGATTGAGGGGTATAAATTGAATGTGGTATATTAGTATGGTGTATGTACATATTAAATAATGTATATATGTATATATTTCAAATAATGTGGTATATAACAGGGGTGGATCCAGAGGGGGGGGGGGCGAACCCCACCCTGCTCAGCTACATAAAAAATAATTAATGCCTTGCATCAACTAAATCACAATGTGATTCTACATCATTATAAAAATGATTTCTCTCTTTAAAAAGCTTGATTTGTGTGTATGCCTATTTAATTTAGAGACGATGATGGCAGATTTACTTAACATGAACCTGGTAAAGCACCTCCTGCAAAAAATCCTTGATCCGTTCCTGTACTATGGTATATATGTGTGTGTATATATATATATATATATATATATATATATATATTAAATAATGTGGAATATCTGTATGATATATATATATATGCATATATTTTAAATAACGTGGTATATTGGTATTTATGTGTATATATTAAATAACATGGTATATTAGTATGGTATATGTGTGTATATATTACATAAAGTGATATATAAGCGTATGTGTGTCTATATATAATATAACAACTTACCGTACATTGGCCAACGTGTGCCGTCTGTTCCTCAACATCCTTTGCATTTGAATATCCTGTATACTACCGATCTCACCCTGCATTTTGATACGCTATTTGACGCTATTTGTTTTAAAAAAAACTGACACAAGCCTTCAAAATAAATCACACGATATATAAGTATCACAGTAATTTTAATTTCCTCCTTTCGAGTTAATTCATCTTGATGTCAAATTATTAAGTTTTATACACCTCTTTTTTTAAAAAATTAATCAAATTCACAAAGATACAAATCTTTTCAGCTCCTCTCCCACTAACTTCATTACATTTAGCTTTTAAAGTGGCGGAGTTCCAAGTAATTTAAATAGAACAATCTGATTTTTTATTTTTAACTTTAAATCAAATACCTTGGCAACAGACAAGGAACTAATATCAACAGAATTGTTCCATTTCTTAAATAAATTATCTTTGTCTTTTCTTTAACAGCTTAGAAAAAATGTAATTTTGTTCTTATCCTTATGTTTTGTTTATCCCTTTTATCCCTTCCACCAGATGTGTTTTTGTTTTAATCCTCACCTTTGTTCCTTTATCTGTTCCAAATTTGTTCTTATCCTTAGTGTTGTTTATCTTTTTCACAATTTTTTTTTTTCCTTTGTTCTTATCCTTAATATTTTTTTTTTTACCCTAAAGTTTCCTGGAAGTTCCACCAATTTTGTTTCTTTGCATTTATTCTAAAAATGCCACAACTTTATTCCTTTATTTGTTCATATCCTTGTTCCTTTATCAGTTCCACCAAATTTATTCCTTTGCTCGTATATGAATGGAATACTAAAATAAATCAGACTTGCCTTTAATTTTCTTTATTTCTGGATAAAGGCTCACATAAACTTGACCTGGATCCACACAATTACATTTCTCTCAATCATATTTGCTTAATTGAATTGTATTGCACCAAATCCGTTGTCTTTACACATATTATTGAAGCAAATGACTAGAAAAATCTATAAAGTTGAAATCTCATGATTTTCATAGATTAGTCTCCGATTTTTAAAAGTCGGTCTCCCGATTTTTGAAGACACATGTTCTTATTGACCTCAAGATTTTTTAAAGTGGGTCTCCCAACTTTGGTTGGTCAAATTCTGTATCCTGATTTTTGAAAGTCTGTCTCTGTATTTTATGTTCTGTGGGTATCACTCACACTTTGTCTATTTGAATTTCCTAGCGGCATTAATATCTCTTCTCATATATATACCAAACACTGTTATTCCTTATTAGGGTATTCTTATTCAAACAGTTCTGAAGAACCAAACATTGGCTCCTCCGGCTGTGGAAGAAAAAAACGGAAATAAAAACCTAATTGTCATTTTTACTTACATATAAAAATACTAACCAATAACTATTAAAAACAATTTGGCTCTATGAATAAAATGGAAAAACTTAAAAGCTTAATCTTAAGGCACTTGTCGCAGACTTTCTCCGACACAAATATACCACGAAGTACAAATTATATAGGCCTATTTACAAGTCTGTACACAATGCACAGACTTTGTCAAGTACGGCGTAACTATAGAAAATTCCCAACCATTCCTAAAAACTTTCCTGATGTGTAACAAAAACCAGATTTAAACAAATACAAAAACATGGAGCGATTTTACTGCGTAGATATATTCATAATTAGATCAATTTATCAGCGAATGAAAAATGTCTTAATATATAAAATCTATCAAGAATGAGAAACGTCTTGAAATATAAAAACATATTAACGTAATAAATGTCAATCATTTTCCAGTACTTTTTTTATGCCAATTATATCTGGTTTTTGTTAAGGCTAACAATAATGCAATTTATTATTTTAACGGCATCAATATTAACGATACAAACGTCTATCATATAAAACTACCTTTCACCCATTGAATTATCTATAATAGTTTTTATTCCTAACAATAACCCTTATCAAAGATGAAGAAAGCAATTCCGAGCTATCAATATTGAAACATAAGAAAGATAGCGAGAAATGAAGTTGCACATCCATTTCACATAAACTTTGTCATTTTAGGACTAACACATGATACATTTTTATTTCAATAATTCAAATGCGCACAGGGATCTTTAGAAGTGGCCGTAGGCAGGCAACCCACTTCCTGTCAAGAACAGAGAGAGAGAGAGAAATGGGGTTTAACGTCCACTTGACACAAACTAGGTCATTTCGGGACTAACATATGGTTTAATTTTATTTCAATAATTCGCTTGCGCGTAGGGGTATTTAGTAGTGGAAGGAAACCGGAATGCCGGAGGAAACCCACGAGGTTGAGAAGGCACCCCTATCTCCATGCCACATAAGCTCACACCAGGGATTGAAACCACAGCCACACGCTAGAGGTGACCGGCCAGGTAGAGGTCGAAGCGCTGCACTCTAGACCACTAGACCACCCCCCCCCCCCAACCCCTGTCAAGAACAAGTTGGGGATCGAAACCACACCACTTGACTCAATGACAAACCTTATGACCCCAAGCTCATGCATTAGATCGTTTGAACTACACAGAGAGATACACAGACTGAAAAGAGAGTTTTAAAAAAAGTCGAGAATCATATGGAACTATTGTGGTAAAAAAACACCAGTCTACAAATGGAACATAGTTAAAGTAAATATCTTGTGGATTTCCTGGGGTGAAAAAATCGACAAATCTCACCATAATTGGAGACATGCTACACTTCTGACTTTCATAGACACCTAATTTCATAATGCACATTAAATGGCAGAGCTTATAAAATTGCTCATGCATTCACTGAATAAAAAGATCGATCACTAAACAATAGACACCATAACCAATTCATATCCAGCTCATAAAAACAATGTTCTTAAGACTATCACAGTCAGCAACCTCCTTCGATTTATAAATATAATAGTTTCCCTAGATGTAGCTTGACAACATTAAATTTTTAAAATAATCTGAAATCGGCGTATCCCAGCGCAAAAACAATAGCATTTAAACTATACCACATAATAAATAAATATCAGGATTATGCAGCCACCCACTCCTTTGATTCCCAGTGATAATAAATAATTCCTGCCGCCAAATGACACACTACGTACCAGCCACTGGTCCCCAAGCAAGCACGACTAATCTTTTTGTTATTCTTGTAAGCAACGATATTCAAATAAAGCCTAAGTCTCCACCAATTCAAGTACAATCGAAAGAAAACTTGGCATGATTGTTTCTTGGACAATTGTGCATTGCTTGACAGGATCTGATTTTTGACATGGCATCTAAATTCCAACGTGAGGAGTGGGTTTGTATACCACTATAGAGACAGAGAGAAGTTGGGTTTAACATCCACTCAACACAAACTAGGTCAGTTCGGGACTAACATATTGCTTAATTTTATTTCAATAATTTGCTTGCGCATAGGCATTTTTAGCAGTGGGAGGAAACTGGAGGACCCGGAGAAAACCCACTGGACAGGTGACACTACTCCTTGTCACTTACAACCGGGAATTCGAAACCACGCCAGTTGACTCAATGACAGGCTTTATGATACAGCACGCACATGCTAACCATTCGGCCATCCAACCCCCCAACCCACTACAGCCACCACATCAATATAGAGCAACTCAAAGGTAAAGCAAGGCTGACACTTGCACGATTCCGTGGCACGCCTCGAGTCGGCACGACACCGTCCGATTTGCACAAACTCGTCGTGCCAATGCGGGAAGTGCGTTAACAATGCGCAAACTATGCGCGAACTCGTCGTGCCAGTTCGTGTCAATGTGGACACTGATGGGCACGACAAAATCGTAGCCAAAAGTCGTGCAAGTGTCAGCCTGGCTTTAGAACACAACTACTGAGGTTATAAATGGTTACAAGCATACCACTTGGAGAAGGGGGCCGGAAATTGAGTAAAGATGTCACTGATCATGCACCGAAAGATATGAGAGAGCATGCACCAAAAGATGTCAATGAGCAGAAGGCGAGTGAACATAGACAATATATAGTTCCATAGACAACTATGGGTCCTGGCGCAAGAAGACTGCTGTAACAACATCATAATCACTTTCTGATCCATAGGATGGGAATACTTATTTTGCAAATATCTCCATAATATGTTAAAGAACAGACACAAATAATATTGCTTAACATAAAAAAGGGGTTTAACATCACGGCAACACATTACATACTATGGTAATTTCTATTACAATGTTTACATGCATTTTTGTCAGCACATTCTCCTTTAAATTCCAAATGCCAAATCTCCAACTGAACACTTTGATTTTAAAACAGAAATTGGCCTTAACGTCATACTTTTCTGTGCCAAATGGATTAATGAAAACCATGTTAATAATTCAAGCACAGAAAGTCCTTCATTATTTTGAATTGCCGTGAAATATTGAACCATCTGGTACAGTCTCACAGAAGTGATTGTTATAGAGTTTCGCTGTTGTGAATACTCAACAAGAGTTTGTCAGATCTACAGTGGATAAAGTGTTTCTAAAATGGTACAAATTCTTCATCTTTGTGTCAAACTGTATTAAATATATTGGGGAAATTAAGTTCTTAGAATCACAACACTAACTTCCTGTTAGCTGTGTAAGTTCAGCAAATTACAAATCGTTTCAAGTTGAAATTTAGCTATTATTTGCAGATCATTTGACAATTCATAACAAAACAATTGCTGGCTGTATGAATTCCTCATACCCTGCATCATGTACAACACCTGTCAATATTTATAGTTAACTGAAGCATCATTAATAGTCTTGATCTAGATAATAGATAACAAAGTGAATGCATAGCTTATAATAATCCTGAACAATTAAAGTGAGAGGCATTAAGTGTTCCAAGAGATAAAGCATACTTCGCTTTGTGTACAATAAAATCCTTGAGTCACAAAAAACTATGCGCACGAAATAGAACCTTGGACACTGCATAGTGTATGCCCGTATTCATAAACCTGATTGCTGCAGGAAAGACAGATCATGCACCAAACCCAGTGCCTGATTTAAGCTAGGGATGTCAAACATGTGGCCTGTAGGCCAGATCTAGTCTGTCAAAGTTTAAATGTGGCCAATGGAACAAATCTCAACAAACTAACGTGTTGATAATACTTAGAAACTAGCGGTGGAAATCATTTATTATTGTTTTCCAGTTTCAGTAAAACTTTCTGTATCGTATGTCATCAATATCTAAGAAGGCTACCTGTCAATACTTGGATCGAACCTAGGACGTCTTGGTTAATTAGCCAGCTCCCTACTCTCTAAGTAACAGTGGCTTTCAATAAAATACTTATAGCTTTGAAATCAAACCTAACCAATATTATTTTTAAGGGGATTACTTACTGTTCAGAATATTTAACACTTTATTGAAACAATTGTCAAAGAACTCACTTTCTCACATCCAAACTATAAACCACATTGAAACAACCGATGATCCGAATCAGAGCATCTCAAGCAAATCGAAAGTGGTATCAGGTGTTTAAACAAGAATCAGCAGACAGTCACTATCAATATGATTTTATCACAAAATGCCATGAAATAACTCACTTAGCAGACACTAACAATTTCAGCATGTACCAAGACCAGCCATGATTTCTTGATCAACAAAATATCTCTCTCCAGTGGTTCTACTTATTATAATCATAACGCGTGAGCCATGATTCCTACCAGCAGCCTTGAACAGTGTCGTTTAATTAACATCAAAGGGATTTCGTATCAGTAACAGCTACATACATTTTATGATCATTTGGTAAAATAATCAGGAATAACACTATAAACATTAGATTTTGATTTATGTAACTTAACAGGAATGCCACATTAAATCATGAAAAAGAAATTAAAAAAAATATGTAAAATTACATTATTAAAAGCTTTCCGTGGTTTATCTCAAATATTCACTGTTTTTTATCATCAACAAAGATTCTACTCTACACTATTTTGAAAAAGATACTCTTAGTGATTATTACTTGGCACTTGTTCATTTGATATCAAGGAAAAAGTTTAATCGTCTTTCAAATACTTGAAAAATTAGATTTTGCACCTGGTGTTTTTATTGTCAGATGTCAGTTTTAATTTTAAGTAAATCAGTTAAGTCACTGATCTTCATTTCTGAGGGGAGCTGGTCTGGATCAATGAAGAAGATGCTGGCACGTTAACCAGGATGTTCCAGGGTCATTCCTGGTGTTCGCAGAGATTTTCAAGCCTAGTTTCCCCTGTTGTAAGATGTGCAGGACAGACAGTCTGAGAAGGAACATTGTCTAATTGTTCAGCATTATCTGTAAATGATATACATAAGCTAGTGTCACCTATAAGTGTTTGATAAAATCTTTTAACAGGCCTCTTTTAAATCCAACTATATCTAAGCAGGGGAGAGAGAGAGAGAGAGAAAGAGAGAGAGGTGGTTTTAAGGTCCCTTGACAAAAACTAGGTCATTTTGGGACTAACATGTTTAATTTTATTTCACATACCAGTGGGGAATTGAAACCACGCCTCTTGACCTAATGACAGACCATCAGGGGCGGATCCACAGGGGGGTGGGGGTGTTTTTTTTCCAAACCCCACCTTGCTCAGATATTAAAAAAAAAATAATGCCTTGCATCAATGAAATTACATCACAAAGTGATCCTACATCATTATAAAAATGATTTCTCTGTTTAAAAAGCTCAGTTTGTATGTATCATGCTTGTGTAATTTAGAGACGAGGATGGCAGATTTCCTTAACTGAAACCTGGCAACCCCCCTCCTGCAAAAATTCATGGATCCGTCCCTGACCACGCAACACCCCAACTTCCCATCCAAGCTAAGAGATTATCTATCACTGATATTTTGATTTTGTTATCTTAATCAAATGTTAAAATAATCAATCTAAGTACATTCTGGTATCGATTACTCCATGAACAACTGGATATTGTCTAAGAAAATTCAAATAATGATCAACTACTTTAAATCTTATTTCATTTCATTTAAAAGTTAATTAATCAATCAAATTAAATAGCTGTTATTCCATAAGTATGTGTTTTTTTGTATTGCTCTATCCAGTTACTAAAATGCCTGTAAAAGATTATAATCTGAGTACAAGGTCTTATGGATTGAGCCATGAAAAATTACATATTGTCTGAAAAATCCAAAGGATTATCAACTACTTCAGTTTAACAGTGATTTATTTCCAAGATAAAACGATAAGACATTTAACACTTAGATGAAGCGTGGTCGTTTTTATTGCACAGAAAACCCATCCCACTTCTCTATATTATGATATCTAAACCTGGTGTAAACCAGCAAAAGTGTGCAATAACATTGAATTAGATATTGCACAGTTAAGTTCCACCCAATAATCTACTATACTACAGGGAAAACAATCTACTTATTCAACGAAAAGAACAAAGAAAGATTCCCCGTCCATGTTACAAGTATTATTAAGACATTTCCTTATATAAATAATAAGCATGTCATTTCGTCTGATCGAGTTTTACTGTTGGAGCCCCAATCCACCACAACAAGAGTTCCTTAGACAACCCCAAATCAATATAATTAGGGCTCCTTAGACGCACGACATCTCCCTATAGGAGACGTGTCTGGCCATTTCATGATCATTTTGCTAAGCCCAACACTCATTCAGTATTATTAACCCCATAATGTTTTGCTATTTTCCATTAATTTTGGAATTTCAATTATATCATCTTTATTTTGTTATTGAATAAATGACCGTCATTTCATCCAATGACATTTTCACAAACAGCAGTGTTTTTTGTTGCTTTATCTGTTTGGAAAAAAGACACAAAACCAATTCACATACTTTGGGTGGTTGGAGGTGGTCTAAGGAACAACGGTTTTTGGCTGTTATGGTCAGTTCACTTTTCTCCAATCTTCTTCAAGTTACTGGAGTAGCATATATATTATATCTGTATGTATCAATTCCTGAATGGTTAAACTATGTCCAATATTGTTTTTTTTTGCTTTTTTAATAAGCTTTTAATAGTATCAAACTAAAAAGAAAAATGAAGAGAGAGAGAGAAATAGGTCATTTCTGGACAAATACATAGTTCAGTTTTATTTCAACAAGTCGCTTGAGTGTAGCTGTCTTTAGCAGTGGGAGGAAACGGGGGGGACCCTGAGAAATCTCATTAGGTCTGACAGGCGACCCTACCCCTTGCCATGTACAACAGGGGAATCAAAACCATTTCAGTTGACTCAATGACAGACCTTATGATACCGAATGCATGTGCTAATCATTCAGCCACCCCCCCCCCCCCAAAAAAAAAGAAAAATATATGGGCAGATCAAATTTGATAGTAAGTCAGTAAAGGGTTGTGTCCACCTCCTGTCACATCATTTGAAACTAACATACTGATAATTTTTCTTTGGTGTGAAAATTTTGCCCGGACAGCTGAAATGTGAGAATTTTGCACAGGCAGTCTACGTTTCATTTATTCCAAATTCAAGGTTTATTTTACATCCACAGCATACTGGGTGGAACTTGGTATTTAATATCGGCCCCTAATCCACAAGATGTCTGGGGTTTCATGACCTCATGATTTTCCAGCCTGGTTTCTAGTCGTTTGGAGGGGACAGAAAACTGAGGTCCTGTGTACACATCGTAATTCAAAGATTAATAGATAGTTTAATTTAAAATTAAGAGTAAGTCACAATCTCGTTCCCAGAGGCAGCCGCGGAGCCGAACGCCTCTGGCACATTAGACCGTCCATTTTTTCCAATTTTTTTCAAACCTAAGCCCCGCCCATTCTGACCTCTGATTGGTCAATCATTTTGGGTCGATTTCTCAAAATCTGGAGGTCGGATCGTCGTTTCGTTTGTTGTAAAATGATCCTTGAGTCAAAGTCAACTCGCTGACATAAAAAATTGGATCCTAAACGAACAAATTAAAGTTTTTGTAAAGATCTATTTTTCTACGCATGGGTATATTTTTAAGTGATTCGGTCATCCAGGCACGTAAAATCAGGGGCGTATGACGCAAATAAACGAGAAATTTCGCGTAGGAATTACATGTCACCTTTTGGGAAAATGGCTACCCCGATTCACCAGAGAAATTTCTTCAAAAATTTTTCTGGTTTCGAGATTGAGTTAGTCATTATGCTGCTGTCCAGGCAAAAAAATTGTCCCCATAGTGTGTGTCTGTCTTCATTAGCCCAGTTCATGAAGAAAAATAGAAAGCTAAATCTCATTTTATTTCATTCCGATAACATCAACAATGGTGATCGGGGGAGAAGAGTTCTTCAAATAGAAACAGTTTAAACTAAAAAGTAATAAAAATAGCCGAAAGCAGTTTTGGCACAGCATCTGTGGTATTTGTATCGTTAATGTGACACGTTTCTGGCAACTGAACCAGATCTTTATCACAAAGATATAAATCAGTACTGTATAATATTTATGATGGCCAGAAGCTTGGATACATTTATATCATTACATTATTGTTTTGACTGATACCATTATGATAAACAAAGCAAATTGGAATTCCAATATCTGTTATGATCACGTCAAGGCTATTCATTGTCTCCATTTCAATCATGTCAGGTATAAATACATCATGGCAGTTATAAATGTATATTCAGTACTTCCTTCGTGAATTTCAGTAGTTATTTGACAAATGCATTAAAGTGGTTTTAACATCTTACTTTAAGCTTCTACCACACGTATGAAGACGAGTATACGTCATGCAGTGGGTCATGTGGGACAGTCTTTTATCAGTATTGTTAACTCTTTCTTGTCTCCATTCCAATCAGGGGATTATGGTGGTTAAGTGAAACGACGCTGGCTCGCTAGCCTGGAGGTCGGGTGTTGGATCCCTGCATTGGCTTGCAAAGTTTATCCAGATTTTCAGTTGTGATTCCCCCTTGTCAGTGATGCAGTACAAAGGGTCTGACAAGGACAGCTGTCTAGTCATTCGGATGGGAGAAAAAGCTGAGGTCCCATGTACATATTGCTGTGCATGTAAAAGATTCCTTAACAGTTGGAATTTGATATAAAAGTAGGCTGTAGTGCCAATGTCTGGGAAAAATTTCCCTCATAGCAGACTGTATAACGTATGGCTGTATTCATTAGCCCAGTAGGATGTTAAACCCCATTTCATTTCATTTCCATTTCAATCCATGTATCCTCAGTGTTCCAAGTTTTTGGAAAATTGGCTTTTGTTGTAGAAATATCTCACCATCTCCAAATGGAGAATTTATCTGTCATTCTCTTTACTTGTGATACAAATTAAGTTTTTAAAGAATTTTATCTTAAAACAAAATAAATATTCTTTAAAAAAATGTAAAGAAAATAAGTAAAGAAAAAGGCTGGCAGTAAACCCTAGTTAGAATGCCAACTTTCAGAAAATATAAATCTATTGCCAAATACAGTCAAATCTTAGTTATTTGGATACTACACTTATTGACAACACCAAGTTCAATATTTAAGCACTATTAGCATACATCTGAGAAGAATGTGCTCCATCAATATTGTCATTATTATTATCACCAAAAGTCAACCAGGAAAAAACAAATCTATTCTGTACTTTTCAGTCAAGTCAGATGACTAGTTATTCGGATGAAACAAAAAAACTGAGGTTCTGTATTTAAATTAATATCGAAGGATATTGGAGAGAAACTATCTTTCAAAGACGCCTTAGAAGTTCTGTAAATTAACCTCAATAAGTCTTAAAAATAAATACATTATTTACTGACTTTAAACCCATTATTTTCTAATCACAACAAACATATTTTTGGAACAATTTTGTAAATTCAGACATTCCAATTAATTGTAACATCTTATGTCTCTTCACACATACCTTCATTTCTGCCTTTCTTGAATTGAAAAAACAAACAAACGATGAGTGCCTACTCGATGTTTTAAACCTGTTCTGTCTTATTAATTGTTCATATCAATTACATAATAAAAACCACACTAACAGGTAATTCTAACATTCTCCAGCTACCAAAACTAATTACAGCAGTTTGCATAGCAGATGAACATCTAATTGATAGGTTGAAAATATTCTACATCATTTCAGTTTATATGAGAGAGAGAGAGAGAGAGAGAGAGAGGGGTAACTAGGTTATTTCGGAAATGATATTGCTCAATTTCATTTTAATAATTCACTCACGCATAGTTGTCTTTAGCTGTGAGAGAAAACTGACAGAACCAGAGAAAACCCACGAAGTTCGACATGCGACCCCACTCCTTGTCATATACAAATTAGGAATCAAAACCAATGCCAGATCTAATGATCTAAAGCGCATATGTTAAATGACCCTCCCCCACCTGCTTATTAAACATCACAGGATTTCAACAATTCGCTTGCGTGTAGGGGTCTTTAGCGATGGGAAGAAACGGGGGGGGGGGCCCGGAGAAAACTCATGAGGTTGGACTGATGACCCTACTCCTTGTCACATACAACCGGGGAATCGAAACCACAGCAGCTGACTCAATGACAGACCTTATGATACAGCATGAATTCCTGCAGGAGTGAGTTTGCCAGGATCCTGTTAAGTAAATTTGACAGTTGATATTACACGATGCCATCATAGTCTCTAAATTACGTAGGCATACATACACATTGATTTTTATGAAGAGAGAAATACAACACCACGTTTGATTCCATTATTTTATAATGAATTGAAAGGATCATATTGTGATTCGATTTCAATGATGTAAAACATTAATAGTGATATCACACATATCTATTATTTTATGCTTTGAATGGTAATCCTATCTCACCATCTGATGATAAAGGATAAAGCATACAACCATTATACAAGTATTGTTTTACAACTTTTGTTATATAGCTGGGGCCTATTTCACGAAATTTTAACTAAGATAAAATCCCAATTTTAGTAATTTGATTGGATAATATTAGATTGATTTTAGTGCTTAGCCAATCAAAATTGAAGTATCTACTAAAATTGGATTTTATCTTAAGTTACAATTTCGTGAAACAGGGCCCTGAATAGATTGGTGCCTGGACCTCCCAAACTGACCCTCTGGATGCGCTCCTGGATGCTCCTAATACACCAACATCATATCATATCAAACTATCATGAAACAAAATGAAACAAAATGAAATGGGGTTTAACGTCCTACTGTTCTGCTTCTATTACTTTATTAGGCCAAACTAAAAATGAAATAAAATGGGGTTTAACGTCCGACTGTTCAGCTCCGATTCTGCCGAACTATTGTGACGTCTGTTTATATTCATTATTTATATCCCTGAAATGAAATCTGTGTTTAAACCGTGGCACTTCTTCATTAAAAACCATCCCAACTGTCAATAGACGTATTGAATTATTTATTTATTTAGGGCTGCAGGTAGGGTAAAATACTATTTGTTTTCCATTAACAGTAATATTGTGAATAGCGTAACATTACATTTACAGATTTGTTAACAGACCTGTATAGAAACAAATTAACAGACAACAATTATAAGCCACAGGAAGCCATGATGGTTCAGTGAGTAAGACGATTGCTTTCTAACGATGATCCATGTGTTAACCGACAAGGTCCTCTTGATTTTTTGTCAATGGCATAGGTCAGAGGACCTTTCAAGAAACATTAGGTACTCATTAGAACCCTTGACAGTTGCAATCTGAAATAAGAGTAGGTTGTAATACAGTTGTCCAGGCCAATAGTACATGGCGTTTGTCTATTTTCATTAGCTCTATTGGTGCTAGTCACTTCAAGCCAGTACCACCTATGATTTTAACTGAATATTACTAATTAAACTGAGTCTAAGTCTGAAGATTATCCACTGTCGATATTTCGATTTTGTTTTCTTAAAGATACATTATAGGAGATCAGATAAAGAGTTGGCAGTTCTCACTATAATAGTTAAAAACTAGATAATTTGATGAAAATTTCAGTCAAATTGATCCACTATTAGCCGAGAACAAAGCGAGTGAAATATTCACATAGCCTCGGTCATCATTACTAAATCATTAATATAAACAGCATAGTCTCGATTATCCACTTGATTGATTCAATTATCAATAGCCATTAAGCGGCATATAGGAATTTAATCCGCCAACATCAAAGGTTAGCCTTGACATTGAGAGTTTATTATGGTCTGGATATGTTAATTAATGTCTAATTGATTATTTAGATAACATTTCAGGCCTAAAGAAAGACCTATAATAAGCAGATTTTGATCTTGCATAATGCTATTTTAAGTTAAGGGTAAATAATCAATCTGAGTACATGTTTGCAGGGATTAAGTAGGACATTAAACACCATTTTGTTCATTTCAACACAGATTTGGTGTAAAGATGAGTTTTCAGTCTATATATCATGTGCTTTAAAATGAATAACTCCTGTTTTAGTGGTACTGCCATCCCAACAAGTAATAAATCAGGTTTTAGTGGTATTGCCACCATAACAATGAACAACTCAGTTTTAGTGGTATCGCCATTGCAACAATGAATTATAACTCTGGCTTTAGTGGTACTGACATTGTAACAATGAATAACTCACGTTTTGGTGGTACCACCATCAGATCAGTGAATAAATAAGTCAAGATTTAGTGGTACTGCCATCGTAACAATGATTAACTCTTGATTTATTGGTACTGACATCAGATCAATGAATAATTCTGGTTTTAGTGGTACTAGCATCGTAACAATGAAAAACTCTAGTTTTAGTGGTACTGACACCAGATCAGTTTATAAATCAGGTTTTAGCGGTACTGACGTCAGATCAATAAGTATGTCAGGTTTTATTGGTGCTGACATCGCATCAATGAATAACCCAGGTTCTAGAAAACAAGTTTGATTACAATTGCGTGTGGAATTCTGGAAAAAATCGTAATTGAATTAGATCTTTAAGTACATCACCTACTCTCACTTATCATAAAAGTTTCAACCAACAAATTATGGGGCAGTTAGCTTTTAAAATTGCATGCCAGATCATGCTCACAAATTTAAAGATACATTATGTAAGATTTAGATAAAGAGCTGTCCATTCTTGCTCTTACAGACAATGGAAAATGCATTGTAAATCTCATTTCAAATGACTTTATTCTGGTCTAAGTTTAAGACTGTTTAGATTATTTATTATCCTAGCAACTGAGACTTAGCCTCGATTATCCTTTTATTGTTAAATTTATAAATCTCACTTGTGTTTGAATCCAGTGATGCAGAACGGAGGGCCTGACAAGGACAGCTGTCTACTCGTTCGGATTGGATGAAAAACCGAGGTCCCGTACACATTGGCGTTGGAATTTGATATTATAGTAGGCCCGTCTTCCATTAGCCCAGGTTAGGTGCATCCAGTTAAATCTCTGCCATCTGCGATTGTCTAGAGAGTTAAATTATGGGCTTGTCTAAATAATAGTTTATATGCAATAGGCAGATTTAGTTTTTACATTATGCATCTTTAAGCTTTTAAAATTGCATATCTATATCTTGTTTGTTCTAATCCATTCAAATCTCTGCCATCTGATATTCTAGAGAGTTGATTAATAGGCTTGTCAAAGTGGGGGACAGACAAGCGTATTTTTTTCGCCCTGATTGCGGCGATTTTTAAAATCGCTTAAAAATACGCTTGTGTGCCCCTTCAGATCAATCGCTGGTATCTAGCATGTTAACCCTTTGAGAAGTGGATATGTTATGACGTCATTCCCCCAGTGAGCGAATTAAATGACGGAACAATGACGTTAAAACAATTTTTATACCTTTATATTGATAACATGTAATAACATTTACTAAAATTAATATAATAAACGCATTATTTAATTTTTATTTTAAGTATAAGGTTGCAGCGACAGCCCGGGGATGCTGCATGATCACGATTACTTTTTTAAATTATGTTTATAGTACATGTATAGGCTCAAAATCAGACAATCGCCATCCCCGGTATATTGGGGCATTTTTGGGGGTTATCGGAATAAATCAAATAATCGCCAGAAAACTGATTATCATGAGAATGGGAGGTATTTTAAGTATAAATAAGATTGATCCTACCAGTTTACCACTGACAAGTTCATTTACGGTGTGGCGGGATGTAGATCGAGATATCCCGAGATTGACAATTGCTCCTGTGCCAATTTCATCAAGATCATGTTTTTATTTTTAATGTTTAAAAATAATTATTTGGACAGATATAGTATTGTTACAATGCACCACTTGTTAAAATTCTTCGCTCACTCATTATCGCCATCATAACCAGCAATGCCGTGATCTGTCATCAAATTGCGATGATTGTTTACATTTTGATCATCGCAATTTTCCTCCAATTCCGATTCCATTCCACGGGATCACTACCACTATCACTATTCTCGTCATTTTCAACATTAACAATTTCTCAGACAGCATTTAATGTTAAGTTTTTGTTCATCCGTGGCCGTTTATAACAGAAGGCCGCCATCTTGCACTAATGACAACAAAGCGGGGGATAGGCCTAGCACGTGTTATCTAGTCTAAGTAGACGACAGTGAACGTACTTGACCTTTCAGAAACCCCATGGAAAACCCCCATTAGTAGTTATTTAAAACGAGGCTATGAGCTAAAAATAGTAACTTTAATTTCTATTCCTATCATTGGACAATATTTCGTGTGGTTCCTTTTAGTATGCGATCAGAAAAATTGATCTAAAATAAGGTATGACGTTGGCGACACATATGTAGTTAAGCTCACGGTCGGTGAAGACATATATGTCGCATTACTTGCCAAAGGGTTAAGATATTTTTGCCGAATATGTTTCACCGGCGATTAAATTCGCTTGTGTCAAGTGTATATTATCGGGCGATCCATTTTTATAAGCTAATCATCGTCATCGTTGATATCACATGATCTCAAAATGGCTGCCATTTTGTACAAGTCATGTGATCAACATAATTACTCACAGAGTCGTGTTCGCTTTCGAGACGATCGCTACATGTGCCTGTTCGTTATTGGCTGCAAAAAATTGCTGGCAAATTTCAATCGCCGTGATCGGGCGGAAAAATATGCCCGTCTGTCCATAGCATAAAATAATAGTTTATATGCAATAGGCAATTTAGCTCTTATATAATGCATCTTTAAGCCTTTAATATTGCATGCCAGATAATGCTCCCAAATTTAATTATTGCACAGTAAAACCATAAATACAATAGAAACAGCTGCAGTTAATTGTAACACACAAATTTATTTCTTCAGAGGTGAATAAAATGCACCCAGTTATGTTAATTTAAATACATATCAAATAAAATAAAATGGGGATTATCAGCATTGTAACACCCATGTAAACATAGCAAAATAACTGCACAAGAACTGGAAATAAAGGACAATACTGGTGTCAGTCATTATTACATATGTGATAGAATTGGTTAAACACGTTCCAAATATAATTTTAACACAGAGATCATTGCTTCGGGAGATGTGTAACAAACACTTGAATATAAGGGAAGTGACGTCAAACATGACAAACACGAGTTATCCTTCTATATAACTGACTAAAGTAACAAGCGATAACAAACACACAGGCGAATTTCATTTCACTGAAAGTTGTTTTATAAGATTGACACCAATATTGTCCTTTAAGATCGCAAGACGAAATATTAGAGAGTATGGTTTTCCCAGCAGACAAAATGGACCCAAGGCATCGTTTTCAAGTTGATTTAAATACATATGAAACAGAAGGCAATGGGGTTTTACCTTTCAATTTTTAAAACTTTTTTGTAATAAAATAAAACAGGGTTTAAATTGTTCTACTTTTCTGCACCATCAGTGCTACTGAAGATGGGCGAACTCATTGTAATGTTATACGAGGGGGAAAATTTTGTCTGGACAGTGGCCATTCTGCCTACTCTTATTTCGAACTCCAATTGGCAGACAGCTCTTAACCAATGAAATGGCTGCATTCTCAAAAGAATAACAACTAAAAAAAAAACAAAAATGGAAATCAAAATCCACATCCATTACGTTCAATATCCTGTGATAACATCAAATATGAAATTTAAAAAATGGCAATTTTTTTAAATATTTACAATTACATCCACACATACAGAGTTAAAATAACAAGTGAAATAGAAACAAGAAACTTTTTGTGATTTAATCAACACGACTCATTGAGTGTGATTAGGAATAATGATGTTTCTGATTAATTTCTAATCAGACAATCAGTGGTTGGCTATCATCTATTGTTTATTATTGAATACCAGTAGTGATATGCATTTATATATAAAATACCATTGAAATATGTTCTAGAGAGATAGAGAGAGAGAGAGAGAGATGGGGTTTAACATCCACTTGACACAAACTAGGTCATTTTGGGACTAACATATGATTCAATTCTATTTCAATAATTCGCTTAAATCATGACCTAATTGACCAAAGACTTCTTCAGGAAAACAAATCTGATACTTGGGCAATATTCATGGATATATTTGTATATTTAATATTTGTATATTTGGATTGAAGTTTTAACATTGTCGATGCTGGTGTCCACGCATTACACATACTGAATAAAGAAAGTTCTCTAGGACATAAACTAGAAATTGTGTTAATTTGAGCATCCTGGATATAGTACTATAACGTAGAAATTATAAATTGTTTTATAGCAGGCTCCCCAGATATTAAACGAATTGACTCCCCTATAAAACTGATTAACGATGCATTATAGCAAGTTCCCTGTATATTATACGGAATGACCTGATCACTATATCGATATACTGTTTTACACCTTATTGAACCCTCTCTATACTGAAACCCAACTTATACCAAATTTTTATCTTGCAAAAAGAAAAAAAAAATGAATAAAAATCCACCCACAGAAACAAATACTAAATAATAATAACAAATTTACAAAAAAAATATGAATATATCAAATGGTTATAAAGAAGACATTTACATAATTCTTCTCAGAAGCCTGACTCATAAGATCAATATTTCTGTAATAATTCTTCTCAAAATAGTATATTTACATTTATATAACATATGTAACGGATGCTCAAACATACACTTTTACATACACAATCTGTACAAATAATCCAGACATCTCAGAATCTTTAAAAAATAAATAGATGACAATCAAAGAAAATCTAAGAAAAAACCTTCATATGCGGAGCCCACATAATTTGTGTGAGCTTCTCCTCTTATGACTTTTATCAATAACAAACGTTTGAATATTTAGGTATGAAAATAAAGTTAACACTAGGGACTGGGTATCATTCAGATTTGATGAAAAGAGGAAAGAAACTGAGCTTACCATCTACAATCTAATACACATATTCATTTATTAGATTGCTATCTGGAAAGTGTTAAATACCATCAAGATTCATCAAATAACACCCAGTTTGTGCTACCGTTTAGTTTAAGAAACACCATTTAGTTTTGATGTCCATCATCTAGTTTATGACCATTTAGTTTAGTTTTGATATTGGTCATCCAGTTTATGACCATTTAGTTTCATAAACTAGACAAATGATGTCAAACTAAATGGTAGCAAAACTGGGCGTTTTTTGATGAATCTTGATGGTATTTAGCACTTTCTGCATGGCAATCTATTAAATGAATATGTGTATTAGATTCTAGATGGTAAGCTCAATTTCTTTCCTTTTTTCATCAAATCTGAATAATACCTGGTCCCTTGTGTAAGATGCCAGGCAATAAGCCATACGCCCACAACATACAGATCATCCGAGCAGTTACTTTTTTTGTAGGTAACAATGAAAGAATGAAAAAGGGTTTAAATTCCTACTTTTCTACTTCAAGTGGGATGACAAATGTTTGTATATGCCACAGGGGCAGATCCAGAAGGGGGGTTTGGGGGGTCCACACCGCCCCCCCCCCCCTGCTCAGCTACATAAAAAAAAAAAATAATGCCCTGCATCAAAGAAATTACATCACAAAGTGATCCTACATCAGTATAAAAATGATTTCTCTGTTTAAAAAGCTCAATTTGTATGTATGCCTATGTAATTTAGAGACGATAATGGCAGATTTCCGTATCAGAAACCTGGCAAACCCCCTCCTGCTAAAAATCCTGGATCCACCCCTGCGCCATGCAGTGTGCTATGAGGGCTATTGTGCCCCGACTGCAATTGAATTCCAACTTTCAAGGATTCTTTACATGTACGCTAAGGTGTACACAGCATCTGTTTTTTCCATCAGAGGATCTTTCTCGACCAACAACGGGATCGAACCTGGGACCTAGTGGTCAGTGAGCCAGCACTGTATTTTGCTCATTTAGATC
Source organism: Patella depressa (assembly GCA_948474765.1). Classification (NCBI taxonomy): domain Eukaryota; kingdom Metazoa; phylum Mollusca; class Gastropoda; family Patellidae; genus Patella; species Patella depressa. The sequence continues at coordinate 13,926,669 of OX419716.1, forward strand.
AAAGCACATGTAAAACAACAAACACAGCTTAAAATAGTGTAAATATGTATTACATGTATGTTTAATTTTATGTTGTAAGTGTATTTCAGTTGTCTATCCGTTGTAGGGAGCCAAATGTGCAAGGCACTGATCGACTCGCTAGCCTGGAGGTCAAGTGTTCGATCCCTGTTATGGACGAAAATGTTCATCAGGACTTTCCAACAGTGGAGCAAGACGGAATTCGATATAAATGTAGGCCATAGTGCCGCTGCCCAGGCAAAATTTCCCTCATAGCGCAGTGTATCGTGCCTGTATGTCAGTCTTTATAGCCCAGTCAGAGCAGAACAGTAGGACGTCAAACCCCATTGCCATTCATTCCATTTCTATCCCAGGCATGGTAAAAAGAGTTATTTACAATTTTATTCATTACAATTTTTTTCTTAAAAATTGCAAATTCAATATATTTTTGAACCAGCAACCTAAATGTGTGGAGCTGATCTCCCCCCCTCCACCAAATATTACAAAACAACATCAGTATCTGTATCAATAAGACAGATGTCCAAAAAGCTATTTTGTGTTTCCCGTCCCAATAGCAACTAAAGATCACAACGCCGTCGTATAGGTGTGAAATTGTCATTTATTAAATGAATATATAAATGATGTCTAAATTATAGCATAACATATATACAAGAATTTACACAAATAACAAAATAAATCAAATATCAAGTAATTTTTGGGCTAAATAATCCGCCCAAAATCCGCCTATACAAGAATTTGCACAAATAACAAAATAAATCACATATCAAGTAATTATTGGGCTAAATAATCCGCCCAAAATCCGCATAGCATAACAACCCCAATCAATGATGATGCTTCATTTAAATCTATGACAAGACCTGCTATCATACATATATATATACTACCAGGCAGTATCAGATGCAAATAAATGGCTAAAATTTCCTTCCTGGTTATATGCAATAAATACATGACAATCATTGTGAGATTTAACATTTCTCGTCTACTGCTATTTATCTTTTCTTGGCCAGCTATATATCTTTTTAGCACTTTCCTTTAACCCTTTAGACAGCCCCAATCGTCCTATCTAGGATACCTAAGACCACGCAAACCACCCAGACACCTGTACAGATGTGGAGAGAGAGAGAGAGATGGGGTTTTAATGTTCACTCGACACAAACCAGGTCATTTTGGGACTAACATAGGGTTCAATTTTATTTCAATAATTCGCTTGTCCGTAGGGGTCTATAGCAGTGGGAGGAAACCTGATGACTCGGAGAAATCACAAGGGGTTGAACAGACAACCTTACTCCTTGTCACTTACAAATGGGAAATCAGAATCACTCCAGTTGACAGAAAGAGTTTGCAATCTCTGCTTTAACCCCCTCCACCCACCCCCACGTTTCATTTTAAGGTACAGTGAAAATTATTCAAATATGAAATTGCCAGAAAATGAGAAGAGGTACGAGGTCATTGAGGTCATACCTTATTTTATTATTTTTTAATTTATATTTTAATATTCATTAATGCTTGGTTAGTTATTCGAGACAGACAGCAATTAATCTGTCAGTCCGTTTTTATTATGACTGGCTGGCAAGTAATGTGCTTGATGTGTTAAGTTTCTTTAACTATTGTATAATACGCCTGAACAATTATATGTTTATATACACTTTTAAAGTAACAAATTCATATAAAAAGACAAATGTATGTAAGATGATGGAGACCAACTAAGGGAAATTTAGAGAAATTATAAATTGTTTGATTGTTGCTGTTATTTGCTCCTGTTGAAGATCCATTCCAAGAATCTGAATTCATTTCCTATACTTAAAGAACACATGTCGATAAGCTACATTCCCTGAAAGTCGAACTGTGCTAATATTCTTATATCTACAAAGGTACTACAACTGATGTCTGATGTTAGCTATGTGAACTACTCCAATGATGAGTGGCATCAAGTGTTCTAGACAGAGTTATTCCCCCATTATAATATCTACAAAGGTACAACAACTATTATTAGCGATGTGAACTTCTCAAATGATGTAACCAGTTGTCCCACCATTAAAATATCTATTGGTATAGAATTGTCAATGTATCAATTAATAAACTATTATTGATGTGGTATCAGATGTTCTAAGAAGAGAAAGTCCACCATTATAATATCTACTAAGGTGTAATTATCAAGGAATCAATTAACTGACTATTATTGATGTGGTATCAGATGTTCTAGGAAGAGAAAGCCCACCATTAAAATATCTACCAGTATATAAAATAATTGTCAATGTATCAATTAACAGACTGTTATTAATCAATATCAGAGCCAAAAAAGTCACGAAAGACAGAACCAAACATGCAACTTTTAGCAATCATGGAACTAGAATCCTTTTACATTCATCTAGTCTGATATCAATTATCACGAAAGCATCAAAGAGTGTACAGATTTCCATAAGCAGACAATAAACACTGGCCATTCCTGACAATGGAACCCATTCTCATAAACATACATATAGAACCATTTAAAGACCTTTCAATTAATGACAATTACATATTAATTCAATCAAATAACGTTTGAAATTGATGACAATTCAATTATATATCTTTGAAATACAAAACATCAATTAATTCACACTTTATGACCCTATATGATATTATTAATGTTTTAGAAGTAGTGTTATATAGAAACTGCGATAAATGAAATGAAATGGGTTTTTAACGCCTTCTCTGCCTTGTTATAAATATCATTCCAAAATGAAAAGATCTATGAAAGAAAATGTTTCTTATGGGTGAAATGAGGTGTAATTAAATGAGCTTGAACATCAAAGTGTTAATTAATTAACAGCTTATTATTATCAAAGTGTTCACACAAAGATGAAATTCACTTTAAATGATCACAACATTGGTTTTCACATTAGCACAACCTGTTTTTAACCTTTAATTAAATAGGACCTGTTCACACAACCCTAATTGTCCATCGGATCTGGAGACTGAACCTTTTTAAGCACAGATCAAATAACCTCAAATAAAAATAATACACAAAACAGGAAATGACATGGATCAAAAAGTTGGGCCTTTAAACAATTGACAGTTGAAAATAAATGAACTATAAAAACCACTGACAACATGTCATATAATTGTAACATTTTCTATTCAAACCATATCAACATTCAACAACTATTGTCAACAGCTGAAAAAACAAAAAGTAAATCTTTTAAAACGGCTGAATTATGAAATGAGGGATGACTGCGCACGGAATCAGTGAGTCTAGCGTTTTGCTAATCCAGAGATCCTGGGTGTAATCCTGGTGCTGGCCAAGAAAGTTCCTCAGGGTTTTTTACAATGATTTCCCCTACTCAGAAATCAAATGAAATAAAATGGGGTTTGACATTCTCTTGTTCTGCTGCGATTGGGCTAATGAAGACAGGTTTAAGCTATACAGTGTGCTATGACGGAAATTTTGCTCACATTCCAACTGCCAAGGGATTTTTTACGTGCATGCCAATGTGCATGTGGGATCTTGGTTTTTCATACCATCCAAACAACTAGACAGCTGTGCTTGTCAGATGCTCCATCCTGTACCACTGACAAGAAGAAACCATGCCAGAAAATCCTGATAAACTTTCTCCGCAAAAACCTGGATCAAACCTGCGACCGCCAGTGATACAGGATAGAGGGTTGGGCAAAACTGTGTCTGGTCTAGTCGTTCAGATGTTACAAAAAACTAAGGTCCTGCGTACTTGTTGGCACTCACACTGCATGGGGTGTTAATTGGAGATAGTAAGATGTCAAACCCGGTTTCATTAAATTCCATTTATTTGGAGAAATACGGTATTAGATATAATTATTTGTCTAGAAGAGGGGTGTTGGGATGGACTTGTGGTCTAGAGTGCCGCACTTCGACCTCTAGCTGGCCGGTCACCTCTAGCTTGCGGCTGTGGTTTCAATCCCTGGTGTGAGCATATGTGGCATGGAGATAGGGGCGCCTTCTCAACCTCGTGGGTTTCCTCCGGGCACTCCGGTTTCCTCCCACTGCTAAAGACCCCTACGCGCAAGTGAATTATTGAAATAAAAAATTAAACCATATGTTAGTCCCAAAATGACCTTGTTTGTGTCGAGTGGACGTTAAACCCCATTTCTCTCTCTCTCTCTTGTCGTAGGACATTACACCCCATTTTCATGTTATTTCATTTATTAAGAGTAAAACAGTATTAGATAAAAAAGAATTATCTGGAAAAGTAGGACATCCCACCTATTTCATCAATTATTAAGAGGAATACGGTATTTGATATAATAATTAGTGTAGCTGCAGGATATTTACAAATAATATGGCTACTGTAAATCACTCACAATTGAATTAAATATGACTGCTTCTCCAGTACACTGTACAAATTATTCTTCAAATATATCATTTTTATAAATTACTCTAGTTTTGACATGACAAATAACTCATCCAAAATGTACGATCAACTTTATATCTTTCATTTATTTTTCTATCCAAATCAAGCTTATCAAAAACCACAAAAGTTGGTTATAGGTCATATTTCCAAACCATTTAACTAAACTAGGCCTGAAAATAATTATTTTAGTTTGAACTGGACAGTTGCAAGTAACAGTGTACCAGGCTTTTTTGACTTTCTGCTGTATTAAAATTATCAATAGGATAATATCACAAATCAGTGATGGACAAAATTACTGAAAGAGGAATTGGTGCTGGACAAAATTACAGAGAAGGGAATTGATGCTGGACAAAATTATAGAGAGGGAAATTGTACCTAATGAAGTAAGAGGGGGGAGAGAGAGAGAAATCTCCATGCCACATACGCTCAAACCAGGGATCGAAACCACAGCCACAATCCAGACGTGACCGGCCAGCTAGAGGTCGAAGCGTGGCACTCTAGACCACTAGGCCATCCCCCGCCCCTGAAGTAAGAGGATTTATTCCTGCTTAAACTATAGAGTCTATTCCTGACAAATCCTGAGCTTGTACCTGCAAAAGCCTAAATTTGTGCCCGCCGTTGTCAGTTACATATTGACGCTAGTTTAAATCAATATCAAAAAGGAAGTTATGATTGTTGTGGGAGATTGGAAGTTAGGTTTATTATCAGAATAATTACTTTCTGTTCTCTACCATAATTAACATGTTGCTTCATATAACTAAACACATTATTAAAGATATAGCGGTTTCATGATAGAAACCCATTTTCTGGATTAAAGCAAAATTAAAAAACAAACAGTTATGAATAATGTTGTGCCAGGCTTTCCTGACTTTCTGCTGAAGTAAAAATATTAACAGAACAATATAACAAATCGGTTCTACACAAAATTACAGGCAGGGGGATTGGTGCTGGGCAAAATTATAGAGGGGAAATTGTACCTGAGAATTTTTTCCTGGCCAAGTTTGAAAATCTTTTCCTGAAAAATCCTAAGATTGTACCTGGCAAAGCCTCATTTCTGTGACAAGTGACTTATTTCTAGGCTTGCTGTCCATTAAATATCAGCCTTACATTTGTTTTAGTATCTTAATTGAAAAAATAATAGAGAGTGAGAAAATAATTCATTTAAAAAATGATAATTAATCTTTGGAGAGACCGAGGAATAGGGTTTAACGTCCATCCGACACAAACTATGTCATTTTGGGACTAACATATCTTTTTTATATAATTTCATTTCAATAATTTGCTTGTGCGTGGGGGTCTTTAGCAGTGGGAGGAAACCGGTAGACCCGGAGAAAATCCACATGATTGGACAGGATTCGAAACCACGCCAGTTGACTCAATGAGAGACCTTATGATACAGACCGAAGATGCTAAGCATTCGGCCATCAAACCCTGCCACCTATCAATGCACAAATATCATCCTGTCCGGTAATAAACTTAGATAAATTTTTATGAGCAATTAAATCCAATATTTCCATTTATTTTACAAATTTGAATCGAATATCCATAATCAATTATATTATATACCTATGATAAGAGAAGCTCATAAACATATGTACATCCAATTAAATTCAATACTTACATTAATTTTGTAATTCAAGTCGAAAATGTCATAGTTAGACAAAAACACAATGGTTATTAAATACTCCTGTCAGACTTCATCAACAAAGGCATTAAAAATAGGTCTGTTTTACTATTTGAATCAAAAATATAAGTATCATCAGTCGCTTGTTCGTTCCTGGAGCTTAACGCCCACTTCCAACAAGGGTTGTATCGTCTGCTACAGGTCATAAAGGCCTACTTCTGTCCAGGGAAAATATCCACAATAATATTAAAAACATGTAGTATAATTAGATCGAATACTATGGTCAGTCAACTCATGAAAATAATCTATGTCCAATTATGTTACTATACATTTCCATTTGTGTCCCTCGATCCAATTAACTCAATAAGTGTAAAATGTCATTTATTATTGACAAATACAATTAAATGACTAGAAAACAATTGAGAGTGAGAAATGGGGTTTAATGTCCACTCAACACAAACTAGGTCAATTTGGGACTAACATATGGTTCAATTTTATTCCAATAATTTGTTTGTGCATAGGGGTCTTGAGCAGTGGGAGGAAACTGGAGGATCCAGAAATAAAAACACGAGGTTGGTGAGGTGACATTCTCCCTGGGGAATCAATGATAAACCGGGTGATTTCATAAGCATGTATTAACCACTAGATCATCCAAACAGCCAGGAAATATTACAAATATAAACATCAGTCTAATAAGAGTGAGAGAAATGGGGTTTAACGTCATTTCGGGACTAACATAAGGCTTAAATTCATTTCAATAATTCGTAGGGGTCTTTAGCAGTGGGAGGAAACCGGAGTACCCGGCGAAAACCCACGAGGTTGGACAAGCGATCCTACTCCTTGCCACGTACAACCGTGGATTCGAAACCACGCCAGTTGACTCAATGGCAGGCCGTGTGATACAGCATGCACGCTAACCATTCGGCCACCCAACCATCAGTGAAATAACAATACACATTCTAATGATCACCCTTCCACGATAACCATCTCCCATAAAATGAGAGGGGGTTGGATCGCTGAATAGTTAGCGAGTCATCTGGCATGGGTTTTCGATTTCCCGGTTGTACGTGATAAAGGGTAGAGTCACCTGTCCAACCGCGTGGGTTTTCTCAAGGTTCTCCTGTTACCTCCTATTGCAAACTATCAAAAACAAATTGAACCATATGTTAGTCCCGAAATGATCTAGTTTGTATCAAGAGGACATTAAACCCCATTTTTCTCTCTTTCATCTCTTGAATCACCATATATCAAAAACTTATCAATAAACAAAAACGAAATCAATGATAAAATATCAAACTTGGGCAGCCAACACATTAAAATATGCACATCGAATATTATCAAACACTTTACATTTATTTATCTATCCCAATAAAAAATATCCTAGCTATATTGAAAATTTATGAACAACCATGGTAAAATATCAAACTAACATTAATTTTACAATCCAAGTGGAAAATATCGAAATCGAATACATCAGACACATATATTGTAAACTTATAAGACAAACTCATAAAAATATGTATGACAAATTAAATCTAATACTTACGTTGATATCAAAATCCAAATTGAATATCCCAATCAATATGTGTATGCTACATATGCAGTAAACTCATAAAAATATGTACGAAGTACATCCAATTACATTTCCAATCAAATATCCGAAATGAACTATATCAAAGATATGGTAACATCTTATGTTAAGACAAGCTCTATGTGAGCAATGTAGGCAGCCACAGTGAAATAATCTAGTGTTATGACTTAATGCCAGTCAATCTGTATAACAAGCAGATCAAAACATGAATGAACAGCTATCACCAGCTTAACTCAACACAATCTAAAACAAACTCCACATGCTACAAACCTTGAACTTGTGGTAGAGAAAAAAAAAAATGTGAATGTCATGATAGAGCACCTGCTTTTTAAAAGCAATTAATATATAGAAATGTTTTCATATTGAGTTACTTACAGAGAACTCTCATGCTAGAACTTCAATATATTTTGGTTTTAAAAAATATCTGGGCCCTGTTTCACGAAATTTTAACTTAAGATAAAATCCAATTTTAGTAGATACTTCCCAATTTTAGTAATTTGATTGGATAATATTAGATTGATTTTAGTGCTTAGCCAATCAAAATTGAAGTATCTACTAAAATTGGATTTTATCTTAAGTTAAAATTTCGTGAAACAGGGCCCAGATTTCTAGAAATAAATACAGAATTTACAATATATTAAAATTTGTTCCGTTCTTCCGATTTCTATAGTGTACATATTATGCAGATCCAACGACCAGGATGAAGGGCAGGGCAAGAGGAAGACACAAAATGTAGAGGTTTTATTGAAAAGGGCTCCCTGCCACCCCTGGATATGCATAATATATGCCCGCAATAAGATTTTTTTGAGTTTTAAGAAAAGTTACAGGGTATATTATATAGTCAGTCAGTTATTGTGCCCCTATGGTTAAAACAAAAAAATTGGATGACACAATGAATTTAACACACCAGGCCCCGAGTTCACAAAGCATTCTCAGACTTAAGTTGAGAATTTACTCAAACTTGTTCTCCCTATTTTAACTAAAGTATAGCCCTTTATAACAATTTTGTTGTTGTAATATATCAATAATTCGCTTGTAACATAACCCGTGAAAACCCATATGCTTGTGCAGATGACCCAACTCCTTCTTATGTACAAGGCTGGGATCAAAACCATGTCCCCTGACTAAATGACAGCATAATAGCATATAATCTAAAGCACATGTACGGGGTTTAACGTCCTACTGTTCTGCTCCTGGGTTAATGAAGACAGGCATAAACAATACAGTGTGTTATGAGGGAATGAGGGAAATTTTGCCCAGGCAGTGGTGCTATGGCCTACTTTTAAATCGAATTCCAACTGCCAAGGGATCTTTTACGTCCACGCCCAAAGGACCTCGGTTTTTCCTCCCATCAGAACGACTAGACAGCTGTCCTTGTCAGGCCCTCTGTCCTGCATCACTGACAAGGGGAAATCAGGATTAACTTTATCGGCCAATGCAAGGATCAAACACTCGACCTTCAGGCTAGCGAGTCAGCGTCTTATCTACTTAGCCACAGTGGCTCCCACAACAAAGTGTAACTTCGCAATAAAAAGGGTAATTGGTTATTTATATAAAATGAATAATTATACCATGCCATGCTTGTTTCTGTTTCTGTGTTGATAATTTGTCATGAATTGCTGGTTAAATGTCAAGTAATCGCTAAAATCCGATAATTAATTAATGCAACTTCATGTTGCATACTTTATCAGACCATTATTTTTAACGGGAACAATAAAATAAGTCTATTGTGTGCCCTAAATAACATACTCTATGCATGACAAGCCTCAAAAATAAAAAAAAAACCTTTCACTGTCGATAAAATTATGCATGTTGAAAATAAGACATTTATTTGACATATGTCAACAACAATACAAAGGGCTAAATTTAAATTTTATTCGTGAGTATTTTTAGACGGAGTAACTATATTCATTCATTAATCAGTATAATAGTAGTGTGTTGTTCTATATCCTTGTGTTACTCATTAAATGTCATTCATATTTAACCTGACATTAATCATGAATGACATCTATGACCAATGTTATAAAGGAAATTAAAGGGGCACATACAAATAAATACGATTTGATATCTATAAGGTGATCTGTAATAATTTCAATTTATATTGATGTTTTATGTGTTTCTTAAACAAATGAGAAGTGATATTGTGCATTCTATATGGTTTTTATAAATAAATGAGAAGTGATATTTGGCATTCTATATGTTCTATAAATAAATGAGAAATGATATCGGGTGTTCTATATGTTCTATAAATAAATGACAAATGATATCGGGTGTTCTATAAATAAATAAGATGTGATATCGAAGATTCTATATGTTCTAGAAATAAATGAGAAGTGATATAAGGCAATCTATTTGTTCTTTAACCCTTAGAACCCGAAATGCCGCAAAACCGGCTTGACGTTGTATCGCATATACCCGAAATGTCGGTTTTGCGGCTTGTGGCGTGTTCAAGCTCCAATTACGTTGACGTCATAATTTATATGACGTCCTGTAAATCCAGGGAGGGACGTGCAACACCCCATGTAAAGTCAGTGTTCAAAGGGTTAAATAAATGAGAAGTGATATCGAGCATTCTATGTGTTCTATAAATAAATGAGAAGTGATATCGAGCATTCTATAAGTTCTATAAATAAATAAGAAGTGATATCGAGCATTCTGTTTGGTCTATAATGAAAAGTGGTATCAAGTTATCTATCAAAATGAAAAGTTATATCATGTGTCCTGTAAATTAACGAGAAGTGACATACATGATCAGTGTTACAAAGGGAATTAAAGGGAAACATAAAAATATTGGGGATTATGTAAATATGATATCAACTGTTGCTAGGAAGTTAAAACAAGAAGGTCCTACCAGTGACTTAGAAACTTTGAAATTGAGGAATTCACTTTTTGGGACCAAATCCTTAAATCCTTTACAACATCCTGGATACCCCACAGATTCTTATCTAAGATAACCACAAAACCACACTTAAAATATTTCATACCTTGAAAACAGGATATAACAATCTTATCAGCTGTTTGACTCATAAAATTAAAATAGATTTAACATAATCCTTATAAGACATATAGAAATAAATTTCACTAAAAATATACACACTTATATGGATATACTACTTCTGAATTTATTAACATGCTACGTTTCGATACACATACAGGTATCGCATGACATGAAATTAATGCAACTAGAATGGAGTCAACTTTAACGTGTATTGAAAATAATCTCACATCAAGCCTAGGGGCACAATTTAAATATATCTATAAATTGTTGTGACTTTTGACCATATCTCGATGACGAACATTGTATTTTCAATTCATCATATCTTTGTAAATACTTAACAGAATTGAACCGTTTTTTCTCGACTGATTTTCCTTTTAGAAGGTTGATGTATGGCCGAAGAGAGAGAGAGAAATGGGGTTTAACGTCCACTCAACACAAACTGGGTCATTTCGGGACTAACATATGGTTTTAATTTTTATTTCAATAATTCGCTTGCGCGTAGGGGTCTTTAGCAGTGGGGGAAACCGAAGTGCCCAGAGGAAACCCACGAGGTTGAGAAGGCGCCCCTATCTCCATGCCACATGCGCTCACACCAGGGCTCGAAACCACAGCCGCAAGCCAGAGGTAACCGGCCAGCTAGAGGTCGAAGCGCGGCACTCTAGACCACTAGGCCATCCCAACCCCCTGTATGGCCGAATGGTTAGCATGTGCGCGATGTATCATAAGGTCTGTCATTAATTCAGCTGGTGTAGTTTCGATTCCCTGGTTGTACGTGACAAGGAGTAGGGTCGCCTGCCCAACCTTGTGGGTTTTCTCCGTGACCTCGTGTTTCCTTCCACTGCTAAAGACCCTTACGCACAAGCAAATTATTGAAATAAAATTGAACCATGAGTTATTCCCGAAATGACCTAGTTTGTGTCGAGTGGTCGTTAAACTCCATTTCTCTCTCTCCTTTTAGAAATTCAAAACTATCAATGACATGCAGGATAACTGCACCACACACAATGGTAAAAACTGGAGTGATATGAGAATGTGGATTAAACCCAGTCACAATGTGTGCAGCTGTATTTTGGAAAATGGTGTTTAACATCCTACTGTTCTGCTCCAGCACCAAGCAGTGTTCTTTGAGGGAGATTGTGCCCAGAAAACAGTGCTAGGACCTACTCTTATATTAAATTCCAACTGCCAAGGGATATTTTATGTGTATGCTAATGTGTACATGTCGCCTCAATTTGCCGTCCCATTCACATGACTATCGTTGCCCCTTTGCCAGATCCGCTTGAATCAAAACTGTGAAGTCAAAAAACAACCAAAGACACCAATTTGCTCTGAGAGAACAAAAATACGACACTTAGGTCATTCTACCCCAGACTTAAAGGTGTTTATTCACCCTTTTTAAAACTGTTTTAGGATCCTTGAAGTGTGAAACTACTTATCAACCGGTTACCTATTATTGATTTATATACCTTAGGTGTCCATGCCAGTCCCATAAAACTAACTGGAAAATGTCTGGAGAATAGTGATATCACACAGTTTTAGGTGCATTTCTAGAAGGAGCTTTGAGAGGTGTCTGGATCAACCTGCTGTTCACTCCAAATCATCAAGCCTGTCATTGAGTCAACTGGCATGGTTTTGAATCCTTTGTTGTATGTGAGTTTTCTCCAGGTTTTCTGGTTTCCTAGCTCCCACTGCTAAAGACCTCTATGCACAAGCGAATTATTGAAATAAAATTAAACTATATGTTAGTCCCAAAATGACCTAGTTTATGTTGAGTGGAATTAAACCCCATTTCTCTCTCTCTCTTACTGAAAACTTTTGACTTTCAACCTTGGATCACATTTTGAAGCCGATACTATAACCAAGCATTTCAATATGATGCTTGTCAGACATATTTTTATTATAGTACTGTTTATTCAGAAATAATTCTAAGAACCAAATATTATAGTTTATAACAGCTATAGTCAGACTGAGACACTAATCTCCTACAATACAATCAAATGTATTCATCGTTTTAATCTTGATCTTTTATAAATATAAGTAATATTGTATAGTTGTTAAATAGCATTAACTAGATTCATTGTTTTTATTTACCATTTAATTAACTATTTAATTGACAACATTTTATAATTGTTTATTGTACAACAAATTGAACTTGAAACTAGAGATTAGTGTCTTGACAACAAAGTCATATAACTTACACTCAAGTTCATTATAGACAGATATATTTTAATTATCAAAAGAATTCATGTCATACTGTTCATTCATTTTTAGTTGTTAGTCGATTTTAAAGGAGTTAAATCATTTACATTTGGGACCTAGAAATTGACACAAGTGGGTTGCAACGCATATAATACTCTAATACGAATGTATATAAACTGATAAACATTCAATGGTTTCCGTTTTTACACAATTTCAAATTAGTTATGTTCGGCGAAATAAGCCAGCAGTGTCAATCGAATGCGAATTTCTAGCACCTAGTTATTCCAGTCTACATGCGCTGTTTGATTTGGTGCAATGTTTCTAGCCTCTTGCTAGAACTGGGGCTGAAACGCGTTATGGTACACAATTCGTGTACCAATGGTAAAATATTTATTTTGTCTTAAATATTGGATATCAGAAGCCCATCTTTTTTCAGTTTGATCACATCACCAATTTCGATTTAAATTGACAAATAATTCGTGTTTTCAATGTAGAAGATTTTGGATGATATTGAGTTAGAGACTTACAGTAGCTACTTTAATGTTGTCGCTGCTTGTATAAATTCATATTCAGATTGTACGGTGTACGCCATTTTACGGACGTAAGCCACCAGGTTACAATAAACCCTCTATATTTTTCAGGCCTTCTTATCGATGTCAATTAATATAGACAAAAGTTTAACAATGAAATATCCAAATCGAGTATTAACTGATTTTGCACACTGTATCGTTATTAATAACATTTTGGCCTCAAGCAGATTTTCATTAACTCTTGATACAAGGCATTCTAAATCATTAAGCATTACAATAACCTGTCAACTTTTCCATTATTACTTACAATAAATCAAGCAACGATAACAACATAATCTTGAATCATCCTCCATCATGATTAAACTATTCATTTTAAAGTCTATTATATGTAATTCTCTGAAATCCTAGACAATATTTGAAGTAGAATTGTTAAAGGAGACAGGCAAATGCCATACAGTGTGCTATGAGGTAAACTTTGCTGGAACAGTGACACTATGACCTACTCTTATTTTGAGAAATAGAGAGAGAAATGGGGTTTAATGTCCACTTGACACAAACTAGGTCATTTCGGGACTAACATATGGTTTAATTTTATTTCAATAATTCGCTTGCGCGTAAGGGTCTTTAGCAGTGGGAGGAAACCGGAGTGCCCAGAGGAAACCCATGAGGTTGAGAAGGTGCCCCTATCTCCATGCCACATACGCTCACACCAGGGATCGAAACCACAGCCGCAAGCCAGGGGTGACCGGCCAGATAGAGGTCGAAGCGCAGCACTCTAGACCACTGCTTAAGACCCCTACGCGCAAGCGAATTATTGAAATAAAATTGAACCATATGTTAGTCCTGAAATGACCTAGTTTGTGTTGAGTGGATGTTAAACCCCATTTCTCTCTCTCTCTCTCTTGCCATTGGAGCAGGGTGGTGAACTTGTAATTTGAAAATGACAAGTAGGACATTAAACTCAAGTTCATTTTATTTATTGTATATATATCAGCGAACATAGCACATCACAGTTATTGTCTTGTTTCTTACCGATATCTTCACAAATAACCTAGTTTAGATCATAACTTTCTTAAAATAACATAAACGATATAGGTTATTTTATATAAATAGAAAGTCAAGCAAGAAACAACCCTGCTTCACTTAAAAGGACATGAATAAGGCAAAGTAAAACATAGAATTGAGCCATATGTTAGTCCCAAAATGACTAATTGTATTAAGTGGACATTAAACCCCATTTCTCTCTCACACTCTCTCTCCCAGTGGTGCACGCATTGGCAATGAACAGCATGCAATGAACAGTGTGTATTTCCGTGTACACATTGGTATGCAATTTGACAAAGATTTTCAGTCCACCATGATTCACTCATGGAGTTGCAACTGATGAAATACTTAATGTCTTTTCTAAAGTTGATCTTCTATTCTAGGAAAATCAGAATCAGAGATCCTACAATCATGCATTGGTGTTGTTCCGACATTGATTTCATGGTGATTTACTTCCATCCATGTGGAAATTAAAGGCAGTTTACTTCCATTTTGTAATCTAGAATTACGTTATATAATCTCTAGGATTAATAATCAGCATTAGAACAAACAATTTAAATATTAGTTTTTCTCGTTCAATACATTACCCACTCTATTCATGTATGCAAAGAGGAGTTTGATGGTCGATTGGTTAGCGTGTGCGCATTGTATCATTAAGGTATGTCATTGGCCTGGTTTCAATTTCTCGGTTGTACTTGACAACAAAGAGTAGGGTCGCCTGTCCAACATGGAGGGTTTTCTCAGAGTCCTCTGGTTTCTTTCCACTGCTAGAGACCCCTACACTCAAAAAAATTATTAAAATAAAAATGAACCATATGCTAGTAACGTAATAACCTAGTTTGTGTGGAAATTAAACTCTTTCATAAAATTTTTAAACTTTTTTAGAAAAGCTGATAATTAAATACTTTTTGGGGTTTTTTTCCCTGAAGAAACTGGAGATAGAATTGGCCATTTCATGATCGTTTTTTTAAGCCCAACACTCATTCAGTATTATTTCCCTTAATGTTTTGATATTATCAATTAATTTTGGAATTTAAGTTATATAATCCTAATTTTGTTATTTAATAAAAAGTGGTAGCAATAAATGTATCCGATTACTGGTTATAAAATTAATAATGTCATCGACACAAATACTATTATATATCATAATATTCATTTTTAACAACAGAAATTGAAATTGGTTTGGCCTTACATATGGTTGATTTACAACCTGATGAAGTGTGGAAAATGTGTAATGTAGTGTAATTGGCCAAAAGATATTTTGATTACGAATTGTTGTACAGCTGTATAAATATAAATATATATATTTAGCGGCTCTGTCAACACATTAAAAACTCAAAAATAAAAACCCCCCAAAAAATAACCTGTAAGTTGGGAGAGGAACAGTTAAAAACTCAAATAAAAACCCAAAAAACCTGTAAGTTTGGAGAGAACAGGGCTTTTGTCCACTTGACCCAAACAAGGTCATTTTGGAATTAACACATGGTTCAATATTATTTCAATAATCGCATTAGCAGCGCAAGGAAACCGAACAATCTGGAGAAAACTTACAAAGGTGGACAAACAACCATGCTTTTTGTACGTATAAGCTGGGAATATAAACCAGGCTAAATGACTCAATGGCAGACCTTATGATCTAACCCATTCCACCACCCAACCCCCTTATCCGCAAGGAGAGAGAAAGAGGGAGGGAAATGGGGCTTAGGGGGAAAGAGAAATGGGTTTTAACGTCAACTCGACACAATTTAGGTCATTTCGGGACTAACATATGGTTTAATTTTATTTCAATAATTCACTTGCGTGTAGGGGTTTTTAGCAGTGGAGGAAACCAGAGTACCCAGAGAAAACCTACGAGGTTGGACAGGTGACCCTACTCCTTGTCACGTACAACCGGGGATTCGAAATCACGCCAGTTGACTCAATGGCAAGCCGTATGATACAGCCTGTGCATGCTAACCACTCTGCCATCCAACCCCCAGAAATGGGGCTTAACATCCACTCCATACAAACTAAGTCATTTTGGGATTAAAACCAGGTATTTCTCAAAAAACTGAAAATCAAATTATTTCGCCTCAATAATATTCAGTGGGTTATCTAAATCAGTTTCAAACACTGTTCAAATATTTGTTTCATTTACAAAAAAACAAAGAGTTTGCTAGTAATGTCATCACAACATTCCAAATTCTCGTTTTTCATTATGCAGACATTTT
Organism: Patella depressa; assembly: GCA_948474765.1. Taxonomy (NCBI): domain Eukaryota; kingdom Metazoa; phylum Mollusca; class Gastropoda; family Patellidae; genus Patella; species Patella depressa. The sequence continues at coordinate 13,943,250 of OX419716.1, forward strand.
TTACTTCATAAATCAATATCCACTGAAACATTCAAACAGAGGAGAAATTTCGAAGATAATGTGACTCGCTTGAAATATTTCACTGAGCAAATAACTCCGGAACTCGAGGACTAAATTGAATATAATAAATTTGTTAGGTCTCTCTGCTTTCATGTGGGTTTTTGGAGCTTTTCTTTTTTTTAAGTCTTTACTCTTGATTGTACGGCTGCTTTATTCATATCCTATGCCTCTAAGCAATTTCTGCCCTTTTTGCTCATTTGAGGCTATTCACGTTCAATCTTCTGGAAACCGTTGGATCTTTTCAAACAAACTAGATTGTCAACATTCATTGATCGTTTTCTTTTTGTGTTTAATAGAAGTCTAGCTCCATAACGTAAAAGACATGGCAATTGACGTAATTCCGGGAGACAAAAATCGTGACATGCTGCAGGTGCTTCGGTACGCAGGCATTCTTCTCCTTACAATCATCGGGAGAATTCAATTTTTAAGTCAAACTCTTCTCAGTTTCCTATCATTAGGTAAATTCAATTTTTAGTTTAAAACAATGTCGTTGACCATTATCCCGCTAAAATAACAGACAAACACGAATCACGCAATTGATTTTTATCCCCTAGCAGCAACGACAGATAAGACTACAAAGAAAATTGCACATTTACACATAAAAATTCTTCACCTTCGCTATCCAATAATACAAATTGCTAGTCTAATGATTTTCTACTTCAGTATTCACTTGGAAACAATGTCAATATTTTTGTCCTAAATGTGGCAATAAATTCACAAAAATAACTGCACTCTTGATCAACTAAAAACCAGTTCACAAATGGCGATCAATTAGCATTATCAAGTGCAATGTACATTGTAACACATATTTTCTCTTAAAGATACATTATGTAAGATTTAGATAAAGAGCTGGGGAAGTTCTTGCTATATCAATTCAGATATAGATAATGGAATATATATAATAAAAATTTTATCTAAATTACTTTATTTAGAGCGAAGTGATTACTGTATGAAGATGTTGTATAGATATTGGCATCCATTGTTTATTATCGTAGCAATGGTACTTGACAACCAAGACTAAGTCTTGATTATCCATTTTAGCATTAAATTTTTCTGAGAGGTGTTTACTTGCATTTAAATCTCAGCCATACGATGGTCTTGATGGTTGATTATAGGCGTGTCATATGAATAAATATTTAAATAATTATTTATATAACATTTGAAGCTAGACAAAAGACCTACATTAGGCAGATCTAGCTCTTACGTAATACATCTTTAACTGGGGGAGGGGGGCTGGCCGAATTATTATCATGTGCGCACTGTATCATAAGGTCTGTCATTGAGCCAACTGGCGTGGTTTCAATTCTCCAGTTGTACGTGACAAAGAGTAGGGTCGTGTCGCCTGTCCAACCTCGTGGGATTTCTTCGTGTTCTCTGGTTTCCTTCCACTGATAAAGACACCTAAACTTAATCGAATTATTGAAATAAAATTGAACTATATGTTAGTCCCGAACTGACCTAGTTTGTGTCAAGTAAGTGTTAAAACTCATTTCTCTCTCTCTCTCATCTTTAACTTCTTTAAGAACAAACACTGGTCTCCACTATATGGACAACAAATTGCAATTTTGCTTGTGTTCTTGAACTTAACAATTAAAATGTGTTCAAAAATTTCAATCAATCACCATTATCAAGTTCTAATTGTCTCTGACGATGTCATTCATGATTTCAAATAAGTCACAGGAGATTTTGAGGTGATTAAAATGTAGATATACTTGGGACCATAGGCAAGTTGTGGATTATAGGTGCATTTTGTTTTTATCAAATATTTTAATTTTTAGAAAGGTGTGCCCAAGGCATAATATTAAACAAATCTACTACTGATCTGATCTCTCATCTCTCAAGATTAAAGAATTTGTTCTCACTATAGGTACCAAGTGCAAAAGGCTTAAATTCGTAAACGATGTTATTATGTAGAACAGGAGACCAGAGGATTCACTAACGAACAACGTCATTGGTAGATAAAATTACCTATAAAAATACAGCAAGTAAAAACTAACATTCTGACAGAGCCATGGTGACTCACTACCTAACACAATACTGGTGAAGGTGTGTACGAAAAAAACAGATCCACTGACACAGTTGGAATTTGATACAAGTAGGTCATAGCCTTGCTGCCGGGGCTAAATTGCCTCATATCACACTGTATGGCGAATTCACGTCTTCATATCATGAGTCCAAGTCTGTGCAGAAAAGTTGAATGTTAAATTACCATTTCATGCCATTCACAGAATTAGAGAAATTCTGCACGTATATAACCATCTACTTCATACTTTGACAATAGATCTCTGTCGTGAGTGGTCGCCATATCCAAAAATTAGTATACTGTTTTGTAATGTGGCCTAGTGGTCTAGAGTGCCGTGCTTGGACCTCAAGTTGGCCGGTCACCTCTGGCTTGCGGCTGTGGTTTCGAGCCCTGGTGTGAGCGTATGTGGCATGGAGATAGGGGTGCCTTCTCAACCTCGTGGGTTTCCTCCGGACACTCTGGTTTCCTCCCACTGCTAAAGACCCCTACGCGCAAGCGAATTATTGAAATAAAATGAAACCATATGTTAGTCCCAAAATGACCTGGTTTGTGTCGAGTGGACGTTAAACCCCATTTCTCTTCCTCTCTCTTTTTCAATCTTATTAAATGAAAGCAGTATAAATACTGAACAAAATTCTCAAAGTATACTTAGTGTTTTTGACTAAAATCATCGATTTAGGACTTAAAATGTCGGTCAACTAGCTAAGTGTCTGTACACAGCCTAAGTTTAGTATGAAGGATTTACTGATGATCAAAGTAAAGTAAAACAGAGTACCAACTAACATTCGGACTGCAATCTATTTATGGGGAAATGCAATGAATTAATTATGACATTCCACCTATGACATTCCATGTTTCATCAAGTTCAATTTCCTATCATTTAGCATTCTCTCCCTATATAGACTTGAATCCATGCCATTTCTTAAATGATAAAATGGATAATTGAGACTATGTCTTGATCGTCAAGTACCTTTCCTATGATAATAAACAATCTACGCTACATCTTCAAGCAGTCATAATTTTGCGCAGAATATTTGAAGCCAGTTCTCTATTGAAATCTTACATAATGCATTTAATTGAACACTCTGATTATCTTTTCATAACCACAAGTCCATCATACCGCAGTCATCTAATAAAAATATCAAAGAGGTTGACCCATCAAAGATAATTGCTTTGGTCCAGGAAAAATTCACTCAAATCCAAATTACCTCAATCCAGTGTCAATGTAAACTGACAGTTGAAATTCTGAGAAAATATACTGCTGTACATGAAAAATTCTCATTTCCTGTATTTAAGTTTCAAAATTACCTTAGTAAAGTGTCAATGTAAAATATATCATGGCAGTTGGAATAATAAGAATAGAAAATGGTACAGTCCCAATAGAGTGTTGACTCAATTCCATTCATTTTACAAGCACTCACCCTCCTATTCTTTTTATAGTCATTTGGATATTCAGGCGCGGATCCAGAGAGGGGGGTTTGGGGGGTCCAAACCCCCCCCTGCTCAGCTACATAAAAAAAAATAATGCCTTGCATCAATGAAATTACATCACACAGTGATCCCACATCAGTATAAAAAAGATTTCTCTGTTTAAAAAGCTCAATTTGTATGTATGCCTATGTAATTTAGAGACGATGATGACAGATTTCCGTAACAGAAACCTGGCAAACCCCCTCCTGCAAAAATTCCTGGATCCGCACCTGATATTATGAAAAACCTAGGTCCTATGTACATATTGTCGTGCACTTAGAATTCAAAATAAGAATAGTCATATGCCAGTAGGTGCAGAACAGTAGATTAAAGATACATTGTGGGAGATTAGATAACGAGTTGGCAGTTCTCACTATAATAGTTAAAAACTAAATAATATGAGGGCAACTTGCTGAAAATTTTAGTCAAATTGATCCACTATGAATGAATGAAAGTTCCGCTTAGCCTCGGTCAGCATTACTAAAGTCGGTAAGACAAAACCAGTAGTCTCGTTTATCTATTTTTATTAGTAAATCATGAAGGAAAATATTTCAGCGAATCGAACTACAATCTAACATGCTAGTCTCGACATTGAGAGTTGATTATGATCTGAATAAGTTAATGTCTAGTTAATAGTTTTTATAACATTTCAGGCCTAGGGAAAGACCTACAATTAGGCAGATGTTGCTCTTGCATGTTTAAACTTCATTTCACTCCTATGTTCATAAAACATGTAACTACAAATCATTGAATTGTTTGCCATTATACCCATCATTCAGGAACATTCATGGTGCTGTTTAGACAAAAGTTTAACATCCACAAAACACAAACTCTGTCATTTCGGGACTAACACATGGTTCAATTTTATTTTCTTAATTCACTTGCACATAGGGGTCATTAGCAGTGGGAAGAAACCAGTAAACCTGGAGAAAAACCCACCAGGTTGGACAGACACGTTACTCCTTGAAATTGAAACCATGCCACTTGAGTCAATGACAGACCTTTTGATAAAACACACTTTAACCATTCAGCCACCCAACCCTACCAAATAGTTTTAATACCATGACCATTATAACCCATCAGTCAGGTAACAAAAAAAGGAATATAGTGGATGACACTCATGTAGATAATATATATACCTGTTGGCTAATAAACTATTCTTCTCAATTAGCTAGTATAGTTGTTGTTGTTGTAGTTCAATAGTCGATTTGGTTCGTTAAAGCCTACTAAAGAGCATTATTTATTTACCAGACATACGATACTTTAATTGTATTATATAGACACTCGGATAACCTTTCTTTTTATTTTTATGTATCTGTCATGGATAAATAATTTATAACAATTGCAAACATATGCCCAATACACTCCATTAAATTACATGTACGTTCTTATCTTACATATAGGGAAAAAACCTCATAAAATGACTAGTAGTGTTTAAAGGACAGTGTTGGTGTCCACCACATATTACATATGTGATAGATCTTGTTAATCATTTCACAAATAAAATATGTAAGAAAAGAATTAATGCACCGACTTTTCCTATTTTTCTCACTTTCTCTTATTTCGTGATAGTCAATTTGTTGTATGAATTGTGGGATTCGAACAGTCGAGTCTCGTATAACATCTTTACGTCTCCAAAGGAATTATCAATATACGCTGAAAAGTGACACTGTATATGTTATCACTTTTTAACTTCCGTCAGGTATATAAGGAAAAGTTGTGTCTTCCTTTTATTGCATCACTTTCCTTTTATTGTGTCTTCACTTTCCGTTTCTTCAAATCTTCGTAGCAAAGATCTCTTTTTTTGTTAAAATTATATTTGGAATGTGTTTAACCAGTTCTATCAGATATTTAATATTAACTGATACCAATATTGTCCTTTAACCCTTTAGTATAACACAGGAAAATATTAAATATCCCGAATGAATAAAATGAAGTTAAACATCCTACTTTTCTGCATTGACTGGGCTTATGAAGATACAGTGTGCTCTGAGAGAAATTTTGCCTAGCCAGTGGTACTAAGGCCTACTCTTATTTGACTTCCAACTGTCAAAGGTACATTGATGTGTACGTACAGCTAATGTGTACATAAGACCTCATTTTGTCCAGACCATTAGAAAGACTATACATTTTCCCTCGCCATTCCCTTCATCCTGCACCACGGACAAGGGGGGAAATCATGAGATCGAACTTAGGAACTACAAGTTAGCAGGCCAATCTCTAACTCACAGAGCCAGAGCCGCTCCAGAAAGTAATAAGAAACGTAAAACATGAGCACAATTTAATTTTAAAACAACTGCCAACAAAAACGTTTGAATCTGTCTTTATTGATTTCCACAACCTTTTGGTATTATATAATGCTGTGTAAAATAAGAATAAATAATCTATAAGAAAACATAAATCAATCCGATTTAATAATTTAATATTCTACTTCATTAAAAAGTAAAATGTTTCAAGGAATCAATATAGCTACTTCACATTTTAAAAAGTTCATCCTTCGTGCAACAGTTATTATAACAATACAGCAACAAGAATAATTATTTTTACTACAGTCAATGCAAAGGAACCAAACCATGAATTGAAAACCCAAAGAAAAGAATGGAATACTATATATCTGTCAATTTTGAGACTAACATGTGATGAATATAATTCCTACACAATGTGAGCAGTGGCAAGAAATGAAATGAGTTTTAATGATCTACACAGGACCTCATTTTTTCATACCATCCGAATGACTAGCCAGTATCCTTGTCAGGCCCTCTGTCCTGCATCATCGGGTGTTTACTTTTTCGCCTATTCTACTCTGAATTCAAACCATCTAGGGATTATATATTTTCATTTACATTTCAATACTTTCATTTACTTTTCAATATTTTCATTTCCTTTCTGATACCGTATTTTTCGGTGTATAAGGCGCATGCGTAGATAAGGCGCAGGGCGAGTTTGGCAGAGGTATTTCAGGAAAAAATAAAAGTGCATGCTTTAGGCGCACCCTTCTCCGGCGTCTTGTGAAACACGTGCAATACCATACGTGATTCAAATACACTTGGATCTCCAGTAACTGGGCCAAACTTACTGCTTACAGTTATACATGTAATAATTACCGATATTTAGCCGTATCCAGCTTTATACATATTTCTTTATGAAACAAGAAACGATATTTATAGTTTTTGCATTGCATAAGACTTTATATTTATTATAACATTAACTTTCTATTGAATTGTTTCATATCTTAAAAGGTAATTCTGGCGCTCGTACGGTAGTCAAATTGTCGTTAAAATCCCGATAACAACAAACATGACCGTCTATTACTTTCTGTTAAATTCACGAGGTATTGGTGATAAACAAATGAAATAAGTTACATAATACAATATTATTTTAATACCAATCAAAGAAACAATGATTTTGTGAACTATAAACAACTTCGTAAAGCATACCGTGACAACTCACCGGTAGATAATTAACGATACCGGTAATTTATAACAATGTATCAATCAGTGAATCTATGTTGCATGAAACTATCGGTAACTTGAAACGGCTTGATGTAAAATTTGCAGCTATGTATAGAAAATACCAACGAACATTCCATAGTTTCTAAAAATTATTTATTTAGAATGGCTACGAGACGAACCGTTAAAGAATACGGTAACAGTGTCGCGGGTTGTGAATTTAATTTTTGCGAGTCGAACGTAAGACGGCTATGAATTTGTAACTTAGTAACCAAGTAGGGAAGCGCATAGATAGAGCGTGGCACGTTATCCACAAATAGAGAAAGAATTGGTTGACTATATGTCAATGATATACGTCGAGCAGATTTGCTGTTTCGACGACAGGTTAGACTGAACAGCTTCAACACATGACATGTCAGTTTAACTGTAATCCCACCCTTACTACCGATGACTTATATTGAACCAATGAAAATGCTTGTATGAATGCGTACCCCGCCCTATACGTCAACTTGACTGATAGCACCATCAACCTTGAACGGGGACATGTGTGGACTGTTGGTAATGGCCAATCTACACGGAATAGCAGAAATATATGATGTGGAAATATAAAGAAATATTAACGATACGAATGCTATTTTTTGAAACATCGTTAAAGTAGAATGGCTATCGGCCGATGGTGTTTGCATTGCCGGTTATGACTAACAATATACCGTACACGGAATAGCATAAAAGGACGACATCTTTTTTTATGCACGAAATAACAGAAATACGGGCGATAATTATTGACATATTTTAACCGTATCTAAAAGATTATTGATGACATGGACGCATTTTAAAATATCTAAAACATTTATGACAAATATAAATGGACACAAAGGGAACAATATTGTCTTTAGTTTGAGTGGTAATATATCATAAACTTTTGAGGCAGCGTCACCGGGCCGACATTTGTTGATTGTAGGGCAATTATTTCTTGAACTCCCGACTTCGGTGTCAACACGGGAAAAACCTGGATTTGCTTAACGTTGTGTATTAGGCGCACCCCTTCTAGAGAAAAGAATATTTGGTAAAAAAAGTGCGCCTAATACACCGAAAAATACGGTAGTTTCATTTCCTTATCAATACCTTTCTGATGATTTCATTTTCTTTCTAATATATATATTTTCTTTCTAATATATATATTTTCTTTCTAATATATATATATTTTCTTTCTGATAGTTTCATTTCCTTGTCGATACTTGCATTGCCTTTCAAAATTTTCTTTTTCAGTGCTTTCATTTACATTTGAATTTTTGCATTTCATTTCTACTACTTACATTTACTTTTTGACACTTTCATTTTCTTTCCAATACTTTCATTTCCTTTCTGACTTGTGCATTTCCTTTCTGGCATTTTCATTTCCTACCATTTACTTTTCAATGCTTTCATTTACTTTCATTGTGTTCATTTACTTTCTGATACTTTCATTTACTTTTTATCGTCTTCATTTACTTTCCAGTCGTTTTCAATGCTTTCATTAACTTTCATTTTGTTCATTTACTTTCTGATACTTTCATTTACTTTTAATGCTTCCATTTACTTTTTATCATCTTCATTTACTTTTTAATCGTTTTCATTTACTTTTATCATCTCCATATACTTTTTATCATCTTCATTTACTTTCCAATACTTTCATTTAATCACAGTCAGTAGATACCAAATTCTACTGTATTTGAATGAAAATATCAGTGACCTTGAAGCTTGACATAGTAAGATGACACCTCTCCTTCACTATTCCCTTTGCACATAGATAATGATCAATACCTTCACGTAACAAGATGAACAACAGCACAAAAAAAAAGAACTCACAATAAAATAATATCCATCTCCTCTCTTAAAGGAAATCTACTGACATTCTATCCTACAAGAGTAATGCATTTCTTGGGAATATTCCTCTTCATATCCACTTACATCAACGTTTATTTTTGTAAGATTTTTTTTCAGTTTGATTAGTATTCTTTATTTACATCTTGATATTGCTTTGTCAAAATTTCAAAAATAGATTTAAGTTTTGAATTCTAATAGCTTTAGACAGTCAGTGTCTTCTGAATCTTGACTAACATAGGAGTGTTTAGCTGTTGGAAGAAGCTAAACGACCCAGTAAAAATCTAGGAGGTTTGACAGGGGCCTTACTCCTTCTCACACGTGCAAACCAAGATTCAAAACCATGCCACTTGACTCAATGACAGGCCTTTACTGTCCCATGCAGATGCATTAAACCACCCAGACACGTCAAAACCCCCAAACCCCCAAGTGATTGACAAGTAGTAACAATATTAATAAGGCTGTTGTTCTGAAAGTGAAAAAGAAATGGGGTGTAACGTCCACTCGACACAGACTAGGTCATTTCGGGACTAACACATGGTTTAATTTTATTCCAATAATTCGTTTGTGGGTAGGGGGTCTTTAGCAGTGGGAGGAAACCAGAGAACCTGGAGAAAACCCATGAGATTGGACAGGCGACCCCACTTTGAGTCACGTACAACCAGGGATTTGAAACCATGCCAATTGACTCAATGACATGCTTTACGATACAGCATGCACATGCTTCAGCCATTCAACCACCCTTGTTGCTCTGAAGTACACAGTGGCATGTACGTAAAAGAACCTTTGAAAGTTCAAATTCACAATAAAAGTAGACTTTAAATCTAATTTTACTCACATATATATATTTACTTGTGTCATAGAGTAGAGGTGTGTATTACAGTATAATTAAAACAGAGCCAGAAATACACTATGGCTGGTCAGTATTGCATTGGTTTTCCATATTATGCAAATTTTTTTTCCAACAAAATCTCTTTCTCATTTCTCAAAAAAATTCAGAAGCAAGACTACGTCATTAAAATTAAAAGCTCAGATTTGATCGTCATTGATGTTTATTAAAATAGAAAGCTAAGTATTGGTCATGGTTAAAATGAAAAGCTCAGTATTGGTCATGGTTAAAATGAAGAGCTCAGTATTGGTCATGGTTAAAATGAAAAACTGAGTATTGGTCATTACTATAATTAAAAGCTCAGTTTTGTTCATGGTTAAAATGAAAAACTCAGTATTGGTCATGGTTAAAATGGAAAGCTCAGTTTTGGTCATGGTTAAAATGAAAAACTCAGTATTGGTCATGGTTAAAATGGAAAGCTCAGTTTTGGTCATGGTTAAAATGAAAAACTCAGTATTGGTCATGGTTAAAATGGAAAGCTCATGCAGTTTTGGTGATGGTTAAAATGAAAAACTCAGTATTGATTGTTGTTAAAATGAAATACTGTGTATTGGTCATTACTAAAATTAAAAGCTCAGTTTTGGTCATGGTTAAAATGGAAAGCTCAGTTTTGGTCGTGGTTAAAATGGAAAGCTCAGTATTGTTAAAATTAAAAACTCCATATTGGTTGCCGTTAAAATGAAAAACTCCGTATTGATCGTCGCTGAAATGAAAAACTCAGTATTGTGGTCATTACTAAAATTAAAAGCTCCATAGCGGTTGTGGTAGAAATTAAAATCTCTGTATTGATCACTGTTAAAATGAAAAGCGAAAAATTGATCGAAGTTAAAATTAATAGCTCATTATTGGTCATGCACTAAGTCAACGGTCTCACTCAGATTTTAATCTCAAAGAAACCATACATATATATACGAAAAGAAATGGTGTGCATGACACATAGCGGTAAATCAAATTAAAGTCAAATCAAGTGAAATGGGGTTTGACTTTTCTGCATCGATTGTGCTAATGAATACAGGCAGGCAGTGTGCTATGAGAGAGAGAGAGAGAGAGAGAGAGAGAGAGAGAGAGTTTAACATCCACTGACACAAACAAGATCATTTCAGGATTAACATATGGGTTCAATTTTATTTCAATAATTCGCTTGGCCGTAGTAATCTTTAGCAGTGGAAGGGAACTGGAGAACCTGGAGAAAACCCACAAGGTTGGACTGGTGACCCTACTCGTTAAACTACTAGAACCACTTACTGAGACAGTGGCACTACATACTTTTTGAGTAGCATTTCGTTACTGAGCACATTTGTGCTTGAAAACGTCAAGAAAACACTTGACGAACTGTCAGGTAAACGTTCTCTAAAACACCCCACTCGACATACACCTGTCTTACTTTGTCTGGTGGGTGTAGAATAGTTCACGGTTAAACATGATTATCCGCACATGACATTTCCGATGATGACGTAGTATGATGTATTCAATTCATTCTTCAATAAGACGTACAGCGAGAGCAGTAGTCAGTTGTACTGGTGGACATGAGATATGCACACTATGTCCCTCATTAAAATTTTTAGTCTATTTTTCCCCACTCTCGGTCTTTCACTTGTGATGATCCTCTTGCTTTCCGATTTATCGCATTATGGCTCCCCAATACTTAATACTTCTGGAAGCTGGAGGAACTGACATGCTGAGGATTGGTGTACATTTATTTCATATTAAGTCTCCATTATACTTCAGGATCTTAACTAAAATGGTAGATAAAATCTATAGAAGCTCACAACACGAGAACTACAATTAAAATCAGCTCAGACAAAAACATCAACCCTAGAGATATAAATCAATGCTATAATAAATATATCTTCAATTTCAGTTTTTCTAAAATAACCAGACAAATCCATAGTTTTCATATTTTTGCGTTAATAATTTAAACTAAACAAATATATCCTCACGTAATAAACTGACGAGATAAAATCAATTTGATCAATACATCTTTTGTAAAGATATTAATACATTTATGATTGGTTATATATTCCAAACAAAGTTTTAATTTTGGAAAAATAACAACCTACAAACTAATGGAAGCTAAATTGGGCCATGTCATTTTTCACTACAATTACAACTTAATAACTTGACATTACAACTTAGTAACTTAATATTACAAACTTGAAATTACAAATTAGTAACTTGAAATTACAAATTAGTAACTTGAAATTACAAATTAGTAACCTGAAATTACAAATTAGTAACTTGAAATTACAAATTAGTAACTTGAAATTACAACTTAGTATCTTAAAATTACAAATTAGTAACTTGAAATTACAAATTAGTAACTTGAAATTACAACTTAGTATCTTAATATTAGAACTTAGAATCTTAAAATTATAACTACGTAACTTGATTAGTAACTTAAAATTAAGACGCACAAGTCTCAATACCTCACTTGGAATATAACTAATCTGTTATTCTTATTGTGTATAAAAACATATTCCTTTGCTTGTACTATTAAATTACGGTTACAATCAAACGTTTGACAGTCATTTCTCATTTTTTCGATAAATTCTTAATGAATTATTTTTAAAAATCTCAGCATTTACTTTAGCTACATCTCACATATCTAAACCATCAGTACAAACTTAAATCACTGTTTCAACTAAAATCCACGGAAACGGATTAAAATGTCCCTCACCTTAATTTGTCTACCTCAACACCATCATTACAATCTTACATCCAGCTCATTAGTACATTGTTCATATTATAATCCATGGAAAGACATTCCATTCAATTCTTATTGAATTATTTCAAATATTCCACATTTATCAGCTCTGACATATAACTTATGAGTACAGTTGAAGTATGGGCCTATAATATGTAGTGAGTATTTCATGTATTATAGGCCTATATGTGTAATATATGTATAATAATAACCTGATAATCCCTATAAATATTGCATAATACCTTCAATAAGCCACACATAATCTGACTGCAATATTAGACTACAATAATAACAGCTTTATTCCGGTTTAAAGATATGTTTATATTTAGTAATAATAATAATAAATAATAATGTACATTTGTAGAGTGCCAAATCCACCCAAAAGCATGCTCAAAGCGCAATGAGACAATGGTTATATACACTGTGAACAGAAAGTCTAATTCTCATAGCATTCTCGAAATAAGCGAGTCTTCAGTTGTGATTTGAAAATAGTCAAAGTTTCACCGTTTCGAATTTTCAATGGCAAACCATTTCACAATTTAGGAGCAACTACACTAAAGCTTCTGTCACCAAAATAGCATAACCCCTACCCCCTAAAAAATATCAAAATACTACATCATCCCCACTCGACACGAACCAGGTCATTTTGGGATAACTGTAAATTATACAGCCCTAGACTAACTATTATCATCCTGAAATAAAGCAAAGATCATCATAAATTGTTTATCTGGGTGAAAGATTTAAACCTGAATTTTAATATTGTTTTTGAAACTAAAAAGAGTTTTGTCTATACGAGAGAGAAATGGGGTTTAATGTCCAATCAACAGAGTCATTTCGCAACTAGCGGTCTTTAGAAGTCATAGGAAAACAGTAGACCTGGAGAACCCCACAAAGTTGGACAGGCGACCCTACTCCCTGTCACTTACAAGTGTGGGATTAAAACTATGCCACTTGACTCAATAACAGACCTTTTAATCTAAAGTGAAAAGACCATTCAAAATTGAGCACAATCAATTGCCATGCGTAGACTTTGGTGTCCCTGAACAAATAATTTGGTGTCCCTGAACAAATACCTTGGTGTCATAGAACAAATACTTTGGTGTTACTAAACAAATAATTTGGTGTCCCTGAACAAACACTTTGGTGTCACTGAACAAATACCTTGGTTTTCTTAATAAAAACTTCAATCTCACCAAACACTGTTAGTTTCACAAATATAACATGCTTCCCAAAGAAAAATGCCATTTTTCCAAAGAAACATGTCATTCTTCCCTGTTAAAAAACCCCAGTCTTTCCAACTAAACAGCCCCTGTCTTCCTAATTAACTATGTGATCAGAATCGCCTGAATCGTCAATCAAATATCTGATCTCCTCAATCAAGTACCCCACCACTATCTCCAATCATGTATCAATCAACCAAGAATTATAAGTTCTAAAGACCAATTGATTCCGGAGTAAACGACACAGAAACAAAATAAAAAGCGATGACAAAAGTTAGTTTTGCATCTTTAAATGTTTCTTGGTAAAACATGGTTTGCCTTACTCTATGATTAGCTCGTCTCACATCATAATCAAATTTCACCTGATATCATCATCACTTCTTAAATTTGAGTAGCTTTTGATGAAATCTGGGCTACATCATCATCGGTCTCATGGCAATAAATGTATATAAATTGAAGTGATGCCAGAAATTAAGTTTAATAGCAATAAATGTATTGGATTTTTCATCAAAACAATGTCTGCATCATCAGACTTTATAGTTGCTTTTATTTGTTTAACAGCACACTAAGTTTGTGGAGACCTGGTGCTGAATCAGTAGATATGGCGATGTCTCACTAAGCCAGAAGTGCCAGTGGCTGTTAATACACGTTTCTTGGGATTTCATTGCATGCTTTTCCCTTGTTTGTGGTACATAAAAGAGGAATTGGCATGGAACAATGTCTAGTTGTTTGGATGGGACAATTTTATCAAGTAAAAGTAGAGAGAAGAGGAGGAAAATAGTAAAATAAACGTTCGCCATTTACATAAGGGGCAGCATAGATCAATGAAATTTAAGTTGATTGGATATCTTTGTAAATATTGAATGGAGTTTAAATCTTGACATAATTGTAAATGATTTCTATATCAAAATATCACTGGTGGATAATCTCCAGGCATGAATTCAGGTGGATTAAATAATTTTCAATTCATCATATATTTGTAAATAGTGAATGGAACTGTGGTGCATGGAACTGTGGGTATCTCAGTAGAAACATCAACACTGATTAGTCAACCAACAGTCTGATGTCATAAGGTCAAAAGCCGCTTGTATGATACTTCCTACTACAACTGGTCAGATCTTTATGTAGTGGAGACTGTCGAAAGCATAAAAAACAAAACGAACTATAGATTCGTATTTTAATCATATTGTACCGTAGCTTGAGTAATAACACGACCAAGACCTAATAACATTTCCTACGCTATCTTTAAATATGATTAAGAAACCTTTAAAACATATGGAAAGTTTCACAAATTCAATTTTTTTCGGTTTTATTACATTAGACTTCAGATAAAAAAAAAAAAACTCAACACAGACATCTTATGAATATCCGTGAAAATTTGAAAATCTAATAACAAAAAATAAAATGGTTTTCATGGGAAAGTAAGAATTCCAGACCAATGTTTCTAATACTTTATTTGACAAATGATGATTTAGTATGCATGTATACGGATCATGGTGGCTAAGTGGATAAGATGCTGGCTCACTAACCTGAAGGTCTGGTGTTTGCCGAGAAAGTTCATCCAGATTTTCTGGCGTGGTTTCCCCTTGTTAGTGATGCAGGATGGATGTTCTTTCTACCAGTCTAAAATATTTCTTATGCCCTAATGACTTATTTAGTTCATGAGAATAAGCAAAAGAGGTCCGCCGAACAAGACAAAATACGCAGACATTAAAAGAAATAAACAACAATTAAATGGTGGATCCAAGGGCCAGTACATACCAAAAATAGACAGGCGCGAATCCAGAGGGTGGCACACCCGGCGCACGCCCCCTCTTTGTTTTGTGGTGGCGAACAATTTTTAGCTCAATATATTCTGGTGGGAAAGGAAAACAACAAGCCAACAGTGAGGCTGATGTCCCCCGCCGAAATCCCAAAATAAATAGATGACCCATATTAATTAATCGCACATTTATTTTTTTCAAACGTATCGACCAATCAAACTGAACACGAAGTGTCATCCAAAAATTGCTTATCTCTGCCTACCGTAAGAAGAAAATGCTCATCTTCGAACTCCATCAAGGCATTGACCTAATAAGCATACACACCAATTTTGAACATTTTAACTCAATTCGAAGGAGAGTTATTGTGTTCCAAAGTCTCGGCAAATCAAATTGCTTATCGCTCTGCTTACCCTGAGCAGAAAATGCTCATTATCGATCATAGTCAAGGTATTACTGTAATGAAACTATACACCAAGTTTCATCACTCTCACTTAATTAGAACTAAAGTTATCGTGTCTCAAAGCATCAACCAATCAAATTGCTTATCTCTGCCTACCCTAAGCGGAAAATGCTCATCTTCAAACTCCATCAAGGCATTGACCTAATAAGTATATACACTAAGTTTGAACATTTTAACTCAATTAGAAGGAGAGTTATTGTGTTCCAAAGTCTCGACCAATCAAATTGCGTATTGCTCTGCTTACCCTGAGCAGAAAATGCTAATTATCGAACTTAGTCAAGGTATTACTGTGCACCAAGTTTCATCACTCTCACTTAATTAGAACTAAAGTTATCGTGTCCCAAAGCATCAACCAATCAAATTGCTTATCTCTGCTTACCCTAAGCGGAAATGCTCATCTTCGAACTCCATCAAGGCATTGACCTAATAAGCATATACACCAAGTTTGAACATTTTAACTAAATTAGAAGGAGAGTTATTGTGTTCCAAAGTCTCGACCAATCAAATTGCGTATCGCTCTGCTTACCCTGAGCAGCAAATGCTCATTATCGAACTTAGTCAAGGTATTACTATAATGAAACTATACACCAAGTTTCATCACTCTCACTTAATTAGAACTAAAGTTATCGTGTCCCAAAGCATCAACCGATCAAATTGCTTATCTCTGCTTACCCTAAGCGGAAAATGCTCATCTTCGAACTCCATCAAGGCATTGACCTAATAAGCATATACACCAAGTTTGAACATTTTAACTCAATTAGAAGGAGAGTTATTGTGTTCCAAATTCTCGACCAATCAAATTGCGTATAGCTCTGCTTACCCTGAGCAGAAAATGCTCATTATCGAACTTAGTCAAGGTATTACTATAATAAAACTATACACCAAGTTTCATCAATCTCACTTAATTAGAACTAAAGTTATCGTGTCCCAAAGCATCAACCAATCAAATTGCTTATCTCTGCTTACCCTAAGCGGAAAATGCTCATCTTCGAACTCCATCAAGGCATTGACCTAATAAACACATACACCAAGTTTGAACATTCTAGCTCAATTAGGAAGAGAGTTATTGTGTCCCAAAAAGTGTGACGGACGGACAGACAGACAGACAGACAGACAGACAGACAGACAGACAGACAGACAGACGGACGAACCCATTTTAATAGTCCCCCAACTTTCTTCGAAAGGCGGGGGACAAAAATAGTTTAGGTTGGAAATCGTAATTTACAGTACTAGCAGAATGAAATTAGTCCTTGTGGGCATTTTTCCACTCAAAAATCACGGCCGGGCTTTGCACTTCCAATTGGATGCAGCACGCCCCCCACCCCATTTCAGAAAATCTTGGATCTGTCCCTGATAGAAATAGCCCTATAACATAAAACTCTAAGGATGCTCCTCCAGAACAAAAGTCTTTCATATACCCTGAGCTATATAACAATCCTGTATTACATACTTACAATAGAATTATTTCTATGACATAATTTGTCATTACATTAAGTCACAGTAGTCCAACTCAGTAGTCAATAATCTCATAAGACTATGCCTATACATATATATAATGTTTATACAATGAAAATACCTCAACATTAAATGGCAACTCTACAATAAAAATACCTTAACATTAAAGGGCAACTCTCCAATGAAAACACCTCAACATTAAAGGACAACTTCAATGGTTATACCCATGACATTCAATGACGGAATGAAATGGGGCTTAGTATCCCACTTTTCTGCTCCATCTGATCTTATGGAATTTTACCCAGACAGTGGCAATATGATATACTTTTATTTCACATTCCAGTTGTTTACAGTTCTTTTATGAGAATACCAATTTGTACCTGGGACCTCAGTTTTCCATCCCATCCAAATAACTAAAAACTTACTCCCGCACCACTGACAAGGAGACAACCATGCCAGAAAATCCAGAGGAGCTTTCTTAGCCAACTATTATGATCGAACCCAGGGTCTCCAGATCAGAGAGCCAGTTTGTCTAATTACTGATCCCCTGCAGCTCCTCTGTTTATTACTGAGTGACGTTTCAACTACGATTCTTGTGTCTTTTATCAATTTGGGGGGTTTGATGACCGAATCTATCCAACTGCACGGGTTTTTTTACGGGTCCTTCGGTTTCCTCACAGTGCTGAAGACCCCTACAAGCAAGTGAATAATTGAAAGTAAATTGAATAATATGTTAGTCGCGAAATGACCTTGTTTGTGTCGAGTGGACATTAAACCCCATTTGTCTCTCTATTTTATCAGTGGCTTGATTGTAATACAATCACTGAGCGATGTTTCATCCAGAATTTTCTAGTTTCTATCAGAAGGACACTGATCAGTAGGTGACGTTTCGACAACGATTCTCTAACTTTTATCAAGCTTGATAAATATTAAGAAAGTTCTTGCTTTTGGTCATGTTTGCTTGTCCTGACTGATTAGCAGTGAAATTGATCTATTGGAAAAATTTAATGTCATGTCATTAAATTAGATATTTCAAAGAATCTGGTCTGTCAAATGCTATATTTATAGTTCATTTTATAGCTTTTATGTTTAAAACACTTAAAACTTGATTTATAAATTTAGATAGTGATAAAATTTGAAATATTCATCGACAAAAATATCTTACAAATCCCAAATAGATGAAATACATGAAAGTTTTACTGATGGACAAAACTCTGGGTGAAACCAGACAACAAATAACAAAGGGACTGAATTTGTCCTTTAACACTGACCTAATAAAACAAGTATGACAGACAAATAAAACTTGCGACAATAATTTACATGGGTATTACATCAACCTTTCTTTACAACAATATTTATCTTTTATAGTACAGTTGTACCACGTTGGATGACACTTGACAATATCTTGACAAACTTGTTAAATATAAAATTCTGAATATGAACAAAAAGGAAACTTTAAATTTGCATTATGAAAGATTTAGGTAAAGAGTTATTAGTTCTTGCTAAAATATTTTAAAAATAGATAATGAAAAATTAAAATATTATTTAAAATTCAGTCAGATTACTTTATTCTGAGCAAAGTTATAAATGTTTGAAGTCTTGACAAGAGAGTCTTGATTATCAAGTACCATTTCTACAGTGATATACAAAGTCTTGATTATCCATTTAAATGTAAATTTATTCAATGGCACAAGAGTTTCACTCCATTGAATATCACAGTCATCTGATGGTCTAGAGAGTTGATTATAGGCTAGCCATGTGAATAAATGTCTAAATAATAGTTTATATAACACTAATTAGGTCATTTCGGGACTAACATACATGGCTCAATTTCATATCAATAATTTGCTTGCATATAGGGGTCCTTATCAGTGGTAGGAGACCAGAGGACCCAGAGAAAACTTACGAGTTTGGACAGGTGACCCTACTTCTAACATTAAAAGCAAGAAAAAAACTTTATATAGGTAGATTTAGCGCTTACATAATGCACCCTTAAGACCTCGCTGTCATAAGCCATAAAAAAAAATATGTAAAAATTCGACAATTTCCTACAACTACTGATGAAAATTCTACACATATGAATAACTTAGTCATATATAAGCCCCCCCCAAAAAATTTGGTCTGGATAAGTCTTGGTCAAATCTACAAAAAATGTCGCTGATAATATAGAAAGAGAGTGAGAGAAATGGGGTTTGACATCCACTCGACACAAACTAAGTCATTTTGGGACTAACATATGGTTTAATTTTATTTCAATAATTTGCTTGCGCTTAGGGGTCTTTAGCAGTGGCAGGAAACCGGAGGAATTGGAGAAAACCTACGAGGTTGGACTCTCATAATATAATAACATTAAAATATTTACATTTAGTCTTAATTATTATTCAAACACAGTTGCAGAATTGGTCTCAAAAATTGGTTGGCAGGAGATTAATATTATCATTTAATTTCTAAAATGAATCTAATTAAATTTTCAAAAAATATATAATTGGAAATATGATATTTTCATGCTAATAATTTTTTTCTAATATTTTTGATAATTTATATTTTAAATATTGTCTTATGTCTTAAGGAGGGAGGCCCACCTCATCAGAGGCTCACTTGCTACTGCATGGGCATGCTGACAACCTGGTCAGTCTGCCACTGTTCAAACATAATTCCTAGTGGAGAAGATCTAAAGACATCTTAAGAAAAAATATCTCAAAAAATTTCAATTAGTAACTTCCCACCCTTACACCAAATAACATTAAAATAATAGAAACTTCCCAGCCTTATGATTTTCTATGCCTAATACAAAACTTCTCATCCTTGCACCAATAACATTAAAATATTTGCAATGAAATATCTGTTGTGCTGTATGAAGAAAGGTATAACTTACGAACCTATACGTTTAGAGAATATTTACATATAACCCTTATGTCTTTCTATGCCTAATACAAAAATTCTCATCCTTGCTTCAATAACATTAAATGTGCTGTATGAAAAAAATAACTTACGAAATGAACCTGTACGTTCAGAGAATATTTACATTTCTTCCAAACAGCTAAAATCAATTTTCCATGTAAGGTATGCAATAAGCTGAGCACTGAGAGATATGTCTTTCTATAGCCAATACAACAGTTGAGACTGTGTACACGGATTGAGCACACCAATTTCTACATGTGACTTGACTTATGATCATTTAAATAATGACCAAAACAATTCTACATGTATGCTTATTGTCCAATCACATTACAGATAGTCTATTGGCTTGATAATCTGGTCCAAACAACCTGTCGCTGCCATTTACATGCCTTTGACTCAAATCACGCATGAATAACTGATCACATTTAAGAGACTTGGCAACAGTGACTGCTAATCCCACAAAAATTTCAAATCAATAAGTCTTGTTGATGTAGATCAAATAACGTGTATTGATTTCCCTGATAAAAAAGGCTACTAATTTAATCTATTACAGATGTATAAATATCTAGTTGATCTGGTCTCAAAAAATTGTTATCGATTACGAAGGATATTGACTTGACACGCAAGACTACTAATCCTTCTTTTATCAAGAGAAACTAAAAAATCGCTATAGATTTATCTGATCCTCAAAACCAATAATCCAACGCTGAAAATGTAAATGGACTAGACTTGAACACTGGTTAATCCCACCTCGATAAAGACATATAATAGATATACATGGCAGCAAGACTGGACTCATGGAGACTAAAATTTAAAATAACGTAATTGTCCGCACTTCATTATTACCTGATTACTGGTTATCTAAATTGGAGTGACAAGTGATAAGTGGCCATAGGACTGGAATGACAGGGACTATTTTCAAATATTAACGTAATTGTTGGCAGATATTGAACGCTTAATTACAAGGTAATTGGTCAGTGAAATTTTCTATTGTTGGAAGCGTTAAGTTGTCTGATCTGTATTCTAAACATTCGTCTAGTGCCGAGCTCTTAAGTCAACATTTTTAACTCCAAGATTTGACATAAGCTAATATCGCGTGGTATACATAATACGAAGCCAAGTCAAGAATCAAATATTGTCTATAATGATTTCTTTATCTTTTTGGATGAGTTGTCATCCTCGGCTTCTTATTATGTTGTTATAATGCAACAATAAAGTCTTAGACCGACAGATCTGAATTCTACCAACGCTATCTGTTGTTGTGCTGAGCTAGATATGTGGTGCCAGCACTCATTGCATGCATTCTTTATTACCAAATATATAAAAAGCGAGACGCCAAACACCAATTAATGATATCTGGTACAAGTACTGGAAGAGCAAGATGGAGAGTCATCATTTCTGTTGCAAATAATACTATCATGTTCCCTTAGTGGCTCAGTGAGTTCACTCATCGTAACCCAGGTAATTTCGTGACTAACATATGGTTCAATTTTATTTCATTAATTCACTTTAGCGGTTGAAGGAAACTAGCAGAGAGGTGACCCTACTCACAGGAGGTTTGGTTTTGCTCCCAGTGTTGTCAGGATTTTCTGGCATGGTTTCCACTTTTTGCTGATGCAAGACAGGAGATCTTAAAAGGAAGAGTGTTTAGTCATTTGGATGAGACTGAAAACAGAAGTCCTGCATACACATTGGCATGCACATAAAAGAACCCTTGACAGTTGGAGTTTGAAATAAGAGTAGGCCGCAGTACCACTGTCTGAATATATCCCTCATAGCACAGTGTGTGCCCGACTTCATTAGTCCAGTCAGCGCAGAAAAGTAAGATAGTAAACTCCATTTTAATTTATTTCATTTCTGTTGTGTTCAGCAACCTTTAAGAATGAGAGGAACCACAGCACCAGAGAAAACCTCGAGGATTAATTTTGGGCCTAAATTACTGTATCTATCTATTTCAATAATTTGGTTGGTAATGATCAATGGCCAGCAATCCCAGACTGTGATGTCATCTCAGACTG
Organism: Patella depressa; assembly: GCA_948474765.1. NCBI lineage: Eukaryota > Metazoa > Mollusca > Gastropoda > Patellidae > Patella > Patella depressa. The sequence continues at coordinate 13,965,525 of OX419716.1, forward strand.
GTCTCTGTTTGGCGGATTTTGGGCGGATTATTTAGCCCAACAATTAGTTGATATGTGATTTATTTTGTTATTTGTGTAAATTCTTGTATATATGATATTCTATAATTTTGACATCATTTATATTCTTATTTAATAAATGACAATTTCACACCGATACGATGGCATTAAGATTTTTAGTGGCGATTGGGATGGGGGAAAACACAAATGGGGATTTCTGTTTGCACTAGCTGGATGAAATGAGATGTGCATACGTCATGCATTCTGCTATGAAGGAAAGTGTGCCCGTACAGCATCATCAAATTCCAACTGTCTTTTACCTGTACACTGAGTGTCGACATGGACCTTATGTCCATGGTGTCGACAATGAACCTTGGTGTTTTGTTCCATTCGAACGATTAAACACTGTTACTTGCCATGCTCTACATCCGTGCCATTGTACTGCATCATGGACAAGGGGACAGCACACTGGAAAATGGAGAGGAATTACTTTTCCTAGTCAATACCAAGATTTATCTAGGAACCTCCCAGTAACAGGACAATGACCGACAAAAATGGCCAAATAACAGCTGCAGATGGTCATAATGATCAATTCGTGTACCAATGGTAAAATGTTTATTTTGTCTTAAATATTGGATATCAGAAGCTCATCTTTTTCCGGTAAGATCACAGCATCAATGTTGATTTAAATCGACAAATAATTTGTGTTTTCAAAGTTGAAGACTTTGGCTGATATTGAGCTAGAGATTTAACTACTTTAACCATGTTTTGTCTTTAACTAACAGATTAAATATTTATAAATCAAAGTCTCGAATAAGAATTACAAACCGGTAACAAGTTCTTCAGCAAGTCTGTAAGTGATAAGCGATAATGAGCCTTTAGAGGCATTTAGTAACTAGTTACAGTGATAAGTGATCACTTCATGACATGACAGATTACATTGAATTGTACAGAAACTTCTTATCTATTGGATTCTGAAATGTTCCATTTAATTGAGAAAAAAAAGTTTTAGGCACTGGGTGAATTACAAATTTCAGTCAATCTTCAATCGAGATAAACATAGTTTTAGGCCCCGTGGGAGTTACAAGTTTCCGTTATTCATATCTCGATTGTATTTGTACACACCACCTTTATTTTGAAGGATGGAGGGTTTTTGCCACATATGTTGCCAATCTGTTTAACCCTTTGAACACTGACTTTACATTGGGTGTTGCACGTCCCTCCCTGGATTTACAGGACGTCATATTAATTATGACGTCAACGTAATTGGAGCTTGAACACGCCCCAAGCCGCAAAACCGACATTTCGGGTATATGCGATACAACGTCAAGCCGGTTTTGCGGCATTTCGGGTTCTAAGGGTTAAAGCTACAATTTCATATTTTTAAAATATATTAAAATAAAGCCTTAAAATAGATGGTATCTATAAACAGTCCTACCTTGTTAAAGAATAATCCTATTAATCCTATAATTCACTATTGTCAGTTGAGAAACGTTTGAAGATAGCTATTGCATGGGGAGAATAGAAAAAACCTAGGAAGGTAATTGTGTTATTATTTCCGGTGTGAAAGATTTTTAAGTGTAGGAAATAATGCCTATGATCGTATAATAGTGAGTTGATAACAGATTGAGCAAAAGACATAGAAATAATTATGTTTTGACTTTCATACAAAATTTGAAATTCTCGTTTTAAAATACAGACTATATTTCATTTCATTTTTTTTAATACTTTTGATAGCATCCACCACATGCTGTTTTGACCAGTGGTAGTGGGAGGTCACGTCAGGGGTCATACCAGCGGCTTTTGACACTATGACGTCAGAAATGTTATTAACCAATCAGCAGTGATGTTTTTAAAAGGATAACCAGAGTTCCGTGCATTGCACGCCAAGAACTCACAGCAACAGACCATTTCATTGGTTAATCAAACAGAACACGAGTTATCTAACAACTCTTCCAGATCATGTATATAGAGTAGTAAAGACAGGTAAAACAAAATTTTGAACTATAAAAAATGAAACGAAATAGGATCGGTGTTTTAATCAAGATTGATACATTAATTCTGTTGTAACAGAAGCTAAATAGTTACACTGACATTTCAAGTAAGCATACAAGAGCACACGATATGGATATCAGACAAAATTCCACCACAGGCAGATGTGTTGACGATATTTCTTGTCAGCCTCTGTAAAAACAGAAAACTGAAACACCAAATTGAAACTGTAAAGTAACTTGTAACAAACAGGCATTTACAGAATTCCAGATATCTTAATTGGAAAAGTTAAATGGTTCGTATCAACGGTAATATGATCGGATTAGACGCTTTGACATACAAGTCCATGGGGAGTTTGTGGCCTGTTCTTGTTTTTTCCAGACGAGACAAATCCAATCCCCCATGGCAATGAATCGATTGAGAATTGGTTCAATTTAAACCGATAATAATGCAATATGGGTATCATCGGATATTAGACGTCACACAATCGAATCTGTTGAGTGATCGAAGGTTGACAGATGAAAAAAAATGGGGTAAACAGAATCCATTATCAGAATTAAAGCTGGGGGTATAAATAGCCAATGAAAAGAAGTAACCATAATTAAAATTGGCCATTTAACTTTGCCAAAAGCACCGTCAATGGCAGATGAAAATGGAGTAAATTAGAGAAAGCTTTTAATCCTCTGTGTGGTAATTAATTGCGAGAGAAAAATAAAACCATGGCTGAAGGTGTATCATTATCAACGAAAATCGGTTTCTCTATATTGTTTTTGCATGTATTGATCATAAATTGAAGAAATGCTAGATTGTAGATTTATTGGGATAGTAAAGGAATAGAGTTTAATGGGCTGGTAACACAATAGTTTGGCTGGGGCAGATCCAGAGACTAGAGAGTATTATGCACCATGAGCACATCTTCTTGGTTTTAGCGCTTTATAAATGGACATTAGTATAATCATATTATCCATGCTTTAAAATCACTTTACTGGCTGTTTATTGCTGAAACTGGTCCTCAGACTAGTCAACAAGTCAGAGCTATAAGGCAGTAGGGTAGTGTAAATCAAGTATGTAAATATAAATAATATACCAACAAATCTCTATTGTAATCTTTTAAATAACTTTCCCTAAAAAGTCAGTGTTGACATTTTACCTTGTGTTGCCCCAATAGTGCATACAGCTGAATACACCTGCATTTACATAACTATATGGAAACACTCTTACAACAAGAAAATAATTCAATTCTAATTCCTACGTCATACAGTGGAAATAATATTTATGTTTTGCCTGAAGAAGAGCATTTACCAGACACAAATGATTGATACGCATTTTATATCTACATTATTTGAATCACGCATATGTGGGGTTTTTTTATAATTGCCTAGACATGCTTAATGCAGTTGAATAATTACCGACATTTGTAGTTTATAATTCTAAGCTGACAGACAAAAAAATTTACCCTGAAAGACAATACACTTATTATTCTATACAGTAGCAGACACAGGATATTTGGTTAGAAGATGCCCCCCACCTCCCACCCTAGCATTCAATTTCATCATTTTTTTTATTTACACAAAGTCGTTCTTTCCATAAATCTTACTTGTTTTAACGTCATTATGTAAGGATAAAATAAATTTATTATTGGTTTTAAATGTAACGTTACCAATTGTGACTGGTCATCCTTTTTGTCGAAATTTGTTATCGTTTGATTGCACCAAGAAACATGAATTTAACAACTTCATGAGCTTTTCGCATGGAACTTGAACTTACATCTAAGGTCTTTAAAATCCTGGGGTTCTCGGTTCCCAAATCAGTTGCACATGTAAACACTCAAGGAACCAAGTGATGCCACATCTGAACAAAGACCAACGCAACAACGCTATTGGTCGATAACAAGAAGGTGAATCCAAGACAGATGTTGCCAGGCTGCTGAATGTTTCCCTTAGTTTCATTTCTCGCCTTTGGGATAGGTACCGACAGCGAAGTTCAACACATGACCGCCCAAGCTCAGGCCAAACAAGAGTGACCCCACCTGTCCTGGATCGTCACTTCCGGTTACGTCATTGGCATAAATGGTTTTCAACAGCGACCTCTACTGCAGCAGCAATTCCCAGACGGCGTAAAATCTTGTACCAGACAGTCCGTAAATGCCTACGTGAAACCGAATAATGAGGCAAACGTCCCCATTAGAGCTTCTGTTTTGAAATATACCGACACCATGAAATCCAACTTTAATGGTTAATGGGTACAGACACTGAGGGTCTTGTTGCTACAAGGTGATGGTAGAGCCAGGATATACCGACGACGAAATGTAACTTTGCCTTTCTTTTTTGGGAGAGTATATAAAAGAACAATAATTGAATTCTTTATACTGTCATTTATGCTCGGACATTCAGACCATAGGCATTCCTGCATTTGTCTGCAATGTAGCATGTGTGCAACCTCGAGATATCTATCGGACATCAAAGGGCATCAATGACTGTTTTTTGATCTCATAGGATCAGAGAGAGAGGGAGAGAGAGAGAGAGAGGGAGAGACAGAGATAGAGAGAGGTGGTATTTAACATCCACTCGACACATACTGGGTCATTTGGGGTCATTCGGGGTCTAACACATGGTTAATTTTATTTCAACAATTCGTTTGTGCGCAGGTTCTTTAGCAGTGGGAGGAAACTGGAACCGGAGGACCTAGAGAAAACCCACCAGGTTAAAAAAGGCAAATCATTGACGTCTGCCCTGTATGTGGAAGGCTTTCCCTGAGAGAGAGGGAAATGGGGTTTAACGTCCACTCCACACAAACTAGGTCATTTCGGGACTAACATATGGTTAATTTTATTTCAATAATTCGCTTGCGTGTAGGGGTCTTTAGCAGTGGGAGGAAACCGGAGTGCATGAAGGAGACCCACGAGGCTGAGAAGGCGCCCATATCTCCATGTCACATACGCTCACACCAGAAGGAAGACTTTCCGAAGAATAAAGCTGAACTGAATGGAAATGAAAGACTTTTTTGCACCTATTGGGCTAATGACGATGGAGATTCACATGGCAACAAAAGTTAATTTGACCTACACATATTCCAGGATATTATGAGAATAATCCTGTACAAAATCTTCGAGTTTATTCATCATGGCTGATCAATCGTTGCTAAGATTATTATCATGGAACTTCCAATTATTAACAGTTCTCAACACTTCGGTGGTTATTTAATAATTCACAAATATTGATTGCAATATAGATCTCTTAGTTGCATAGCCTTTTGTGTTCAGTGTTTCATTACTGGCAAAAAGATCACGATAAAAGTTGTGTAACTATATTTTTAAACTTGTTCAATTAGATGTAAAGTTAAAGCACCACTGAAAAGCATTATAATTGCTCAAGCAGCATCTAGTAATCAACGACTCAGAAAGAAAAGGACAAAGTAAAGATGCATTATATAAAATTTAAATATAGAGCTGGCTGTTCTCGCTCTAATAGTTTAAAAATAGATAATGCAAAATAAATATATTGAACATTTTATTAAAATTACTTTATTCTGGGTGAAGTTATAACTGAAGATGTAGCGTAGGTCATTTTTAATGTACTAACAACTATATCACTGGAGCTGAGGGGGGGTGGCCTCCCGGGATCCACACATGAACAATACTTAACAACAGTGGCTAAGTCCCAATTATCCATTTTAGGTTATAAATGTTCAAACCCATTTACATCTCGGACATCCAATGGTCTAGACATTTGGTTATAGGTTTGAGAGAGAGAGAAATGGCCTTTAACGTCATTTTGGGACTTACACATGGTTAAATTCAATTACTATTACTACACTTCGCTTGTGCGTAGGGGTCTTTATAAATTATAACTTTTTGTGTACAGAATAGTTATTATATGATTACTTTTTACTGTACATATTATTTGTAAATTTATATATTCTGCTTGAAATTTTTGTAAGTGTACTTATTTATGTACAAATAAATGAATTATTATTATTTTAGTTGTGAGAGGAAACCAGAGGACCCTGAGAAAACCCACAAGGTTGGACAGGCAACCCTACTCCTTGTCACATACAACCGTATAGAATCCAAACTATGCCAGTTGACTCAATGACAAACATTATGATATATAGCGCGTACATGCTAACCATTCGGTCATCCAAACCCTCTGGTTATTCGTTTGATGATTAGTGCTTGGTCCCAGTATCTGGTCCAAAAATAAAGTCATTATAATTGCCAGGATTTGCCATTCCTGAGAAGGTGGGTCAAGACCTGGGTTGCATTATTATGATCACATCTTTCTTGTAAATCATTCATTGGTTTCTTTTTTCATTTGAGTGAATCTTTTATCATTCGAGACCAGGGACTGTACAGAAATAAAATGAAATGAAATTGGGTTTAACGTCCTACTGGGGACTTGGCAGTGAACACATACAACTGGTGCCAGGATATCTTCACTTGATTTGATATTATTTGTTTGTTTCTTGCAATGTCAGTACAGTTTGTGTGTAGTGCAACCCTCCTACACTTACTATCATTAGTGTTTGGGCAGATAGTTTAGCCCCAACAATCAGCAGATAGTTTTTATCTTTGAAAAATTCTTCTATAAATGTATGGTTGTACTGATCACCTATGAAATGAAATAATATGATGTTTAAGCCCTACTGTTCTGCTCCAACTGGGCTAATGAAGACGGGCATACACCATGCAGTGTACCATTTGGGAAATTTCACCCGGGCAGTGGCACTACAGCCTCTTCTAATATCAAATTCCAACTGCTAATGGATCTTTTAATCCCATCCAAACTACTAGACAGCTGTCCTTGTCAGGCCCTTTGGGTGGGGGGGGGATGGCCTACTGGTCTAGAGTGCCGCGCTTCGACCTCTAGCTGGCCGGTCACCTCTGGCTTGCGGCTGTGGTTTCGAGCCCTGGTGTGAGTGTATGTGGCATGGAGATAGGGGCGCCTGCTCAACCTCGCGGGTTACCTGCGGGCACTTCGGTTTCCTCCCACTGCTAAAGACCCCTACGCGCAAGCGAATTATTGAAATAAAATTAAACCATATGTTAGTCCCAAAATGACCTGGTTTGTGTCGAGTGGACGTTAAACCCCATTTCTCTCTCTCTGTCTGTCCTTGTCAGGCCCTCCGTCCTACACCATGTATAATATGCTTTTTATCTTTATATGTTGATGTCATTTATAATAAATGACATTTTCACCCACCAGCGAGAAGGCTTTGTATTTCACATTAGTAGTTATTGGATTGAAGAACACAAACATGATCTGTGAATATCCTGATTCACGAATATTAACCCAGTCGGTGTTATTGACCACCTCCCCAGGTGCGGATCCAGGAATTTTTGCAGGAGGGGGTTTGCCAGGTTTCTGTTACGGAAATCTGCCATCATCGTCTCTAAATTACATAGGCATACATACAAATTGAGCTTTTTAAAAAGAGAAATCATTTTATACTGATGTAGGATCACTTTGTGATGTAATTTCATTGATGCAAGGCATTATTTTTTTTTTATGTAGCTGAGCAGGGGGGGGGGTGGACCCCCCAAACCCCCCCTCTGGATCCGCGCCTGCTCCCAAGTCTGATATTTCATTATAGGAAGAAGAAACATCCAAGCCATCATCAACTAAGCTTCAAGCCATATAGTACTAAATACGGCAATGGTAAAAGCTAATTGAGCAAACTGAAATTTGAGGAATTTAAGTGAACATTCATATTATATATGCACTGGAAATGACTTTCTAATAACCAATTTGGTTCTTTCATCAATTTAGAGATTAATCAGTTAACAAGGGAATTGATTAATAAAACTGTAACGGATTTATCAGATATAAACGGAAATTAAACTAGACGAATTAATAAAATATATTTTTTAAAAGTCTTCTGAATAATTGAAGACATATTATATTAATGAACAGAATTGAAGACACGTTATGTTAATTATTAAAATGGAATTATTGAAAGAGATGGATTTTTCATCCAATAATTGAGAACTTATGTGGTGATGCTCATAAAAGCGAGAGAAAGAAAGTTATTTCCAAACTGTCATATTGGGACTAACATATGGTATATTTTATTTCAATAATTCACTTGCTCTAAGTGGATATCCCTGGTGTGAGCGTATGTGGCATGGAGATAGGGGCGCCTTCTCAACCCCGTGGGTTTCCTCGGGGCACCCCGGTTTCCTCCCACTGCTCAAGACCCCTAAGCACAAACGAATTATTGAAATAAAATTAAACCATGGCTTAGTCCCGAAATGACCTAGTTTGTGTCGAGTGGGTGTTAAACCCCATTTCTCTCTCTCACTCTCTCTCTAAGTGGACATTGGCCATGGGGGGCAACCAGAGGACTCAGAGAAAACCCATAGGATTATATAGGAGGTCCTCCTTCTTGGGATCAATGACAGACCGTATGATCTAAAATGCACACTTTAAGACAACTCAAACACCACAACACCAGCCCATGGTCATAAAACATTTCTTGGCAGTTTCAATTTGAAGAAGAGTAGACAGATCGAATGAAAAATGTTGACACATATCAGATACAATTCTGAAATGCTGATAAACATCAGATCAACAGAAGAATGATTAACGTTATTATATCCAGAACAGGGGAGATAATAAGGTTTGAATTTAATTATAGGCGTCTGGTTTTTGTTTCCATATTTTGATGAGAGGAGACAATATCAGTATTTTCTTAGTCCACTTCATGTCAGACTGGTAAACCCAAGAGATAGAAGAAAATGAAATTTGTTTAAGATCATGGATGAGGGCAACCATCCCTATATAAATTACTACTATTCCTGTCAAAAGACAGACATTTCTGACTTAAAATAAACTTTCTTCAAGAGTTCAATATTGGCAATGGTCTACCAACCGGGGCAGACTGACCATACAGGGGCTGGAACTAGTGCTGTCAAAACAATTTTTTTAATTAATGGGCTAACCTTGTAGGTGAAGGATGCCAGGACAATTTCCGACCCATTCCCAGACTATTTACCTATAGTGATAAAGAAAAAAAAATGTGGGCTCTGTTTCAATCATATTCTTTGAAAAATATGTCAAAAAATTGACTCGCTAGAAAACCCCTGGTCTGAAAACATTTTAATAAATAAACAAGATCTAATCCCAAATTCATAAAAATCTGCCGTTTTTACTGATTATTAATATGTTAGGAAAGATGATCGTGAATGAGATAAATAAAACATGATTGAATTAGAATCGCATCAGTTTTCAATTGACTGTGGGTGTGTGTGTGGATGGCCAAATGGTCAGCAGTGGCGTGCTGCATCATTGGTAGGGTGACCCATGCACTTAAAATTTCTCTACAAAAAGTTGGTCTCGGCACGGCAAATGTGCATGCTTTTCTCAACTGATGATCGCTCACTCCGCAGTATGATAATTATCAGCCTTTGAGTTTATGATACTATAAATAGCCATTGCACGTGCGCTTCTCTACAAGTTTATCAACTATTTCACCCATCAAAAACCTATTGTTGACGATTTTGAATAGCAGTAAAATTTAGCTTCTTGGTTTTTACAGCACCTTTAGAAATTACGTTTCTTTTATTCTTTAAATTGCTTTATCATTAACTGGACCATTAGGAGCGGCATCTTTTGGTTTAGTACAAATAATATCTCTGAATAATGTTCGTAAGCAAGAACATGATACTAGCAGTAGTTTCATTTTACTTTTACAAGGTTCTTAAAACAATTGTTGAGCTGTCTAATGTGTGTGTTTCTAAATTCAATTTCTTGCTCCAGCTTTCTGTTATGTTTACAGCCATGACATTCACTTTTAAACCACCTGCTTTCATCTCTATTACTGAACTGTGCCCAATGTTAAATTGCAGCAGGAAACTATACGTTGGTTCCTCAATTCAGAGAGGGTATGAAATGCAAGGAAATGGGATTTAGCAACCTATTCTTCTACATCAAACAAAGAGAGAGAGAGAAATGGGGTTTTAACGTCCACTCAACACAAACTAGATCATTTTGGGACTAACATATGGTTGAATTTTATTTCAATAATTCGCTTGCACGTAGGGGTCTTTAGCAGTGGGAGGAAACCGGAGTGCCCGGACGAAACCCACGAGGTTGAGAAGGCACACCTATCTCCATGCCACATACGCTCACACCAGGGCTCGAAACCACAGCCACAAGCCAGAGGTGACCGGCCAGCTAGAGGTCTAAGCGTGGCACTCTAGACCACTAGGCCATCCCAACCCCCCCTACATCAAACAAGCTAATAAAGATAAGCATAGGCTACATCATGCAGTGTGCTATGACAGAAATTGTCCTAAACAGTGGCGTTTCTATCTGCTCTTTGCAATTGCCAACAGTTCTTTTAAATGCACGCAAAGGTGTATACAGAAACTCAATTTTTTGGGTGCCATCCAAACAACAATACACTGTCCATTGTAAGATTCTCTGTCCTGCACCATTGACATGGGTATCAAGTGTTCTAGAAGAGCAATCATTTCCTTAAGCTAAAAAGATGGTTTGGACCTGTATTTTAAATCCCCTTGACGCGTGTCTTTGCCCAACCCACTTGATGATTACATTTGATTATCACAAGGTCTATAGGACAAGCCAGAACGAAATTTAATTAACTTGCTTCAGACATTCTGTTGTTGAAAAACGAACTGATAAATGCTAATCTTCCCACAAAGCAACTACATTTCATTTCCCGTCAGATATAAACCATTTATAACATAGAAATTTATAACTAAAACCGTCAAATTCTTGGTTAAAAACGGTGTTCGACTGGTGATAGATTTTCACAGATCATGAGATTCCATTTTTTTTTACTCCCAAGCGATATCTACAATTAAATGAAATCTTTTAAGGAGTTTGAGTGAGATTGCAAAACTGAGAGAGAGAGAGAGAGAGAGAGAGAAATGGGGTTTAACATCCTACTCTTCTGCACATAACCTGGGCTAATGGAAGACAGGCATACGCCATACAGTGTGCTATGATGGAAATTTTGCCCGGGCAGCGGCACTACAGCCTATTCTCATATCGAATTCCAACTGGCAAGGGATCTTTTACATGTATGCCAATGTGTACCTGGGACCTCATACGAACAACTAGGCAGCTGTCCTTGTCAGGCACTAGGTTCTGCATCACTGACAAGGGGAAACCACGCCAGAAAATCGAGATGACCTTTCTCGGCCAATGCAGGGATCGAACACCCAACCTCCAGGCTAGCGAGCCAGTGCCTTATTCACTTAGCCAGGCTCGATGACAGACCTCATGATCTAAAGTGCACATGTTGGCCCATTTGCCCACCCAACCTACTTAAGAGTTTGGTGTATGCACTATACCGAATATTTAGAGCAACCTGTACAGGATCGTTGCCATGCAGATGAGAATTACAAAGAGTGTAAATTTGACGTAATTTATAAAGGAAACATGACTGTATATGCAAACCAATATAATTTGGCTCTGGAAGACTATAAGGAACGGAGGGAGGTTTCCATGGGAACTAATAATATTGGAAAGACGATTTCTACATCAATTAAGGACAGAAGAAAATGGAGTTTAACTACTTTATTACAAGAATTTTAATTGTTTTTGTGCAACAGGAATTTATTTTGTCACTATGCCTTTGGATGTTTAATTTGTCAATGTGTAGGCCTCTATGGCCATTAAATTTGTCCATGTGTATCTATGGAAATTGGACGCTGAATTAGTCACTGTATTTACAGACATATTAGGTGCAGTATTAAATGTTGAAATTGACAATTAACGCTTATTGCAACTTTATGGATGTAGGAAACATTCTAGAACATTTCTAAACAAAGTCCATTACCTTTGGGGAAACTTTTTATTTCTATAGCAAACTCAAAATCAAAACAAAGTAAGATACACGCCCATGCAACTTCCAGTAACCAAGCTAGTTCAATCCTTATTTCCAATTACAGAATCCTGCAAAGAAATGATGAGTCTGGAAGGCATTCTTCAAAATAGACTCTGTAACAAGGTTGATGTTAACGAATGGATCCCTCAAGACCTTTTCCAAGAATATTTCCAGACAGTTCAGGACACACACTTGATATTTCATTTCAATGATCGATGTTTTTTTCTCAGCTAGAAGGTTTACTTTTCAACAATTTTACTGTGCGGGTTAAAAAGTAAGCAGGTGATTTTTGAAACATTAAAGTGTACAAAATTCGAACTCAAACATTGTTGTACAGTTACAGTTCAGTTGATCTTTTTTACAGACACTGATGACTTATCAGACCATCAACTATATGTTAGTCCCGAAATGACCTAGTTTGTGTCAAGTGGACGTTAAACTCTATTTCCTTCTCTCTCGCTAAAGAGCAACTGTGAGCTGTGGCGACTCATTGAGTAAGATGTTGGCTCACTTACCAAGATCTTAGGTACTCTCCTTATGTTGCTGAGAAAGTTCCTCGGGAGTGTCTGCTGCGGTTCCACTTGTTGGTGAGGTCCAGGACAGACAGCACATTTTATAAAATAACAATTGACTGTTCAAATCGATATTTAAGAGTAGTCCAGTTGATGCAGAAAAGTTAAGAACCCATTTAATTCGCTTTCTACTTTTTAGAAACTAATATTGCTAACTATTTATGCTACACTTCAGGAATTCTTTTCGTTAGCATTACTTTTCGCCCATGAAAAAAAAACAACCTCGGTCGACAAAATGTTAAACTTCATTCCTATCCTTAAAGCCCCATTAACACTCTTGTTGTAACTGAAAAATATGTCCCAATCTTCATTCTGGTCAACAAATCGTATTATTTTAGAATATTCCAATTAAATAATGATGATATAAATTTCATCTTAACACACCTAATTTAAAAAATTGGAAAAATTCAACCAATTGATTTGAAAAGTCTAACGTAAACCTTTTCAAATGTGACTTGGATTTTAAAATATTTTCGAACCCTCTGGACAAAAAAAATAGGTTGTAATGGATAATTTACACAACAAGTAGGACATTTAAACATCTAGTACTTAGAATAGGGGTATTATTTATTTTCTGGAGCTACTAAGCCAGCAAGAATGTTATTGTCCCTTTAATCAGAATTTTCTGGCGTGGTTTCCTCTTGTCAGTGCTGCAGGACGAACATCCTGACAAGGAGAGATATCTAGTCGTTTGGATGGGATGAAAACACAAGGTCCTGGGTACACATTGGCATGCACATGGAAAATTACTTGGCATTTGGAATTCAATACAAGAGTAGGCCATAGGTCAGCTGTCCAGGCAAAATTTCCTTCATAGAACACTCCAAGCCTGTCTTCATTAGCCCAGCAAGATGTTAATTAGATGAAAAGTTAGCAGAAAAATTCCCCCATTGTCCAATGCATGGTGTATGTCCATCTTCATTAGCCTGGTTGGTGCGTAAAAGTAGGATGCCAAACACCATTTTCTTTAATTTCTAATTTCCTTATCTTTCTTATAAATTTTATTTCTATAAATTTAAATAAGACTCAGATTCAGTAATTCAATTTGACACCTAAAAATGTTTGAAAAAGGAGTAAATGAAAATATACTTTTGCCTTATATTAAGATGTTCCCAGTTCCATCAGTATTCAAGTAGCAGAAATTTCAACCTTGTCAGCAAACCAAAAACTGTTTAAGATGATGTATTTTAAGCGTTAAAAAGTTCTTCTTACAAAACTGGTTTTTCCTTCATTATATTTGATTTATTTTCACATATTCATTCAACATATAAAAAAAGTTTGACGTTTCTCGTAGTCTAATTAGGAATTGATTCATTGTAATTCTCTATAGAAAATCGTAGAATATGTCATTCTATCTTCACAAAAGTACATTTTTTCTCTTGAAAATCATTAAAAGAAAAACAAACCAACCGACCAACCTCTGCACAATTTCAATTTGAGGCAACTGTACAATTTAGTCACTACATGAAAATTCATGGATTAAAACGAGAAGTGAAAAATTTTGTTTTTTTATTTATAAGAATTTCACATTCTATACAAAAGAATATCACAATTATGCATCCTTCACAAAAGAAAATATGCTTTTTAAATTATGAAATATAAGATTTTTCCATCCAATACAAAAAAAATTACCATTTTTACATCCGCACAAATGAAAACGACATTTTCCTTTCCTACACACGAAGAAATTGTGATTTTCCATCCTACACAAAATAAAATTTGATTTTTTCATCATTCACGAAAGAAAATATGATTTTCACTCCCACACGGGAGAAAACTACCATTTTCAGTGCCTACACCAAAGAAAATGATGATATCCTACACAACAAAAACTTATGTCCATGTTATCTGGTTTTTTCTGAACGGTACCTTCCGTTAAGGGTGTTAAATTACTGAAAGGAGACAGTGGTGATTAAACCATCGACAACTCGATTTCTTATCATATTTGAATTGTTTTAAACACATCTTTCATTTAATATGCTGAACACCATGAGATGAGGCAGTGGTTGGGCTAGACATCCTGAGCTGAGGTCCAGCTGCTGATGCTTTAGGCATAAATGGGGGCTATAATTTAGCCCAACAGGATTCATAGGCTAGGAGGCGCGGTGGGGGGAGGGCTATATTTTAATGATTACTTATGCCTAAATCTGCCTATTGCGGGTCTTTCTCTAGGCCTGAAATGTTATCTCACTCTCAAGTATGTAAATCTTGTGACCTAATTAATAGCATCATTAGACTAAAGCAAACGATTATGAAATTCTGATTGGCTGAATCACACAATCGTAAAATCTCAACTAAATGGTCACAAATATTCTTGTGGTTAAGATATGATATTCCCTCAAAGAAACGTTGCTTTAATTAAAATAGTAAATGTGTTCCATATTATACTTTTGTGTTTATGATGCGTGTAAATTGCTTATTGCTGCTCAACGAACAATGTTGCAATACTGAGTTGTTAGCTGCAGTATTCAACCCTACACAAGAGCTGCCATAACTGTTCAATCAATCTCCGGCTTGTACCAGTATACATGACATGGAATAATGTAACCTGTCTAACCTTGTAGGTTTTCCTACTTCCAATGTTAAAGATGCCTGCGCACAAATGACGCTATTTCTTTTTCTGCATCTCAAGATTTAGGTTTAATAATCATTGCAGTACAAATGGACAGAATCACATCTGATAATATTATATTATATGCCCTACAGATGCTTAAGTTTTAAACTGGTTAAAAAGTGGAACAATTATTAAATCAGCTTAACTTTGTCACCTGAACGCAAAAGGTGGCGAGGGGCAAATAAAAACTGACTTTTCTGCGCCGTCTGAATGTGGGTGATCCAATCAAAAACACTGGCCAAAATTCACTTCGGACATACCCTGTAAGTTATCTTCCTTCAAATCAGACATGGGAATGTGCAGTAAGTTACCTTCCTGGCAAAATAGTCAAGCAGGTCTGGCTTATAGTGCATGTGAATGATTCTCTCTGAACGGCCCACACTACACGAATGGCAATTATCACAGCAGTGTATTTAAACGTTACTTCCTCCTCACATTTGCTTGTTTTTTTTTAGAATAATTGTAATTCATTGGTTGTTGTACACATTAATTATGTCATGCAGAGTGCTACACATTCTTTACCAATTACGTGAATTCTAATTCTGTTCCAATACTTCGGAAATAACAATTTGATTATGTATCAGGATCCGAACATGATCTTGGAAAGACGTGGGTTTTATAGATCTGCAGGAAAAAAATTGCTAGAACCATTTTTTAAAAGGAATCTATATTTAATTGAATCTCTTTTTTTTTCCAACAGTTGTCTGTGTTGCAACATATCTTAAAGTCATTAGAGCAGTATCTCTTTAATTGTATTTAGAATAGGTTCAATTGTTCCTTTCCTTATTTACCGTTGGTTTGGTGATAGTCCTTAAAAGGAAACTCTATTTATACAGTCCCAGCATGCATTACTGTATTATCTCTCTAATCGTCTTTAGATACTAAAGTTGTTCCTTTGTGTATAGTCTTTAAAACAAATCTCTGCTTTTTTCCAAAAGTTCTAATGATTCAAATAGATACTAAATGAATCTTTCGTCTTTGTATTAGCTGAGAACCATCTTTGCTTTTTGCAGTCATACAATT
Source organism: Patella depressa (assembly GCA_948474765.1). NCBI lineage: Eukaryota > Metazoa > Mollusca > Gastropoda > Patellidae > Patella > Patella depressa. The sequence continues at coordinate 13,981,578 of OX419716.1, forward strand.
CTAGATTTCACTACATTTGTTGTGCTTTGTATGTGTAACAATTTGTTGTGTCATGTAAGTGTCACAACATTTGTAGTGTCTTGTAGGTGTCTGGACATTTGTTGCGTCTCATGTGTCACAATATTAGTTGTTGTTGTATGTGTCACAATATTTGCTTTATCTTGTAGGAGTCACAGCATCTGTTGTGTCTCACATGTCACAAACATTTGGATGTCTTGTATTTCTCACAATATTTGCTGTGTCTTATAGGTGTCACAATATTTGTTGTGTCTCACATGTCACAATATTTGTTGTTTTGTAGGTGTCACATCTGAGTTTTTTGTATGCATGTCACAATATCTGTTGTGTCTTGTAGGTGTCACATTTGTTGTCTTGTTAATGTTACAATAGTGAACAATTGTTGGCTGTCTTGGACAAAAGTTGGACATTTTATTGAATTTCTGAGTGTCTTGTATAAATAGAGAATCTCCTACGAGTGCTTTTTGATATCAAAAAATATCAACACTCGTTGATAAAGTGAAAAAAACGAGGCTCTGCCGAGTTTTTTTTACTTTATCAACGAGTGTTGATATTTTTTGATATCAAAAAACACGAGTTGGAGATTTTATTTATCACCCAATCCTTTCTTACAATTACATGCACAAATAAAGAAATATAATTATTTGGTATAGATTTCACTTTTAAGAATCTAATTACATTACAGCGTAGTGATACATCAGTTTTTTGACAGCAGTTTAGCTATTGCAAAGTCCTATATATTGACCCAGTATTTCCTTCAAGGTCAATTAAATAAAAACAATTTCTTCTTAACTAAAAAAAAGTAACTTTTTATTTAAAATAAGTGGTTTCTTTAAAATAAAAGAAAGTAGTTCCTTTTTGATTGACCAATCAAATTCATGTAAATTATGTAATTCAGTAGATTATGTAATTTATCATACAAGCGATATCTACTGTCAAATGTATTATTGGGTGATAAAATATGAATCCTTTTTGTTGGATTGTTTGACGGAGCGGGAAGTCTGTACCCTTTGTACAAATTGTGTGTCTGTTCAAAGTTTGATTTTCCTTTATCATAGGGAGTTCTGTGCTGTCTTGCGTCTTGGATAATGGAGATTATTTTGTTTAAAGGTTGTTTTTGTGTAGACTTTAGTTAGTCAAACTGAGACTGTTATTTCAAAAGAGAAAATTAAATCAACTTACCTGTTCAGGTTACTACAGGTAAATCTGGAGAATTAAAAATCAACTTACCTGGAAAGAAAAAATGGATAGATTTACAAACAAAAGTACATATACAGACATTTGTCTGAGTCCCTTGAAGGTTACATTTCCAAACGAAATCTTAGATCTTCATTTGATAATTGTTCAGCCTCTATTCTTTGGAACACATTTTATTTCAATAATTCGATTGCGCATAGGGGTCTCTAGTAGTGGGAGCAAACCAGACAACCCGAAGAAAGATAGGTTGCCAGGCAACGAAACATACGCCCACAGCAGCTAAATCGTTCGGGCAGTCAACAAGGGTTGTCGCATATTTTTACTTTTTTTGCTAATGAAACATTTGTAATACACTAAAAACTGATTAAGAGTAAGGGCTCATTATGTAATTATCAGAAAATCATTAGAATTTGATTGCTTTTTATAAAGTGTTACCCCACACTAACAATTAGTATATACATGAAACATTTAATATCATGGATTTAGCTGTTCAGTTATTAAAATTCATTGAAAATCAAAATACTTGTTCGTTTCAACACCTTAAACTCTAAGTATCAATCTAAAGTCAATCGGATGATAAGTTTAGCCTCTATAGCGTAACAAAATTTTTTGAAGTTATCAAGGGAGATAACTGTGGCAATAATTATTTTAAATCTCTGAAAATCAATAGGCTTCTTCGTCTCATGACCCTAAACACTGTGTGTTAATTTAAAGTCGATCGGATATTAACTTTGGCCTCTAGAGCTTCCACAGGATTTTTTCGAAGTGATCAAGGGCCATAACTCTTGTAGCAATTATTGAAAATCACTGAAAATCGATAGACGACTTAGTCTCATGACTGTAAACACTATGTATAAATTTGAAGTCAATCTGATATTAACTTTGACCTCTAGAGCATCCACTGTGTATAATTTAAAGTCAATCGGATATTAACTTTGGCCTCTAGAGCGTCCGCAGGATTTTTTGAAGTGATCAAGGGACATAACTCTGGCACTAATTATCGGGAATTGCTGAAAATCAATAGGATTCTTTGTCTCATGACCTTAAACACTGTGTATAAATTTAAAGTAAATCGGATTTTAACTTTGGCCTCTAGAGCGTCCACAAGATTTTTGAAGTGATCAAGGGCCATAACTCTGGTAGTTATTATCGAAAATCGCTGAAAAACAAGGGCTATAACTCTGGCACTAATTATCGGAAATCGCTGAAAATCAATAGACTTCTTCGTCTCATGACCTTAAACACTCTGTATAAATTTAAAGTCAATTGGATATTAACTTTGGCCTCTAGAGCGTCCACAAGATATTTTCAAGTGTTCAAGGGCCATAACTCTGGCACTAATTATCGGAAATCGCTGAAAATCAATAGGCTTCTTCGTCTCATGACCTTAAACACTGTGTATAAATTTAAAGTCAATCGGATATTAACTTTGGTCTCTAGAGCGTCCACAAAATATTTTGAAGTGATCAAGGGCCATAACTCTGGCACTAATTATCGGAAATCGCTGAAAATCAATAGGCTTCTTCGTCTCATGACCTTAAACACTGTGTATAAATTTAAAGTCAATCGGATATTAACTTTGGCCTCTAGAGCGTCCACAAGATATTTTGAAGTGATCAAGGGCCATAACTCTGGTAGTTATTATCGAAAATCGCTGAAAAACAATAGACTTCTTCGTCTCATGACCTTAAACACTGTGTATAAATTTAAAGTCAATTGGATATTAACTTTGGCCTCTAGAGCGTCCACAAGATATTTTCAAGTGTTCAAGGGCCATAACTCTGGCACTAATTATCGGAAATCGCTGAAAATCAATAGGCTTCTTCGTCTCATGACCTTAAACACTGTGTATAAATTTAAAGTCAATCGGATATTAACTTTGGCCTCTAGAGCGTCCACAAGATATTTTGAAGTGATCAAGGGCCATAACTCTGGTAGTTATTATCGAAAATCGCTGAAAAACAATAGGCTTCTTCGTCTCATGACCTTAAACACTGTGTATAAATTTAAAGTCAATCGGATATTAACTTTGGCCTCTAGAGCGTCCACAAGATATTTTGAAGTGATCAAGGGCCATAACTCTGGTAGTTATTATCGGAAATCGCTGAAAATCAATAGGCTTCTTCGTCTCATGACCTTAAACACTGTGTATAAATTTAAAGTAAATCGGATATTAACTTTGGCCTCTAGAGCGTCCACAAGATTTTTTGAAGTGATCAAGGGCCATAACTCTGGCACTAATTATCGGAAATCGCTGAAAATCAATAGGCTTCTTCGTCTCATGACCTTAAACACTGTGTATAAATTTAAAGTCAATCGGATATTAACTTTAGCCTGTAGAGCGTCCACAAGCAATTGTGGACGCCGGACCGACGGACGGACGGACGGACGGACCGACGGACCGACGGACGGACGGGGGCGACGACAATATACGACCACATTTCAATGTGGGCGTATAAAAACTAGGAAGTTGTACAGGTGATCCTTTTCCTTGTCACATACAACGGGGGAATCAAAACAACGCTACTTGACTCAATGACAGACCTTATGATACATTACACACGCGCTAACCATTCAGCCATCCACCCCGCCTAGTTCTTAGAGAGAGAGAGAAATGGAATTTAATGTCCACTCGACACAAACTAGGTCATTTTGGGACTAACATATGGTTTCATTTTTTTTCAATAATTCGCTTGCGCATAGGGGTCTTTAGAAGTGGGAGGAAACCGGAGGTTGAGAAGGCGCCCCTATCTCCATGCCACATACGCTCACACCTGGGCTCAAAACCACAGCCGCAAGCCAGAGGTGACCGGCCAGCTAGAGGTCGAAGCGCGGCACTCTAGACCACTAGGCCATCCCAACCCCCTAGTTCTTAGAGGCATTTTATCTGCAATTGTATATTGAGTGTTTGAAATTGTCGTGAGATAGTCTTGATTGTCAAGGCCACTGATCTGACAATTAACAAAGTCTTGATTATCCATTATGGAACGGTGAGACTGTTCTTCCATTTGTAATCTAAGCTATCCGATGTTCTAGAGTGTTGATTATCGACCTGTCACATTAATAAATGTCTAAATTGAAAGGATGGTAAACAAAGTCTTGATTATCCATTATTTAATAGCAAGGCTGTTCTAATCCATTTGCAATGAGGCGCGGAACCAGGGGGGGGCGGGGGGGTAGGGCCCCCCCTCAGCCCCAGTGACATAATTAATTTTCATTTTCGTTTGCTTTGTTACTGTTGTAGTTTACATATCTGCTCTTTAATAGATGATATAAAAATGTTTTTAACATTGTCTCCGCCCAAACAATCCAACTTTGTAACGTATTACCCTTTTCTCCCATGTGTTCCCCCCCCCCTCCTGGATCCGGGCTTGGCAATCTAAGCCATTCTATGGTCTAGAGAGTTGATTATAGGCTTGTCATTAAACAATAATCTATATAATATTTGAAGCTAGAAATATGACCTGCCATAGAAAGAGAGAGAGAGAGAAATGGGGTTTAACGTCCACTCAACACAAACTAGGTCATTTCGGGACTAACATATGGTTTTTAATTTTATTTCAATAATTCGCTTGTGCGTAGGGGTCTTTAGCAGTGGGAGGAAACCGGAGTGCCCGGAGGAAACCCACGAGGTTGAGAAGGCGCCCCTATCTCCATGCCACATACGCTCACACCAGGGCTCGAAACCACAGCCGCAAGCCAGAGGTGACCGGCCAGCTAGAGGTCGAAGCGCGGCACTCTAGACCACAAGGCCATCCCAACCCCCTAGTTCTTAGAGGCATTTTATCTGCCATCCCAACCCCTTTAAATTTTCTTCTCGATTAATTCTTCGAGCTTGTTATGAAATTTATAAGATTTAAAGTTTCCAGATGATTGTCTTATTAACATTTAATCAAGGCAACAAAATCTAAATACCAATGGAAGATAATATCCCTGGTTTGAATTCATTTAGATCAAAAAGAGGCTCATCAAAAGATTTTATCCAACACTTGTAAGAGACACTTCAATTTCAACTTTTTTATTTGCATATTAAATATTAAGTCCATTAAGAAGAGTCTACAAAACATATATATACATCAACATACATGCATGCAAAAGATACATTTGACATGGAATACTACATGGGGATAACCTGAAACAGATAATGAAAATATAATGAGATAATAATGGGATAAATCTATGAACATGCACCATTGGGATGATACCAATGAAAAACAACAATGAAAGTATGACAATGGAGTAAAAGTATGTTGTTGAACATAAGCAGGCGCACGCCCCCTCTTTCTTTTAAAGTGGCGAAAAATTTTTAGCGGGAAAGGAGACCAAAAATCGTTTAGGTTGGAAATCGTAATTTACATGAAATTAGTCCTTCTGGGCATTTTTTCCACTCAAAAATCACGGGCCGGGCTTCGCTCTCCCAAGTGGGTGCAGCAAGCACCCACCTCTTTCTGAAAATCCTGGATCCGCCCCTGATAAGGGTATGATGATCAATTGGGGAAAGAGCATTCAGCAGATAATAAGACAGTGGTTTGTATACAACTGCACAATAAAGTTTTCATTTCACAAATCTTTGTAAATGTGTGAATTGTACCATATTCGAAATCCCCCTTTCAGAATATTGTACTTTATAAGGGATTAAAACTCTGTTAAATGACGATCATAAGGTAATAGAAACATCTAACAAATTTAATTTGGTTTATTTGTCACTAGAAATAGATATTTTAGCCTACTTTAATATTTAGGTTCACATCTTACAACACTTACAACTTCAACTCATTTTCCTATCACAGGTCACATAATATATCCAGTGAAAGCTAGGATTAGATTTACCTCAAGAAATTTGGTCGACAAATTTGGAGAAGTCTCAAAATGTTTTTTGGTTGCACATTTAATAAATAACAGAGTTGTACTTCTAAAGTTGGGGATCACAGTGGTAAGTGGATAAGGCACTGGCTCGCTAGCCTGGAGGTCAGTTGTATGATCCCTGCATTGGCGGAGAAAGTTCATCCAGATTTTCCAGTGTGGTTCCCCCTTGTCAGAAACTCTATTCTGCATCACTGACAAGGACAGCTGTCTCGTCATTTGGATGGGAAGAATGCGTAATAAGAGTAGGTTGTAGTGCCACTGTTCAGGCCAAATTTCCCTAACAGCACACTGTATGGCATATGCCCGTTTTCTTTATCCCAGTTCGGAGCAGAAGAGTAGAACATTAAACCCCATTTCATTTCACTTTCTTCTGAAGTTGAGAAACTTGAACATATTTACTCCTATAAACAATTTCTACTATGGAGTATAAAAGAGTTAACTCCCTTTATTTAAAATTTTCATTCAATAGATTTGTTAGCTAACTAAGGAGATCCTCTATTTACTGTAGTGCAATATTCAATAAACTGTTCAGATAGCAATTTATAAACTATACAAACATATACACATTTATTATAAACATAAAAAGATCACTAATAAGCCAACATTGAGGCTGATGTCCGCCAACTTATTCCCAAAATAAAATGATGACACTCAATAAATACTTTTGCATTCATCTTTTTATAAAGCATCGAACACATAAATGATTTATCACTCTGCTTAACCTTGACCATATTTTAAAGATTTTAAATGGTGTCGAGTGAAAATAGATTTAGGTACATAATCATACAAAAAAAGCCAATTGAAAAGTCCAGGAAACACGAAAGAATTGATTTATGGTCATTTTGAAAGACAACTAATTCTCTATCTATCGATATATGTACAGAATCGGGTTCACTACATGCAACACAATTGGAGTTTTCATCTCAAGGGAAACAACTCCAGCACGCTTGGTGAAAATGCATGGGGAATACTGTTTAAAAGAGAGAGGGAGAGAGAGAGAGATGGGCGTTAATATCCACTCGACACAAACTAGGTCATTTCGGGACTAACATATGGTTCAATTTTATTTCAATAATGGTGGGTTAACCTTATAGCACCATAAATATTTAACCCTTGGTGGTTTGAGACAATCTCTGAAGCAGGAATTTCAGGTTTTCAGAATGAGCTACAAAACTCCAATGTAAGAAAATTATCAGTTGACCCTATTCTCTGATTTTAATCAGGTAATCGGAATATGAAATGAAATTAAACCCGAAATTGGGTTTAACTTACATGAAAGTTTAACACCAAATTGATTATTGATTGTGCATTTTTGATATTTTTCTCTAGAAATCTTTCTGGTTGAAACAGAATATTCAATGAACTCTATAATTATAAAAGTTTTGTAATTGAACAGACATATTCAGATGAGAATTCACCCACTCACCCTCCTTATTGTAAGGAACAGGAAAGAAGACAGACATTAAATAATTAACACTTAGCCATTTTTAGCTATCAATTGTTGTTCAGAACGTTTGTAAATAGGTGATATTTTAGGCAATTAGTATCAGACCTACAGACACGGATCCAGGGGATAGCCCAGGGGGCTGTGCCCCCCCCTCAGCCCCAGATCAGCACCTGCATCCAGCAATGGGATTCCCAGATATCGGAATGAGGCCGCGACCAAGACTCTGGTGACTACATCAAACCACTAATGCATGCAGCACTCTGATGATTACCCTTTACTCCAATGTATGGTCCCCCCGCCCCCTCAACAAAATCCTGGATCCGGGCCTGACGTGGTTAGTGCAAAAGGCAAATAAGTCCTGTGTCCAACCAATATTACACAACATATGTGGGTGACTGCAGTATATCGAGCACAAACCTCTTAACAAAGATTGAAAAAAATGTGGGTCAAACTAATAAGCCGTCTGGGGCTGCGGGCCTGCAGGATTGCCAAGTGTACTCAGTTCTTTAAATTCAAGAAAAAAAACCATGGTCCTTCCCCTCTCCCTCGGCTGTACATGTGTACAAACATGTAAAAGAACCCTTGCCAGTTGAATTTGCTGAGCAGGCAAATTGCTCCTCCTTTAATGACCACCATATTGTGTTGACAAGATGTTAAACCCCATCCCATTCAAAATATAATCTGCTTGTGCACAAGGGTCTTCATTAGTCGTCAGGACCAATTGGAAATTAGAATGGTTTACGACTGTCACTTAGGTGTTCAATTCATAATGTGGACGTATAAAAATGGATAATTGAGATCATACTTTTTTTTTTATCATACCGACTTCAGTAATGATGATCGAGGCGAGCCCTAAAATTCAAAAGCAAAATTCTTGGTACAGAGTGGATCAATTCAACTGAAATTTCCGCATATTCCCTTTAAATTATCTAGTTTTTATCTATTATAGTGAGAACTGCCAGCTCTTTAACTAATCTCCCATATTGTATCTTTAATAAATTGTTCTATTATGAATAATCAGTATTATCATGTATCTATTATTTAGTCGACCCTATTCCTCGTCGCAATCAAGCAAGGAACGTATAAACATGCTATCAATAGATATATATAAATTGACTAATGTCAAATGTATCAGAAAGTCGTGACAGCTACAAACAGACAATTTTATTAAAAGTTTTATTGAATAAACCTTTGAACCCGGAGTTAGAAGTTGTGTGTGGTTGCTGCCAATTTTTCTCTCTGAACGATATATTTGTGTCTGGTAGAACAATATATTTCAAGTTTCATCATAATTGTATAAAAGTTGTGACCTCTATTGGGTCCACAATCTTGGTACTACATAATTTTAAACTACTAGCATATGAAAAACTGCCGTTTTCAGTCAAAATTTCACGAAATTCAAAACCAGTTGTCATTAAGGTGCAACGGTGACTTATTTGTACAGGTTTAAAATAGAATAAAAATTGTGTCCTCTAGAGAATCCATCAGCTAAAAAACGTGATTTTTCGTACAATCAGAGTCATAATCCTTGAAGTTACAAACCGATATGTGCAAATATCGAAAGGAACCAATATCTTTGGTTTGCAAACATGAGGTCCGATATGTGCCACTATCGAAAGGAACCAAGATCAACCTATATTTCAAATTTCATCAAAATCAGAAAATATCTATGACCTGTACAGCATACCGAAACAAATTGAAGGAAGTGTGAAGACAATAAACGTCCACATGAAAATGTGTGCGTATAAAAATCGTCCTTATCCAGAGTGCAAATCACCACCTGTGAGTTTTGTGTGCTTAAGGCTTGAAATAAACTTGAATGGAAAAATAATTTAATCGTCCTTTGATAGCATTGTCAGCAATCGATGTAAATAATTACACTACATTTCCTGTACACCCTGAAGCACTAGAAATAAAGTTGGTTTATCACCACCAAACATGCAGAATGGATATAAATTGTTAATCCAGAAGATAATTAGCCATAACCTACTTCACTGAACAAACTTACCAGAAAACTTTTGAACTTGTGGCGGGCATTGACTGGGCATCCAATCAAATAGTGATATTAAAATTAAGAGTTTTTTTTATAAAGTTTAAAATTATCGTTGTTAATTTTAATTTGCACAAGCTTTTCTACGCAATATAGACAAAAAGTTTATTAATTCATATTTTTTCTGTCCACCACTCTCCCACTTCAATGTGTAGGCCATTTGAGCTTTGGAGGCAGACAATCAAGGAATTGGACCTAGGCTTTAAGAACCTTTTGCACGCTATTTTTGTAAGCCATGAAGGAGGGGTTGGGTGGCTGAATGATTTAATGTGTGCGCTTTAAATCCTTAGGTCAAGGGGCATGGTTCCTATTCTCACAGCTAAAGAGAGAGAGAGAAATGGGGTTTAACGTCCACTTGACACAAACTAGGTAATTTTGGGACTAACATATGGTTTAATTTTATTTCAATACTTCGAGTGTGCTTAGGGGTCTTTAGCAGTGGGAGGAAACCGGAGGACCCATAAGGTTGGACAGGTGACCTAACTCCTTGTGACGTACTACCGGGGATGCGAAACCACGCCAGTCGACTCAATGACAGGCTTCATGATACAGCACACTAATCATTCCGCCATTCATCACCCCCCCCACAGCTAAAGAACCCTTATGTACAAGTAATGTTTACCCAAGACAAACTACATCATTTCAGGAATGACAAAGCACTTTTTTTCAAGATCCGCAGTATTGTATTGTGGTATTGTGTTTGCTGTCGGTGTTTTTCTGTGTGGTTTCCACTTGTCAGTGGTGCAGGGACGGACAAGTACAGTGTTTTGATTATAAATGAAATGGTGTTTAAGGTCCTACTGTCAGCAGCGCTACGACAAGACTCTTGCATCAAATTCCAACTGCTAAGAGATCTTTTTTTTTTGTGCATGCCAATGTGTACACAGGACCTCGGTTTTTCATCCCAACTGAACAACTAGACATCTATCCTTGTCAGGTCCTCCGACCCGCGTCAATGACAAGGGGAAACTTTCTATGCCAATGCAGGATCGAACATCTGACCTCCAGGTAAGCGAGCCAGTGTCTTACTCACTTAAACAACAGTGTCCCCTTGATTGGACAAAAAACCAAAGTCCTGTTTACACAATGGCTTACTCGTAACTTAAAAGAACCCGTAACATGAGTTGCAATTCCAAACAGGAGTAGTCTGTAGTACAGCTGCCCGGGTCAAAATCTCCCTCATAGTACACTGTATGGCCTTTATTATCTTTATAATAAGCCAAGTCGGTGTGGAAAAGTTGGACATTAACCCACTTATAACTAACCCCCATTTCGTTACACTTTTCTTTATTAACCCCTTTTGGACGGATGACGTGTTGACACGCAAATATTTTCCGTGCCCAGAGACGGTTGACATGTTAACACGTCACACGTGACACCCTGAATCAGTCCTCATTTAAATATGCTAAATTTAGCATGGGGAATCCCCCTTTGCCTTGCGATCATAAACTAGTTATCTCCCGTTGTTCTAGATGGCATCACTTGTATTTTATCGTGTAATTTTCTCGAATTTTCCAATTTTCTGCATAGTTACGACATGTAAACAATGGCGGTTGCCAGGAAGCGCCAGCTGTCTTTCGACGAAGTAAAATAGACAATAAGGCAAGGAAAATTCATTTTGTGAACTCAAAACATCATAAAATTACAACAGGAATTCTTTTTTAAGAATTTAAGCCATGCAGATTGAAGATAAATTCACATTTTAAAAAAAATGATTTTTTCCCCTAAATAATCCCGTCCAGGGTTACGAAATTTCGTCGAAAATCCCGTCCACAAGGGGTTAATAATATATTTATTCGTACTCAAAGTATAGTATAATATAATACATTTACAAAAATAAATATTTGTGTATAAACTTAATATGCATACAGGTATTCTAATACAGTTTAGGTGTTCTTTATTTTCATTATGTCTATCAATAAGATAAATCACATCAGAAATTGCACCAGCGGTCATAGTAACATGAATGTTAGCACCTACACGCAAAACAAACCTACGGACAAGACTAATGATACGTAATAAATAACAGATATCATTTCATGAGCTAAAGGATTTAACTATGTAATGCTAGAACGGGTAAAGGTTAAACTGATTATTCAGCCAACGATTCCATGTTTTTATCATGACAATACAATAATGTGATTTCCTGGTTCCAACTTTGACCTAATCATTAGTTATCAATGGTTTCAATTTATTAGTATAATAGTTGAAGCCTTATGAATAAATCCCATCCCAATCTCAAAATAAATAGATGACACATATTAATTAATTGCATATTTATCTTTTTGAAAAGTATCTAGTAATCAAACTGATTATCTATTCCTACTCTAAGCAGAAAATGTCCACGGTCGAACTCAGTCAAGATTTTGAAGAACCTGGTAGTAAAACTATACACTAAGTTTCATCACTCTCCATCAGAATCAAAATCAACTTGTCCCAAAGCATGAATCTTGCAGACACTTCTGTAATTCCATAACTCGTTGGCGATAATGTGCTCAACCCTTCCATGAGCAATAAGTCCAGTGGTCAAACATAGATCAGCCATCACCATGTCATGCACCCGGGTAACGCTGATCTATGTTAACGTTTTCTTGAATGGTCGCTGATAATGGCCTTCCAGGACGCCTGTCATAGTTTGCAGTCCACTGTGGGAAAAGGAAGATACGTGTTGGCATGTATCTGTGTTGAGGTTAATCCTTTAAGCGATGGACACACTAGCCAAATGATTCGGCCGAATCGATCGGCCGAATCAATCGGCGTCAAAATTCGCCTAGTGTGTCCACTGTTATTCAGCCGAAAACGCATCACTTAGTTTTTCGTATAACAAAATGATCCTGTAAACATATCTTATTTATTTTGCTTCAAATGGGAAACATCAATAACAACACATCTGTACACGGTACAAAGTCAGAGGGGTCAAAACCAAAAGTACAAAAAGATGGTTAATTGTGCTGCACAGCGTGCGTAAGAGCCAGTGGAGGACACACGCGCTACTGACAATTAACCATCTTTGTCGTACTTTTGGTTTTGACCCCTCTGACTTTGTTATACGATCATTTTCTTATACGGAAAACTAAGTTATGCATTTTCTATGGCGCTCAGTATATCACTTGACTCAATGACAGACCTTGTGAACTAAAGTGTGTATGTTAAACCATTAGCCCCTACCCCAACCGCTACCATTGTCTCAAGTGTCAAAGAGCACAATTAAAGCATTGAAATAATATGTTAGTACCTAAATGACATATAGTTTGTGACAAGTGAAATGTTATTGTCAACCATGCATTAGACCACCACCTGCCTGTTTAAGCTTCGAGAAAAAAAACTTATATGCCTTTGATAACCCAATCAGCCTGATCTAAAACCTGTTACGGTGTGACAAACCCGATTATCAAATAACACACAGAGATTTATCACCTGTCAATTACCAATAACAGGAAATCTGAACAACAGATTTAATCTGAATAAGTAACATTAAACTAGGGTTCTACTATCATAGTAAGTGCAGGAGGGCCGCCTCACACACAAGACAAACCTACGGACAGGACACAATATACATATACTAAACCCAACAAACACACATAACAGATCAAGTGAATGGATATGGTGTCACTTCCTACCCAGTGTATGGTGTATGGCTGAGTTATGTCACTCCCTTTTACCACCAACTGTATGCCATTCCTATGGCGTATTACTAAGTAACTACCCTTTACCCACCCATTGTATGTCACTCCAACCCACTGTGTGGTGTTATTACTGTGTTATGTCACTTCCTCCCACACCCACTCTTTTTCACTCCTACCCAATGTATGGAGTTATATCGCCCCCGCCCCCCCCCCAACATTTTTGACTTCTCCTTTTATTCCTGTATGGTTTATTACTGAGTTATGTTTTTCCACTCCCCACCCCCCAACCAAATGTATGTCATTCCCTTCCCCACCCACAGTATGGTGTATTACGAAGCTATGTAACTCCCTCCCCCACCCACAGTATGGTGTATTAGGAAATTATGTAACTCCCTCCCCCATCCACAGTATGGTGTATTACAAAGCTATGTAACTCCCTCACCCACCCACAGTATGGTGTATTAGGAAGTTATGTAACTCCCTCCCCCATCCACAGTATGGTGTATTACAAAGCTATGTAACTCCCTCCCCCACCCACAGTATATGGTGTATTACAAAGCTAGGTAACTCCTTGGTGTATTACTGAGTTATATTACTCCCTCCCCCACTTACTATATGGTGTGTTGCAAACAAAGATATGCCAGTCTTCCCCCACCCACTGGATTGCGGTATTGCAAAGTTATGTCACACCCTTTCCCACCCACTGTATGGTGAATTACAAAGCTATATCACCTCCTTGCCCACCCAATGTATTGTGTATTACTAATTTATGTCACTCCCTCCCCCATCCACTATTTGATGTATTACTGAGTTATGTCACTCCATCCCCCATCCCCTATTTGGTGTATGTCACTCCATCTACCACTCACCCTCTCCCCGATGATCATCCTAAGCAAATATGTTACAAAAGAAATGAAATGAAATTTAACGTCCTATTCATACAACTGGACTAAGTTACATAACTTACCGATTTTGGCTGAGACTACTACTGATAGGCCACGATCTTCTGGTGATCTTTGCAAGTTTCAGACGTTTGCGTATTAAAGGGACACGCTCCGTATCATCAGAGTCTTGTTTCGATTCAGTTAAAGATCTTGAAGTTCGCCTAGAAGGTGACCAATGTCGATGAGCCCAGAGGTGTTGTGGCTCGTCAAAATTATCGATACTCAGTTCACCCTCTTTATCACCATCAGTTGAAAACACGCTGTGTTCCTCACTTCCCACTGTCTGAATTGATACTGAATCAAAATTCTTGTCATATCCAGAAATTTGTTCAACAGAATTTGAATTTTCATCATCAGCTTCCACACTTGATAGTCTACACATTTTCCCTAATTTGGGTGTACCTTGAGCGCTAGCCATATGCATAATTTTGGGTCTTGGAGAAGACATCTTTGTCACATATATTCCAGATATAATAATCCTTTATGAATCAATTATTAAATTTCTCCGCATTACAATTCAAGCTTTAATCAAAGTTCAAATGTAGAAGATGATAGAAGATCAATTCCTTCAATATAAATTTACTTAAAGCAGACACAGATTTTTTAAAAAACAAACCCCGACCACACGGACTCTGTGAAACAATAATCCTTCCTTGATGATTAATTTTTAATTGTCCAACCAGAAATTTATTTTTCCAAACCACAATAACATTTGGTTGTTGAAATGTGGAAACTGGATGGTGAAACACAATTTGATTATTAGATACACATATACTATTCTCAGAATTTATTCTTACACGGTTTTATTTTTTAATCCACATTAAAGACTTGAGATAATCATGACACAAGTAAAATCTTCATCTAGTTTGTTTTTACGTTAATCTACAAGGTCTAATATTCCACACACAAATCACAAGAAATATATCTGTAATATTGTTATTTTCGGTTTTTTTTTTTTTTTTTAAGTTTATCAGTTACGTAAAGTTCCCTTATTAAATATTCCTCTTTAAACCTAAAATAAACAAGTGTGTTTACGTTAGTATACCCTGTGTAATGCCTGACTAAATAAATCACAGCCTAATTGAATCCATAATAACTGGGTTAATCCTTGAACCTGGTGACAACTCAACTATGTCAGGGCTTTACTATAAACTTTACTATAACCCTGGTATCGAGATCTGCTGAACATACAGAAATGAAATGAAATGGGGTTTAACGTCCTACTCTTTTGCACCGAACCTGGGCTAATGGAAGACGGGCATACGCCATACAGTGTGCTATGAGGGAAATTTTGCCCGAGCAGCGGTGCTACGGCCTACTCTGATATCGAATTCCACTGCCAAGGGATCTTTTACGTGCACTCCAATGTGTATACAAGTTGCATCAAAACTATTATAAACAATGATTTTTTATTTGAAGGCTATGTTTTGCTCAGCCCTTTAGAAATGATATGGGGTTTCAATGACCTACTTTTCTGCATCAGATAAACTAATAAAGATGGTGTCATACACTATGTGGTGTGTTACTTGCCCAAATGATGCCGTTTCTGCCTACTCAACTGTCAAGGATTCTAATAAAGGCTGGGAAACCTGACTGAAATATGCAGAGAAACTTTTTCAACCAACACCAGGACCTACTGGTTAGTGAGCAGTCCTTTACACATTTTAGGTCCCATCCTAAGAACTAGACTGTGTGCATTTTCACACTCTTGAACCTCAAACCCCTTTCTGCATAAAATGTGATTTAGAACTATATAAAATATTTCTACAATGTCAAGACAACATGATGTAAACTTCAGCGAATTACAAACCAATAATTGAATGTCATAGCAGGAAACAACATATGCACAGGAAATTAATTACACGACAGAGAAAAAATAAATATACATCATGTTTAATTTTCCATTTTCACAAAAGAGTTTTAAAAACGTGTGAACAATGCAAAATGCTTTGAACAGGTCGATAAATGGATTTAAACTTAAACTGTTCAATAAGACGGTATAGATTATATATTTAATCCTACTTTCAAGCTGTCAAGGCCTATAATAATCAGTAACAATACAGCTGAAAGAAATCATTTACGTTGTAGAGTTAAAACAGGACTATCATCGACCAAATTTCTTAAAATATCCAAACCAAACCACTGTTCTAAGTAGTCTTGGCCATGAAACACAAGGCAATGATACCAAGCAATTCACCCCAGGCTACTGTCGACCAAACTGCTGAAATTACAGTCTCCGAAACCACTTCTCAAATCTGCTTAAAGGCATTCACACCAACTGATATATCAAACAAAATTCTGAAAGTCCAAACCACAGTTAATATCTAATGCAAGTAGTCTTTACAATCAAGCACATGGTACTTCATACCATCTGATAACACTTCTCATTTATTGGCAAGACAGAGAGAATGGGGTTTAAGATCCAATCAACACAAACTAGGTTATTTCGGGACTAACATGTCAGGCCCTCCGTCCTGCATCAGGTAGGACACCTGATACCACTTTCCATTTCTTTGAGAAACTCACATAGCTAACCATTCTACAGAGAAACTGAATTCATATTTAATTCATGAGTAGCCTTTCAACAGTAGCCTTTCAAACATCAGTAGCCTTTCAAACACATTTTAAGAGAAGCCTTTTAAACACCTTTTGAGAGCAACCTCTCAAACACATTTTGAGAGTAACCTTTTAAAAACATTTTGAAAGATAGCCTTTCAAACACATTTTGAGAGTAGAATTTGAAACACATTTTCAGATCTGCCTTTCTAACACATTTTCAGAGAATGTAGCCTTTTAAACATGTTTTGTGAGTATATAGCTCATTCCTCCATGGTGGCTCAATGAAGAAGGCAATGGCTAATTAACCAGAAGGTACCATTGTTGAACAAGAACAGTCTATAAGGATCTTCCAGTCTGGCTTTCCCTTTTCCAAAGTGAAGTAGGGATGGTCTTGAAAAAAAGATCCAAAGCACAAATGTGCCAAGTTTCCAAGAGACAAAGAAGGGTAAGGGTATCAAAAATTTAATTTCAAACTTTTACAAATACATTGACAGTATTAAAAAAAAGTCTCAAAATAAAAACACAATTCGTTCACAAAAACGACTTTAAAAGACTAAGTCTTTACTTACACATTAGAACTAGAGTTTAAAGACTAATCAATCCAATAAAGACAGATATACACATAAGATTTCTATGGAATACTTTAACTATTATAACAAATTATATATATTTCAAACTTTTAAAAATGGTGATAATGTATTTGATTCAACCATGCTGAAAATACATAAAATATCATTTAACGTCCTACTGTTCTGTTCCGACTGGTCTAATGAAGATAAGCATATTCCATACAGTGTGCTATGAGGGAACCTGGCGTTTTTTTTGTTCCATCCGAACAACTATACACAATCACAACCAGACCTTTAACATTTAATCCCAGAAAAACAACAACAATAATTTGTAATAAAGTTTCCATTCACAGATTTAAACTTAAAAGCATCTGAATAAATTCTGATATAAAGACATGTGGTAAGTGTTATGTTAATATTCCATTCACACATTTAAAAACTTAAAAACGTGATACATACTGATAAAAAACCCTGAAAACTTTAGAAGTTTAAGTTCTTTCACACGTTTAAATCTTGATAAACAGTGACAAGCGCCAACGTTTCCATTCACACATTTAAAATCAAAACAATCACACGTTGAAAATTTAAAAATCTTGATATATATTTGTTGCATTAACGTTTCCATTCACACATTTAAATCTAAAACATCTTGATAAATACTGATATACACACATCGCAAGTGTTACGTTATTGATTGTAAACGTACTACGCATAAAAACATACATATATATCTTACTACAAGCTGTCATTAAATCAAACACGACACACTCCACACATAAAAAAAAAACGAAACCCAACCAGACAAAAGAAATACAAATCTCGGTCAGTCACTTTCTTCAAACGTAATTAACAATAGAAAACCAATAAAAATTTTAAGTGGCAAAAGCATAGAAAACATTTAATAAAGTTAAAACGAATGGAATAAGTTCTGTGAGATATTCGAGGCAGGGGTTTTAATTTTCTCTTCACAGCTGTTTCCAATTAGATCCCAATCAATAAATAACAATCGATAGTTAATCTTTATTTCTATATATTTACTATGAAAATCATAATGATTTACACTCATAAAAGATAAATGAAATTCCCTTGTTATGTCACGTACTGGTGTACGAATCGTCTATATCGAGTTTTCTATAGCAGTTTTTATTAACAGGCGTATAGACTGAAAACAAAATGTGTTAAACTCTTTCAGTGCCAAGTGGCACTAAAAGACAATAAGGCTGGGTGCTAAGCCACTTAGGTCTCATTGGGAATTTGAGTTTTCTGAAGCAGTTTATTATCAAGCCTATTCACAGAAAATGAAATGGATTAAACCCATTCACTAAAAGAAATTCAGGCTAAGCGATTAAGCTCCAATTGGGATTTGTTTGGCTTAATTAGTCACTGACAGAAAAAGAAATGGGTTTAACTCTGAATAAAGATAGGTTGCCAGGCAACGAAACATACGCCCACAGCAGCTAAATCGTCCGGGCAGTCAACAAGGGTTGTCGCATATTTTTACTTTTTTCGGTAATGAAACATTTGTAATACACTAAAGATAGGTTGCCAGGCAACGAAACATACGCCCACAGCAGCTAAATCGTCCGGGCAGTCAACAAGGGTTGTCGCATATTTTTACTTTTTTGGGGAATGAAACATTTGTAATACACTAAAATCTGATTAAGAGTAACAACTTATTATGTAATTATCTGAAAATCATTAGAATTTGTTAGCTTTTTATAAAGTTTTGCCCCACGCTAACAATTAGTATAGGAAACATTTAACATTCGTTTCAACACCTTAAACTCTGTGTATCAGTCTGAAATCAATCGGATGATAAGTTTGGCATCTATAGTGTCACAAGGTTTTTTGAAGTGATCAAGGGAGATAACTCTGGAAGTAATTATTTGAAATCGCTGAAAATCAGTAGGTTTCTTCGTCTCATGATCTTAAACAGTGTGTGTAAATTTAAAGTCAATCGGTTATTAACTTTGGCCTCTAGAGCGTCCACAGGATTTTTTGATATGATCAAGGGCCATAACTCTGGCAATAATTATCAATAGGCTTCTTCGTCTCATGACCTTAAACACTGTGTATAAATTTAAAGTCAATCAGATATTAACTTTGGCCTCTAGAGCATTCACAAGATTTTTTGAAGTGATCAAGGGACACAACTCTGGCACTAATTATTAGAAATCGCTGAAAATCAATAGGCTTCTTCGTCTCATGACCTTAAACACTGTGTATAAATTTGAAGTCAATCGGACCTCATCTTTGTCTTCTAGAGCATCCACAAGATTTTTCAAAGTGATCAAGGGCCATAACTCTGGCACTAATTATCGGAAATCCGTGAAAATCAACAGGCTTCTTCGTCTTATGACCTTAAACACTGTGTATAAATTTAAAGTCAATCGGATATTAACTTTAGCCTCTCGATCATTCACAAGATTTTTCAAAGTGATCAAGGGTCATAACTCTGGCAGTAATTATCGGATATTGCTGAAAATCAATAGGCTTCTTCGTATCATGACCTTGAACACTGTGTATAAATTTATAGTCAATCCAATATTAACTTTAGCCTCTAGAGCATTCACAAGATTTTTCAAAGTGATCAAGGGTCATAACTCTGTCAGTAATTATCGGATATCACTGAAAATCAATAGGCTTCTTCGTCTCATGACCTTAAACACTGTGTGTAAATTTAAAGTCAATCGGATATTAACTTTAGCCTCTAGAGCGTTCACAAGATTTTTCAAAGTGATCAAGGGTCATAACTCTGGCAGTAATTATCGGATATTGCTGAAAATCAATAGGCTTCTTCGTCTCATGCCCTTAAACACTGTGTATAAATTTAAAGTCAATCGGATATTAACCCTGGCCTCTAGTGCGTTCACAAAAAATTGTGGACGATGGACGGACGGACGGACCGACAGACGGACCGACGGGGGCGACGGCAATATACGTCCACATTTCTATGTGGGCGTATAAAAACTACCCCAGTTGATTCAATGACAGACCTTATGATCTAAAGTGAACATATTAAGCCATTCATCCAATTTGAAACATCAGTCCCGAAATGACCTAGTTTGTGTTGAGTGGACGTTAAACCCCATTTCTCTCTCTCCAATTTGAAACAGTTTGGTTAAACCTAAAAAAAACTTGGAATCCAATAGATGTATTTTGATAAAATTTTAAGAACGTCTAGCTAATATATATTTTAGAACGATTATTAAAAACAAAATCAATTCTTTAACGCATATTTTTTGAATTCACATCGCTGACAAATACTCAAACCTATTGATTCAGAAACATAATGAACATCCTAGAATGATAAAACACCTAACAAATTTATGGATGTAATTAGTTCTGATTCTTGCATAACTCTATGAATAATGGGTTATCTCCAAAGATAATAATTCTTCCAAATCAATAATCATATCTATTCTTATCCAGCAAGCCGTAACATCCATTGTTTTCAAGACCTTCAAGCTGTTCAAAATCAACAGAAGCAACAATGGTTTAAGACAATAGAGGTTCCGTTGAAATAAAAGCAGATACAACAGCATAATGCATCAAGGTGTGTTGGAGAAAATCTCTTCAATCAGAAGATATCTCTTGATCATAAACTTGCAAATCTAATAATTCAGGTGGGCGGCGCCAAAATGATTAATCAAATTGGAAACACATGTTCGAGATTATCTAGAGAATGAAATGAACATCCTACTTTATTACACCATCCAGGGTTGTGAAGACGCATATGCTATGCTGTGTGCTATGAGGAAAATTTTGGTCAGACATCAGCGTTTCAGCATGTCATGGTTTTCTTAACGTGTAAAATGCTGTTCCCAACAAGGCCATCCCATCCTGCACCAATGATACGAGGGAAACATTTGTATGAATATTTCGACAGATAGATAAACCGAGACAAATTTTGATGTGATTTCAAAGATAACCTGGCACATTAAAGCTAGCACCCTATAAAGATATTCACCACTCGTCAAAAGAAAATCAACATGGCACACTATAAGAAATTTGGATGGTACAAGAATAATATCAAAGATAGCACTCTGCGTAAGAATGATGCTAAAGCACTCTCCACACAATCACCACCCCTCCAAGGCCCCTGTTGCAGTCCTCTCTAAGACAAGGAGAGAAAGACTACTCCACTTAAAGCAGATCATTTTGGCAATAATTTTATTTCAATAATTCGTACGGGTTTTTAGCAGTGGGAGGAAACATGATGAACTGGGAAAACCTCACTAGGTTGGGCAGGTGACCCTAATCCTTGTCACATATCATACTCCTGCGCAGTGTTTCGTTTGATTAGAACTAATCCACTTCACACTGCTATCTTGAGTGAACATTGTTGTGCTAAATTATTATTGGTCAGTAGTGCCATTACCAACCAATGACCTACATTGTAACAAACAATATCGGGGTTAACCAGACCTCAAAATATGTTACCGCAATGTATCTAGTGACAATCGCGACTTGTTTACGTCATAACCCGCGAAATTTATTATGCTCGATTATCCAGTGCCAACATGTTTTCTTCGTCGGCCATTTTGAAAATTATGCCGAATGCGAGAAGAGTGGAGGGATTTGATTGGACGTTAAAAAGAGAACGCCCCGCCCAATTTCAAGAATATGACTTCTATCCAGCAATGGTAAGAGAGGGATTTCTCGCGCCATTGCTTCAGGAATATGGTCACATATAAGCTTGAGGATTCCCTGTTGTACATGACAAGGTGTAGGGTTGCCTAACCAACCTTGAGGGTTTTCGTCGGGTCCTCCTGTTTGCTCCCACTGATAAAGATCCCTACGAGCAAGTGAATTATTGAAATAAAATTGAACCATGTATTAGTCCTAAAATGACCAAGTTTGTGTTGACTGGACGTTAATCCCCATTTCTCTCTTTCTCATATAAGCTTGAGATCGAAACAAAGCCTTTCAGAAGATGTGATAAATTAAATTTTCTGCATTACAGATTTTAATTGTCAGTTTTATTGTAGAGTTGACAAATGTCACTAGATCTAGATGAGTGTTCCATGTGGAGTCCTTGATGAACCACTATTGGTATTAAGTCGATTATGTCAAGTGGTCATTTTTATTTTCCTGTCATCTAAATCAGCTTATCATATCAGATTTTAACATACTTGCACTTAGCTTCAACAAATATGGCACAGTAAAGCTACGTTCACATTGGAATTAATATGACACTCTCGAGTTGTCCAGGCAAAATTTCCCTCATAGCATAATGTATGGCATATGCCTATCTTCATCAGCCCAGTCGAAGCAGAACAGTAGGAGAGAGAGAGAGTGAGAGAGAGAGAAATGGGGTTTAAAGTCCACTCAACACAAACTAGGTCATTTTGGGACTAACACGGTTTAATTTTATTTCAATAATTCGCTTGCGCGTAGGGGTCTTTAGCAGTGGGAGGAAACCGGAGTGCCCGGAGGAAACCCACGAGGTTGAGAAGGCGCCCCTATCTCCATGCCACATACCCTCACACCAGGGCTCGAAACCACTGCTGCAAGCCAGAGGTGATCGGCCAGCTAGAGGTCGAAGCGCAGCACTCTAGACCACTAGGCGATCCCACCCCCCCACGAACAGTAGGACTTTAAACCGTATTTCATTTCATTTCATCTTATCTAATAGTAACAGCAATATTTTCCCTTTAAACTATACTCTGTATGTGAGGAATCATACTCAGACTCAACCCAAAGAAATCTGAACTAAAGAATTTGACGAATTGATTATTGTAAGTTCAAAGATTATATAGCAACAAACGTTTTTTCCATTAAGAAGATAAAGAAATAATGATTTTTCATTGGTCTGCGCAAATCATCGACTTTGAAGTTCAATGATTTCTGCTAGACGACAAGTGATCTCTCAATAATGATGAAGCATACTTGAGAAATTGGGTCATAATAATTGGAGCCTATCAACTAATGGAAAAGACAAACGCTTGAATATTTCTGTGATAAAGATTTATCGTCAAAAATGACATAAGCGATGCTTTGGAAAGTTTGTTAGGATTAATAAAGTACTAAATATCTATTTTTGAGACTGACATGAAGCAAAAATATAAATTATTTTAATAAAAACATTAACATTGACGTGTTTAATTTAAACTTTATCACTTGAGTTTCTGAAATCCAGAGACTTATCTCAAGAGTGAGCCACGGTCGTATAGTGAGTAAGACGCTGGCTCGCTAGTCTGGTTTTGGCCGAGAAAGTTCATCAGGATTTTCTGGCATACTTCCTAGCTCAGATTAAGGCCTAAAAAAAACACCGAAACCCAACCTTAATTCCAGCCTAACCATGTTCTGCTCGATTTGAATTGACTCAATGCATCTTTAAAATAATTATATTCAAACTGTCTGTATAAACACAATTCAGACCACCATTAACTACACTTTATGTTGTCATTTTAATATCTGTGTAAATGTCATATAAATATCAAACATATGAATCAGATTCCACACCCCTGGCACGAATCATCAAATTAACAACAATTCCCTCGTTTAACAGGACAACAAGCACCATTTTCACTTCCACCATGAATTAATACATTTCATATAAAGTTCTAATTTGATTTATATATTGGTTGACGCTAATTAGAATGGGAAGGGTTTAAAGTCTTGTCATCACAACATTAATCATTTGGAGTCTAACATATGGTTAATTTCATTTCCATGGTTACATGTGCAATGTGATCAGGGAGAAGGGGGAGGGGGGCAGTAAACAGCGCCTTTAACCTTGTAATTTGGCCTACTCTTCTTTCAATTTCAATTACCACTGTGTTCCTTGGTTGGTTGTTTTTTGGGGGGGCGGGGGCAGATACATACACTTTTAGGACTAAGCTCACTTTGCATGTCTTCCCCACAGCCTAATGAAGATGGGCATACCTCATACAGTGTACTATAAGGGAAATCTTGCCCTATCATTTAATTGACCTTTCTGTTGTCTCCGCTCATCACGTTTCTTCACGAGGGGCTGGATGGCTGAATTGTAAGTGTGTACACGCTGTATCATGCAGTCTGTCATCGAGTGACGTAGCGTGGTTTCAATTCCCCGGTTGTACGTTGACAAGGAGTTGAGTCACCTGTCCAACCTCGAATGTCCTCCGTTTGCCCCCACTGCTAAAGACCCATACGCACAAACAAATTATTGAAATAAAATTGAACAATATGTCAGTCCCAAATTGACCCAGTTTGTGTTGAGAGGATGTTACCCCATTTCTCTCTCTCTTCTTCACCTTAGACAAATTACATGAATGGTGGACATGCCTGGCAACATGTGATCTTGACCTTGGTTTTATATCCCTTCCAAAAGACCAATCTGTTTATTTTGTTTTGTTTTTTTATCTTTTCGATGGCCTACACTACATGCAGATCTGACAAGCTGTACTGGAAAGTCGTGTAAGGGGTTGTAAGAGTGGCTTTTGTACAAGAAAAGGCTTGGGGTAGCTTGCCCTACATTGTTAATTGTCTCTGGATCCTCTAGTTTCCTCCCTTCAGCTTACTCCAACGTGCCAGGAAATTATTGAAATAAAATTTTACCATATGTTAGTCGTGAAATAATTCAATTTGTATCAAGTTGGCATTAAACCCTACTTTTATCTCCAGAATTCTCTACAACAGAGACATGAAATCTAATATTTTTTTCGCTAACTTCATGTCGTCGGGATTGATATCATTATGTCATACTGCACAAAGAATTCTTGAGCCAAACGAGCTGAATAATAAATTCAATAAAGCTTTTCATTTCATCATCATATTCCTCCTAATCATCCTTTTCAATCACAGTTTCCAACCTACTCTTATAATCCTTTTCCTCCATTTAATTATGTGTAATTTTTTTCTCCTGAGAATTTATCAAAGACTTATGAAATCCAAGATAAGACTTGAAGTAGCAATATTTATATTGAGAGAGCAATGGGTTTAACATCCACTCGACGCAAACTCAATGACAGGCCTTATGATGCAACGCGCATGCGTTAACCATTCGGCCACTCGATCCCCCTTGAAGTAGAAATATAGAATAAAATGAGTTTTAACGCTCTACTTTTGTGCACCAATAGGGTTAAAGTGGGAATTTCATATTTTCCAAGAAAGTCAAAACATATTTATTTCTATGTCTTTTGCTCAATAGGTTGTCAACTCACTATTATACAATCATAGGCATTATTTTCACACTTACAAATCCTTCATATCGGAAATAATAACACAATTACCTCCCTTGTTTTTCCATTCCCCCATGCAATTGCTATCTTCAAACGTTTGAATTTAAAGGTGAAAATGATATTTTTGCCAATTTATCTCCAATTTTTGGCAATGGTGAATTGTAGGATTAATAGGATTATTCTTTAACAAGGTAGGACTGTTTATTGATACCATCTATTTTAAGGCTTTATTTTAATATATTTTAAATATATAACTTAAAAATATGAAATTGCAGCTTTAATAAGGATGGGCAAAGACCACCCAGTTCACTATTAGGACAACTTTGATGTGTTATTCCACTGAGTGATGGAATTAAATCTTATTGATAAAATTTTGTCCACTTTTTCAGTAAATTTTGATTTAATATTTGGCTTACTGTGTGATTGGTCATAGCTCAACAATGTCGTATCTATTATTATAGAAGCCAAAATTTGTAATGTAGATTGTAGACAGCTTATCATAAACGAAATTAACGGTTTTATTCTTGACCCGAATCAAAGTGGTTTGGTCAGGTGAACAGATGTCCCTATCAGGAACCGAACCAGCCTCGACCCTGATCCCAGACCTGGAATTCTTACCAATGCAGTATAGAACAATCCATGTGTCCCAAGATATACAAACAGTCACAAAGGACAGAACTGAAATCTATGTGTTCCAAGATATACAAGCAGTTACAAAGGACAGAACAATCCATGTGTCCCAAGATATACAAGCAGTTACAAAGGACAGAACCATCTAGGTAGGTCTAGATATACAAACAGTCACACAGCAAATAGAACAATCTAGGTGTCACCAGATACGAACAATCACCACAGCACACCATATATTTACAAACAATTGAATGTATAATTGTATCAATAAAATTTCCTTGATTAATCATTTGACTTGCACTCAATTTTAGCTGTTTTAGATCCGTACCAAATTTCTTTGACATTTCAATGGAACTTAAACTATACGTATATTTCCGTCACCCAAACTGACTTTTAGCTTTGTTCTTGATCCGCGCTGGATTTCTTTGACATTTCAATTTAACGGAAAATAAATGTATATTTCTGTCACCCAATCACTTGTCTCGAAGTGACTATCAATTAGCTATGTTGTTGATCCGAGTCTGATTTCTTTGACAATTCAATTAGACAGAAAATAGAACCCCAGTATCAAGAGATTTCTATAAGTTTTAATTTTCACCAACAACAGACAAGGTTTCTTTTTACAATGTTGATCCTACTGCTATTATTATAGACTCCTACGCCCAAGTGAATTACTGAAATATAATTAAACCATATGTTAATCCCATATGTTAGTTTGTGTCAAGAGGACTTAAACCCCATTTCTCTCTCTCTCTCACTCTCTCTCTCTCTCAGTTTTAAGATCACATGAATGGTTTTATCCATTCTAGAAGTAGTTAGCTATATTCATGGAGAAGACAGAGAGTGAGAGAGAGAGCGACTTCAACACAACACTTACACACCCGTCAGACCAGAATGATGTCCTTAATGCACTGCTATCAAGGCAGAAAGTGATCTCAGAGTGCATCAAGATCGTCATAAGTTTGGTAAAAGCATTGTGGAAGTAACAGATATTGCGCTGTGGTCTCCTCCATTATCGTTGAGTCAGACTGGGAAAGCTGTGATAACACGACTTTTTTCATGCTTTTAACTTTTCGTGACATTTTTCTCGTGTTGTATTCATGTTTGCCGTATGGTAGCATCAGTGCAGTAAGGACACCATAACTCTTCTATTTAAACTAACAAATGGATTATATTTGTTTTCAATAATTCAATTATTTACTTGGAATGATAACCAAAGAAAAGCCGGACTTGCATAGTTAACGGGCTGTAATTGATGTAGAACACGCCCACCTTCCAGCAATAAACAGGACTGTTACAGAGATTTTTGAATTCTCAGTTCCTAAGACATCCAATCAACACCAACTAGGACAGTTTAGGACTAACATATGGTACAATTTAATTTTAATAATTAGGGGTCTTTAACCCTTAGAACCCGAAATGCCGCAAAACCGGCTTGACGTTGTATCGCATATGCCCGAAATGTCGGTTTTGCGGCTTGGGGCGTGTCAAGCTCCAGTAAGGTTGACGTCATAATTAATGTGACGTCCTGTAAATCCAGGGAGGGACGTACAACACCCCATGTATAGTCGGTGTTCAAAGGGTTAAGCAGTGGGAGCAAACAGCTTTAAGCAGTGGGAGCAAACAGAAGACCTGCTGAAGAAAACCCACAAGGTTTAACAGGTGATCCCATTTCAACCTGTCAAATCTCATTCCATTCTATTGGAGTTTTGAATATTTCATCCATAGAAATGCAATATATCTAGTCAAGCATATGATTTTAATTCACTTTCGCAGGGAAATTCGAAACTAATTGATTGCACAATTATCCAGAGCAAAGATACGCTGGCATAAATAAATCAACATTTTCAAATAGCTTTAAATTTAAAAAAGCAGGTTTTTCACAGTTATTGAATGATTTCACGGTATTCGTATTACGGAAATAGTTTGATGCCATTACTCTCTGGTTTCCATAGAGAACATCAAATCAATCCTTTATCTCAACCACGACAAACTATGCCATTGGGTAAAAGATAGAACTTCCAAGCAGTGAATTCCGTAAACTCATTAATGCTCATTTAACAAAAAAATTCTGTGTAACTAAATGCAGAACAAATGTGATTAAATTTTCAAAAGTAACGTTTTTGTGTTTTAACTGGTAAATGAAAAATGGGACGGAAGTGAAATAAAATAGTGTTGCATGTCACATCAAACATTAAGGCAGTAAATCTTGAATTATTTCTTTTATTTGATGGTCAAAGTTTTATATTTCTAACATTTGAAATCATTTATAACCATATTTGAAGTGATTTATAACTGTATTTGCACTCTTTTATACCAAATTTGAACTCATTTATAACTGCATTTGTACAATTTCTCTCTTCATGGTGTTACATATTGTGAGCGACAGTGATAAGGAAACGATTAGAATCATCATGCGACAGCTTGTGTGATACAATCTGCGATGTCCTTTAATTGACCATACTATTGTTAGAATAAAATGTTTATTCTAGATCATCTTTTATGTCTGTAAACCAAACTACTTTAAAATGGGCAATATCTATGTTTTTTTTTATAATTAATCCTAATTCATTGTCACAATTCATGTTTGTTTATATTAATGTAATAATTATGGGATTTATTGCGGGAAAGGGTGCAACTCTTGCCCGATTTGGCCAAAGATATTGCATAATCAACCACATTAAAATCCAAACTCCTGATTCGGCATGGGCACTGGAACTTTCAATCAAATACTGACTACAGTCTCTGATCCTCCGTACTTTGAAGACTAGCAAGTTCTGGGTGAAAGTGACTATATAAAATGTAGTCCCCTTGCTTTCTGGCGTGGTTTCGCCTCATCAGTAGTGCAGAATGGAGGGCCGGACAAAGACAGCTGTCTAGTAGTTTGGATGGGACAAAAAAAACAAGGTCCTATTTATACATTGGTGTGCACCTAAAAAATTCCTTGGTAGTTGGAATCCAATATAAGAATAAACAATAGTACCACTACCTGGGCAAATTTCTCTCAAAGCACACTGTATGGAATATGGCCATGTTCATTGGCCTACAAAGAGCAGAAAAGTAGGATGTTAAACTCCATTTTATTTCATTTCATTTCTTCGAAAGTGGGGGGACAAATATACTTCCTACTAACTTGGACATGGGGAAACTCCCTTTGGCTGCCATGCCTTTGTACTGGAGGTTTGCGTGGCCTGTAAAGTCTGTCATTGAGTCAAGTCACATGGTTCTGATTTCCAACTTGTACATGACAAGGAATAGGGTTGCCTGTCCAACCTCATGGGTTTTTTCCAGGTTCTCCAGTTTTATCCCACTGCTAAAGACCTCTACGCGCAAGCAAATTATTATTGAAATAAAATTGAACAGTATGTTGGTCCCGAAATGACCCAGTCTGTCTATTTACTGGATAACCAAGACCGCAGTTAGTCTCAATTATCCAGAACCAGAGGAATTACAACACAGTAATAAATGTGTGAATGGCTTGTCTAGATTATCTAGCACAGAATGAACCAGAAACATTTAACACATAGTGATTAAAATGATATGAATGACATGTCTTGATTATCCAGAACAGAAGAAACATGGAATAGTAATTAACATTGAATCTCTCGACCTATTATGGTCTGGTAATAAATTGGGTTAACCAGTCAGCCTATATCTAATTCATATAATCATTAAGTGGGGTTAAACCAACCAATCAATAACTAATAAGCCCTTTGAAGTTTAATAGTTTCTGCCGTAAACATAAACAGCCACATTTCAGAATGGAAAAGACAATACCCTACGATATTAACAATCCCCCCCACTACTGTAATACCTGGTCTCAACTCATTTCGTTTCAGAATCATTTCTAAAACGGTTATAAACGGCCATTCCTGTGTTCATAATAAGTGCTGCTCTCCTGTTCGAACAAGCCCTCCCTCCGTGTAATCATTCGCTTATAAATTAAATATTTAATATCCCATGGGATTTAAGGAGATTTATCTCTCTTGATTGCTGACTGATGCCAGCAGACGGTCACAAGCCTACAATCTCTTTCCAGTTCACATTCGGTTCAAGGTAATGATCTGAAAACCATTTGACATCCAGCAGTTTCTGACAGCAATCAGAAGAATATCTGACAATATTCTTTGAAATAATTTCTGAAATTGTCTACTGCTTTTTTTAGTAGTTGTATAGTAGTGGGGCGACTGCTGTCAGGACCCTGGACTCTCAACTACGGTGACCTTTGGTTATAATTTTTTTACAAGTGGTTGAAACTAGAAACTGATAGTCTAGATCATCATCTGTTCAAAGATGGCTGCCTCCATGGACAAAATTCCTTGTAATTAGATTTTACTTTTAGCATAACATATGTAAATAATGTGTAATAATTACACTTACATACATTCAGAAATCAAATATACACAAAAATCATATGTTGAACAAAGATAGTTTATTTCTAAATATTTTAAACTTCTGTTTCATTGCACTCGCCATCTTGAAACTAAATGGTTCAGTATTTTTGGATTATGGTCCTGACTAAATGAAATTTGGATTCAGTTAGTTTGACCATCGTCAAGAAATCACAATAATTGAAGGTCATCCTGAATGTCGTAAGCCTGAATGCCAGCAAGGCTGAAGTAGAATCTCAACATTTTTTAAAAGCCATTCACACTTTTCAAGAGAAGGAAATGTATCTGGTAGTTTGGATGATATAAAAACCGAAAACCATTACTGACTGTTATGCTGTCAGTTAGAAGTGGAATTTGAGGCAAAAACACTACTGTCCTGTCAAAATTCACCTCCCTTGTTTTGCCCCTGCAAACAGAAGTGGATTACCAAGATCAGCCCTTGTATGGCTTATCAATGATATGTATCTAGTGCTTTAGATAATAAAAACAAGATCATCCTTGTTCATCTTGACAGTTTAAAATCAAGAAAATGAAGACAGAAACACAACTGTTTGGTCTAAATTTACCTCCCTACCATCAATGTGACAGTATAATATAACAATATGTTAGTCTCAAAATTGTTGAAGTATTGTCAGGATTTTCAGAAAGGGGGGGAATGCTGCACCCACTTGGGAGTGTGAAGCCCCGCCCATGATTTTTGAGTGGAAAAAATGCCCACAAGGACTAATTTTATACTAGTACTGTAAATTACGATTTCAAACCTAAAGATTTTTGTTCTCCTTTCCCGCGATAATATATGGAGCTAACAATTGTTCACCACTACAAAAAATAGAAGGGGCGTGCGCCTGTTGCGCTCCCCCTCTGGATCCACGCCTCATGAGACTCTAAACCTCACTCCTTTCCTTTTCAAATTAACTCCTCTCGACACAAACTAAATCATTTGGGGACTTAAATATAGTTCAATTTTATTTCAATTATTTGTTTGCGTGTTCAACCAGGGAATCGAAACCACGCCAGTTGACTCAAAAACAGACCTTATGATACACAGCGGCTTACCATTCAGCCATCCAACACCCCATGTAAAATGAACCCTTTGTCTGAATCTCAGCAATTGGTTCTGTGACTATATAAAAAATAGAGGAGCCACTAACAGTAGCTCAACTCAGTAAGTCAGACGTTGACTCACTAACAAGGAGAACTTGTGTTCGATCCTTGCATGTTGTAAAAGATAATCATATGTTATTCTCAAAATAATTGTGACCCTATTTGCTAACACTTAAAACTAAAATAATTTTAAAATATACTTTTCATTGTCTAATTAAGAGCTAAAATTTGAATTTGAATTTGAAACCTCGACCAATCAAATATCTTAAAAATATTCTTGTTTCAGTTTAGAATATGGACTTTTCATTGACTAAGAGCTAAAATTTGAATTTGAATTTTAAACCTGAACCAATTAAAAATCTATATCCTACAAATATTCTAGTTTAGTTTAAAGAATGTAGACATTTCATTGATTAGGACCTAAAATTTGAATTTGAATTTTAAACTTCAAATAATTAAGGAGCTGTTGACTATGTATTCCATACTGGTGCTTGTTAAAGGGACAATAACACTCTTGGTGGCTTGGCAGCTCGAGAAAATAAATAATAGCCTTATTCTCAGTACTAGATGTTTGAGCGTCCTACCTGTTGTGTAAATTATCTATTACAACCTATTTTACTTGTCCAGAAGGTTCGAAAATATTTTAAAATCCAAGTCACATTTGAAAAGGTTTACGTTAGACTTTTCAAATCAATTAGTTGAATTGTTCCAAATTTTTTAAATTAGGTGTGCTAAGATGAAATTTATATCACCAATTAATTGGAATATTGTAAAATAATACAATTTTTTGACCAGAATGAAGAATGGGGCATATTATTCAGTTTCAACAAGAGTGTTATTGGGGCTTTAAACCCCATTTCATTTCATTTCCATACTGGTACTCATACAGAAGGAAGCATGTCCAGTTCAAGGTTACAATCAGAATGAATCATTTTATATCCATAAAAACTTGTAACTACTTAGGAACATTCATCAGTCCTTATGGGTCTTCAATTGAGCAAATGCTGGTTGAAGTAGCGGCATCAACAGGCTATCAATATCGTGTAGACAGATTCACCCAATATAAACATACCAGTCTTCACAGAACCCCTCATTGATCTCTCCACGTACAAATATTTGAAATCATTAATAATCTTGTACGAACATCAAATAAGACACCTGATTATTGAGTTTATATCTCAATAAGTAATTTATTTTGTTGAAGCCCCAGTTATCTATTCACTTAAAGAAGTAATATTGTTATATCATTGACATCTATTCACTTAAAATAGTAATATTTTTATATCATCTACTTATTTAAAATAGTAATATTGTTATATCCTTGAAATTCAAGTCAACTATTCACCTGAAATAGTAATATTGTTAACAATTTTACTCAGTTATAGTCATTTATAAATTAATATATATCATCAATAGTAATATTGTATGTTATAGCATTGAAACCATAGTCATCTATTCACTTAAAATAGTATATCGACAATAGTAATATTGTTATTAGTTTTGAAATGAAACAACAAAGTCTGCTTCATATCGTTGAAACCCCAGTCATTTATTCACTTTAAATAGTAATATTGTTATTAAAGTAGCAATGCGCCATTGGCATTTATCGCTAAAATATCACAGTAATTGACTTTATCGACAACAACCTTGAGAGAGAAATGGGTGTCAGGTTCACTCTACACATTACAGTTCAGAGCACTTTAAGATTAACTGTGATAAATTTTATTTCATTAAGTCACTCATGTGTAGCGGTCTTTAACAGAGAAAAGCCATGAAGTTAAACAGACATGCTTAGGATTAAACCCACTGCATTTGAAATGAAACAGAATGAAATGGGATTTAACATCCTACTGTTCTGCTCCCACTGGGCTAATAAAGTCAGGCATACAGTGTACTGTGAGGGAGACATTGCCCGCACAGCGGCGCTACATAGTCCACCCTTATTTTGAATTCCAAATGTCAAGCTATCTGTCACATGCACCCCAATGTGCACACAGGACCTTGGGTTTTTTTTGTCCCATCTGAATGACTATTTGTTATCCCTTGCCAGACCAGAGAGAAAGAGAGACAGAGAGAAATGGGGTTTAACCTCCACTCGGCACAAACTAGGTCATTTCGGGACTAACATATGGTTTCATTTTATTTCACGTACAACTGTGGATTACCAGACCCTCGATCCTGCACCACAGACAATGAGGAATCAAACACAGTACCCCCAAGTTAGCGAGCCAACGTCATACTCACCGAACCACCATGATTCCCTTGTCACGTACAAGCGTCGAATCAATTTTTTCCTAGGGTGATCTGATGATGAACTATTTCTGTTCCTTCACAGGTCTATACAGTGCATTATCCACGACCCATTTTTTTTTACAAAATATAATCGAGATTGCCCTTTAAATAATGCTGTTTTCATTTCAAATCTTAAAAAAAAAAACAGTCTTGCCAGAAACCGGATACTAAAATATCAATATGTACCAATAATTTCTTTCTCTAATGATAGACTTAGATCACACTATAAGATTGTTTTCATCTATCTGATATTCAATATTGCTATAGCAGCAAAATCTATTGACATAAATACTTAATGAGATGAATCCTGTGTCAGGAGTTAGGGTCACGGTACGTAAGGGGGTAAGACGCTGGCTTGCTAGTCTGGAAGTCTGTACGATCCCTGCATTGGCCGAGAGAGTTAATCCTTGTCAGTGGTGCTAGACTGAGGGCATGACAAGGACAGCTGTCTAGTTGTTCAGATGGGCCAAAAAACCGAGGTCATATGTACACATTGGTGGGCAAGAAAAAAAGATCCCTTGACAGTTGGAATTCGATATAAGTGTCCGGGCAAAATTTCACCAATAGCACACTGCATGTCTGTCTTCCTGAGCCCAGTTGGGAGCAGAACAGTAGGATGTTAAACCCCATTTCATTTCACTTCATGTCGGGAGTTATAAAATTTGTCTGAAATATCTTGACATTATACAAAATATATTCAAATATCTTTATTCCCTGCCACAATATATAATTCCAAGTCCACACTCAAACATAATTATTCAAATTTCACATTCTCTGGCACAAAACATAGCTCAAATTTCACATTCTCTGGTACAAAACAGTTCTCTGATCTGATACAAAACATAGTTCAAATTTCACATTCTCCAGTACAAAAGGGATCCACAAGGACTAAGGCGGTGACTCACTAGCCAGAACATATGGGGTAGGAAACTGGTGTTCGTCAAGAAATAATTCTCAGGGATTTTCCTGCCTAGTTTTCTCCAGAACAGAGGATTAACTGTCAAGGAAAATGGCAAGTGTACTCAACAATGAAAAAACAGACATAATGAAAGTCGGCAGCACTCAGCAACTACTGAAATCTAAAACAGAAAACTAACAAAATTGGAAATATTCCTATTACACCAACAGATTCTGTAAAAACATCTTGGGATTCTAATCTGGGCATGAATAAACAAATTTCGGCCATGTGTAAAAGTATTAATTTTCAGATTTATAATATTGGAAAAATTAGATCTTTCATTGATAGTAGCATGTCTAAAATGCTGGTAAACACTAAAGTTATTACTACTGTAATTCACTTTTAAATTGAACGACTTCAGAAACTTCAAAATAAAACATGCTAGATCATAACCAAGACTAAACCAAATGAACCTATGACACTAATTCTGAAAGATTTCCATTGGCTTCCAGTCCATCAACATTTCAATTTTAAAGTACTGTCTATTACGTAGTCTGTTCTAAATGACGATTCTTCACCTCAATACCTTAGAGAACTTATCAACACCAAAAAACCTTGCAGAACCCTTCCATCACAATCAGACAACCTCTCAATTAAATCTTTTTAAAAAACCAACTCCGATGATAGATCTTTCGCAGTCAGTGCTCCAAAGTTATGGAATTCAATATCAAATAAAACCAAAAGCGTTAAACCCCATTTCATTTCATTTATAAAAGGTTTTAGAGAGTTTCTCAAAACCAAACTTTTTAATCAAACAGACAACTGATTGAATATGGTTTATCTGTGTTTGTGTCAGACTTTTTCATTGCGTACTACATAATGTTCTATGTTTTTTGATTGTCTTTTTTATGGATTTATGTGTTGTGATTGTTGAAGTTTTATTTATGTAAAGCACCCAAGAGCAGTACACTCAGTTGAATCGACTACACTATAAAAATCAATTATTATTTGAAAGAACCCTTAAATTAACAATCAGAATTTAATGAATTGTAGCCGGAAATTTCTTTTCTATTGCAGGAAAGTAGGACGTTTTAACCCCTGTTTCATTCCATATATTTTCATCTGATTACTAGAGCCACCATGGTCCAGTGGGTAAGATGCTGGCTTGCTAACCTAGAAGTTGTGTATTCAATCCCTGAATTGACCGTGAAAGTTCATTAGGATTTTCCGACATGATTCACCCTTGTCAGTGGTGCTGGACTGAGGGCCTGACAAGGAACAACATAATATAGTCGTTCAGATGAGACAAAAACCTAAAGCCCCATGTACACATTGGCGTATACGTAAAAAATGCCTTGGCAGTTGGAATTCGATATACGAATAGGCTGTAGTGCCGCCCAGTGGAAACAGAACAATAGGACGTTAAACTCCATTTCAATTCATAACATTTAAGTTCCATTCCAATTGTAAATATTCACTACCTGAGTTCCTTGAATAAATGTAAAGAAAAGGGATATTATTTATACTGGTATATCCCTGGACAGTCTAAAACTGTGTGGAACTGCTGCTCTCCGACATGGTTCACCCTTGTCAGTGATGTTGGTATATCCTTAGACAGTCTAAAACTGTGTGGGACTACCGCTCTCTTGAAGGCCAAATCCGTCCAAATAATATGAATGGCTGTCTCTCTCTAATGGATGGAGCAAAAATGCAGGCCATTACATATTTCATTTTTCTGTAATAGTTCTTATTCATGAGATTCAGGTTCTTCATGCATTCTAAGGAGAACTAGTTTCCAAATGTCTGCATGCTCAAGACTTAAACCAAGGGCGGATCCAGGATTTTATGAAAGAGAGGGCGTGCTGTCCCACTAGGGAGTGCGAAGCCCAGCCATCGGTGGGCGGACTGACGGGCAATCAACCAAGTCACAAAATTAGGATTTCCAACCTTAACTATTTGTGTTCTCCTTTCCCACGAGAATATATGGAGCTAAAAATTGTTCGCCACCACAAAAAATAGAGGGGGCGTGCGCCGGGTGCGCCCCCCTCTGGATCCGCGCCTGTAAACCCTATTTCATTTCCTCAGTGACTTGTTACTTGTCATAACCAACAGAAAAGTAGATTTTTCTCAGACATGTTTCTTCATTTAAATTAATCATGAAAGTATTCCGGTTACTTCCTTTGTTCCAGACAACATGACAACATCATTCATATCTGAATTTCAGATAAATCTTTACATAAATCTATAAAGAGAAAGAGAAAAAGATATGGGGTTTCTTAAGGTCATTTCAGTTAAACTTTAATTCAATATGTTTTTAACAGGGGGTTGGGATGGCCTAGTGGTCTAGAGTGCCGCGCTTCGACCTCTTGTTTCGATCCCTGGTGTGAGCGTATGTGGCATGGAGATAGGGGCGTCTTCTCAACCTCCTGGGTTTCCTTTGGGCACTCCAGTTTCCTCCCACTGCTAAAGACCTCTATGCACAAGCGAATTATTGAGATAAAATTAAACCATATGTTAGTCCCGAAATTACCTAGTTTGTGTCGAGTGGACGTTAAACACCGTTTCTCTCTCTCTCTCACGTTTTTAACCCGAGACCGAAAAACACCCACAAGGTTGGATAGACAACTCTACTCCTTGTCGATACAAATGTGGGATCACTTGGTTTAAAGTGTCCACATTAGATCACTTGGCTAAATATATAATATCCATGTTACATTTCAAGCCTTCATTCAAATAAACGAGAAATATTTAAGTTGTAATGTACAACAGTTTCTCATAACCTGGCTCCAAAGTGGTGTCCTGGGAATTTTAAATACAGAGAAATTAATGAAGTCTCTGTGCTGTCACATTCTGAATTAATTGTCTAGTACAGATTACCACATATTTATACAAGTGATTTTATCCCATCTATGCCTTCGTCAAAGACTAATAAAAAATTCAGAAAAAAACCCACATTTTTTTGGAGAGTAAGTGGTAATCAGTCAACCATTGCGGCATTTTCAAGATATTCAGGGACAAAGGTCAAATGAGGTTTTTAGCACTGAAAGTGAATGTGCAGCTATTTCTGTATTATGCAAATATGCTGACGATGATAGAAAGTAATCACTCTTTCAACAAAAATCTAAACTTGCTAAATTCACTTTAGAGACCCTGGGGGTCAAAAGGCCAAATTTTTTTCATTTTTAAACCAAGAAGATTTAAAGCAATAAAATGTCAGCACAAAATTTAAAAACTAACGCGAAACCTGTTTTGATTAATAGTAGGAACATTTAAAACTGGTCTTAGCACCATATATTATTTACTTTGGAACATCGAAAAAGATCTTGATTAACAGAACCAACACACTTCGAACCCTGTTTCAAAAATACTTAAAAACTGTCAAATCAAAAACTCGTTATACATATTGAAATTAGTTGTCCAAAAAACAATTGAATAGTTTCATGATTGGATTCCAGCTCGAGCAACTCATGATTTTATAATCAGGCCTGGAAATAACGGTTTTAGATATACCTGACAAAATGTCAGGCAGTAATGATATAGTACTTGACATTTTCAACTTTAGTGTGGGACGTGTATTAATAATATATACAAAAAAGACAAATTAGTGCCGGACAAAATGACAGGCGCCAGAAATTTTGTGCCTGACAAAGGCTGAACCAGTGCCTGACATTGTCTGTGACAGGTGTCAAATTTCCATGTTTTTTTCATAATTGTGTAGTTAGTATGCAGTTCTGGATGTTGTCTGTTATAACTATTCAAAATAAAGTTTTATAATTAGCTGAATCAAGTGTTTATAATTTATGAATAAGAAGAAACCAGTATGATGAACTGTCAACAACAATAATCACCTAAGCTGGTTAAAATACTATGGTAGCAGATTAAAGATCCCCTAGTAGCTAGAAACGGTAACGAGTAGTCGACTGCAAGCACCCTTCACATTAGCGTGATAATGAGATATTAAACTCCATTTTATTTCCAACCTTTCCACAATCTATAGATGTGATACTTTTTTTTATTTCATCTCTTTTTATATATGATACAAGACTTTTTTACTGCGTTAATTTCTTTGCTGTCAAATACTTCCATGAAAACTTTTTCAGTGAAAATAAAAATGTACAATTTCTCAACCATCTTTAAAATCATTCATGAGGATCTGAGTTATCATCACTTTGGAAATAAACTTTTTTACTGACGTATTTTATTGCCAAGACACAAATATTTAAAATCTATATATGGTTCATAATAAAAATGTCTATTTTCAAAGTAAAGGCAATATCTAGAAATTTTGTTACATGTCCTCAATGATATTTGGTAATTTCAACTTTATGATGCATTCAAAATAAAAATTGCACTAATTTTTACTATTTCACAATGAGAGGCTGAGGTTAAAAACTCTAATATAACTCCATAAGGAAATCAATTATTAACCTTGATATATTGAAATCAAATATTAAAGACACCGAAAGTGAGATCATTTTAAGTCAAAAATAAGTCAAACACCAAAAATATTGTGTAAATTCAACTAAAATTTCAAACAATTTAACAATAAATATAATTTTTATGCTCAAAACACTTTAATATATGTTTCAAAAAGCTTGCCTGTCCCTGATAAACAAACTAATTCACAAATTGACTGACTGACAATTATTTCAAGCAAAAGCCTTGGTCTTACAATCTCTGTATTTAACCTTTATTAGGTGAAATGTCCTGGTAATGAGAGAATGTACATATGAAATATGAAAATAAATATTCACTTGAACGAGGCCATGTACACAAAGCATTATCAGGTTGCCACGTACGTTTGCATCCTATAAAAATTTATCGATATTTAAGACAATAAATCTGAGTTCAAACCATTTCAAATTTTAAAAAATAAAAGCTTTTATATGTTTTAATGGGTGTGACCATAAACTGAATGTTGATATTCTACAGGTTTTAAAAAATTCATATCTAATTGCTGTCAATAAAACTGTCAGTGATTTGTACCTAAAATGAATAAAATATAAAAGAATATTTTTTTGAAACCACTAGGATCATAAACGTTTCCACTGAAAATGCTGGTTTGAACCTAGTTTTGAAATGGCTTCTATATTTCCACTCCAATATTTCATTCCGGAACCAAATTTAATCGGGCATTCAGGCGCTTGTAATTAAGCCAGGGTTGTCTTTGCATATAAATGGGGTTTAACATTCACTGGACACAAACTAGGTCATTTTATTTCATTTTACTTGACAATTTTGACCTCATCGCCGAGATATAAGAGTTTTCTTAAAACCTGGGGTGCATGCCACCACATCACCCGAGATTACTGACTGTGCAACTTAAAAGCTACCTGGATTCGAAGTTTTAAAGCTGATCCATTGAGACGGCCAAAATAAGCCAGCTCTGAAAAACAATTTCACGAAGATGGGTGTCAAGCTTGAGTTTTAAACTTGTTTATTTGATACAAAATGGCATGCAACCAAATCACTGGGACAAAAAACTGACTTAGCATATCTAACACCGGGAGCTGTTGTTTTTAAGAGGAACCAGTCAGGCAGCCAAAAGCCTTACTGACACAGGTGTTGAGCTAGGTTTTTTTAGTGGATGAATTTGCCGCATATTTGCATTCAGACAACAAGTTAAGCCATGTTGGCATGCATGTACAAGAACCAAAAGTAGCAGAAACGCCACAGTCAAAGCAAAACTTCCATCATAGAACACTACTATAACAAGCTACCAGTGTAGGGTACATAATACCATTGTCCAACTTATTGTTAGTTCATGTAATTTATGGAAGATAATGAAGATATACATCACACTGATACTGGTAATCTCTGAATTAATCAAACAATGTAACTTCATTAATTCAGTATCCTCATTAATAAAGCCAATTAACACTAAACATTATCATTTAAAGAGACAGAGAGAGAGAGAACTGAAACGAAACGAAATAGTAATCTAGATGTAGATCTAGATGTAGTCTCGGACAACCATAACCCTATAGTCTTACTGGATAAGGATTATTAATCAACCGCAAACACTGTTACTAAATACTGAGAGAGAGAGAGAGAGAGAGAGAAGAGAGAGAGAGTTAATGTCTACTGGACACAAACTAGGTCATTTTGAGTGGAGGTTAAACTCTCTCTCTCTCTCTCTCTCTCCCTCTCAACTTAACCAATGATATTTGGAAATTCTTTTTATCACAATCACAACCCACCATTGAGAACAACTATCTATCACAAAACATATCAATCTGACTTGAAATCAATCTTTTATCACAAAAATAAACAATTCAACTTTTAAATTACCACTGGAAATCATTTCTTTACCACAATTTACCATTCAATAATCAATTTAACTTTCTAGGCAAAGTTGTTTTAATTTAACTTTCTATGGTAAAGTTACTATTAAATAATCAATTTAACTTTCCGGATAAAGTTACCATTAAATAATCAATTTAACTCTCTAGGGTAAAGTTACCATTAAACAATCAATTTAACTTTCTAGGTAAAGTTACCATTAAAATAACCAATTTAACTGTCAGTGACAACTTACCATAGAAAATCATTCTTTATCACAATTTTACTTTCTGTGATAATCTATAACCTATCTGTACGTAATATTACAATTGTTGTAATTTCCACATTAAATTTGACACACACACAATCCGATGTTGATTAAATGAAATAAAAACACATTAAATCCAATTCTTTCATAAAAGAAATCTAAAACACAAGAACACAGATGATCACGCACAATTTCAAATTCTTTTAAGTAGAAAGAAAATGATCCACAAAAACTTTTATTTGATTCTCCGCAAAAACTCTACACAGTTCATCCATTCAGTGTCGCTCAAAATTTCACTTTCTGTTTTAAAAAGCAAATTATTATTTATTTTTTTTAATATTCTGAAAGAACTGGGCACAATTGATATGTTCAATATCAGCTTCTTTTTCGTATAAAAAGAATTAAAACACAATTCTTTTAAATAATTTTCAAGAACTGAACACAGTTGATCTTTTCAGTGCAGCACACAATTTCAGCTTCTTTTTCGCAAAATAAATCAAAACACAAATTTTTTTTAAATTCCAATAAACCACAATAATGGACCAATCAAATACCTCCCACAATTTCCATTTAATTTTACAAAAACAATAATTACTCCTAACACTTTGGTATCTTTTAAAATACCCAATGTTTTTAATCATTCGCCAAAAGTGAATACAAATGATCAATTGAACATCCCATTCAATTTCAATTCAATTTCACAAAATCAATAATGACTTTCTATACCAGGATACGATGTTTCCAAATACAAAAAAAACTTTTAATTGTTTTAGAATAATTGTACACCTATATGAATTGATTATCTATCTACACGATTTCATTTCACGAAAGCAATAATCACTCACACAAAAGTTATCTTTTATATGATGTATGGAGATATACCCCTGCACACGTTTTTAACACTACCTCAATTGACCAGATGTTCGAAGACTACGCGGCATAGATAATTATTGACATTGCTAGCTACTCATACCACTACAAGTAATACATTGACTTGTTACACCGTTTATAAGAGCTGGCAGTCAGCCTGGTTAACAACATAATCTGTCAAAGACTTCATGTGGCAAACCTTTTATATCATTTATATTAAAGGGACATTCATCCAAGAAGGAATTTTTTTTTGTTCATATCATGTAAAGAGAGGAAGAGAAATTTGGTTTTTGACATCCATTCAACACAAACTAGGTTATTTCGGGACTAACATATGGGTCTTTAGCAGTGGAGGGAAACCGGAGGACCTGGAGAAAACTCATGAGGTTGGACAGGCGACCCCACAACTTGTCACGTACAATCTGGGGAATCGAAACCACGCCAGACCTTATGACACTGGTAAGCTCATACCGTAATTGACTTATCAAGCTAACAATTCTTGTCATAAAATGATATCAGTGATCATTATTCCCAACTAATGTTTAGTATGTAGAGAAAGTGGTTAGAAAATATGCATTAATCATTTATTAGCAGGTGTGTAATTACTAGTTGTAAAAGATGTCACTACTAGTACAGAAGTGTGACTTATTTATAACACCCATCACTATTGAATACACAAGGCTGGTGATGTATATCCATATCATTTAATAGTCACAGTTTAAAACACCATAGTGATACAACATCTACTTTATGATTTTTGTCTGATTAC
Organism: Patella depressa; assembly: GCA_948474765.1. Lineage (NCBI taxonomy): Eukaryota > Metazoa > Mollusca > Gastropoda > Patellidae > Patella > Patella depressa. Next base: position 14,024,526 of record OX419716.1, read on the forward strand.
TAGCCATTTTAATAAACTACTAAACATTATGTATATAAAATGACATCTTTGATCTGCTAGTGTCGTATAGATTCATTTATTAAATAAGACAGTGTGATACAGAGCGTACAGGCTAATCATTCGGTCATCCAATCCCCCTCATATCATATAGGATATCTTTCAAAGACATCGTATGACAAACCTTTTATATTACAGCATAAACTTAGAAATTTCAAGACTAACATTAGAGCCGGATCCAGGGGGGGCGCCCTCCCCTAATTTTTGACAGTGCCCTTTTTTACTGCTGAAAGTGCCTTTTCTCGGACCCAAGTATGTCCGTCGCGAAAATTTACTTAGATGAAAAAATATCAGCCAAACGGCTCTTGGAATGGCTACAGATGCTAGGAAATGACGAATAATTTTCTTGGGGGACCCCCTCGAACACACCCCCCCCTCTCAGCAGCTTGCCCCGTCTCCTCGGCCAGTGCCCTCATTTTGCGGCACCCCCACTTTACAAAATTCCTAGATTGGCCCCCACAACATTTGGTTAAATTTTATTTCAATAATTCACTAGTGCATAGGGGACCTTTAGCAGTGGGAAGAAACCAGAGGACCCGGGGAAAACCAAATTTGCCTTCATGACAGACTTTATGATCTACACATTAAACCCTTTAGAAAATATCTGACAATGACACAATATAAAACAATACAGATAGAGAGAGACAAATGGGGTTTAATGTCCACTAGACACAAACTAGGTCATTTCGGGACTAACATATGGTTTTAATTTTATTTCAATAAATCTCTTGCGTGTAGGGGTCTTTAGCAGTGGGATGAAACCGGAGTACCCAGAGAAAACCCACAAGGTTGGACAGGTGACCCTACTCCTAGCCACATACAACCGGGGATTTGAAACCATGCCAGTTGACTCAATGGCAGGTCCTATGATACGGTGCGCGCACGCTAACCATTCGGCCATCCAACCCCCCACAATATAGATAAAATACTGTGAAAAATAACAACATATAAAAAAAGCACAATACAGGAAAAATGTCATACATTTTACTGTAAGTAGTAGATGATATTAAAGGGACATTCACACAGCACAGACATTTTTTTGTGGATAATATCACTTCAGATATGTCTAAAGGGACTTTGATTCAAAGGGGGAAATATTATATTGTCTTGTCATTTACTGGTATTACATGATATTAAATGAACAGGCATTTGGGATGAGAATTCTCTTTCATCAGATTGATTAATAAATCTCTAATAGGATATCCACACAACACATCTTTGATATTAAATTATTATTGTCAATCATAAAATGAAACAAAATGGGGTTTAACATCCTACTTTTCTGCACAAACTGGGCTCTTGAAAACAGGCAATATGATGGAAATTAAAAATTAAACCAAGTTGGCCTGATGAGGCTTCAATTTTGTAAACAAAGAGACTCTGACTCAATCGCAATGCTATTTGTTAATGTAATAATATATAAAGAGAAAGAGAGAGAAATAGGGTTTAATGTCCACTAGACACAAACTATGTCATTTTGTGACTGTCATATAGTTCAATTTTATTCCAATTACTTGCATGTAGGGGGGTTTAGCAGTGGGAGGAAACTGGAGGACCCAGAGAAAGCTCACAAGGTTGGCCAGGCGACCCTACTCCTTGTCACTCTTTAACAGACCTTACGATACAGTGCACAGTGCACACGCACTAACCATTTGGCCTTTCAACTCCCACATTCCATATAACGTCTTCATTAGCCCTGGCTGCTGCGAAAACTAGGGCATTAACACCTACCAGGTAATTATGTTTCCTTTCACATTCTATATCATGATATCAAGCCTATCACTTTGATTTCTGCTGTCATTGATAATGGCTGATGTCCACATCACTGACACTGATTTCTTTACAACCCATGCTGACATCACAATGGATGTGTGCCATTTGTGTGAGCATGTACTATAAACCGAAAAATGCTGTAAAAAATCCATAAAAAATCCGTAAAATATCCAAAAAATATCCAAAAAATATCCAAAAAATACCAAAAGATTTGAAAAATAGTGAAATAACGCTAAAAACCCCCAAAATCACCAAACACTGAAATAACAACACTTATCACTGAAAAAAAAACCTTGGCCACACATAAAAATTGTTAGGGAACATGAAAATAGTGGACACTCTAAGTGGGTAATGGGTCAGGCAAGGCCACGCATATATATAGTGGGACTTTCACAACAGTTTACGCTTAAGGTTTGTAGGGCACTGTAGGTGTGTCATGGGTCGGTCTTGGCCACTTATAAACATTGTGGACAACTCCAGAGGGGTCAAAGGGATTGGGTTTGGGTTTTTTCAGATGGCAATTTCTCCTGTTTACACCATTCAGCAACAACTAGGCTAATGAAGACGGGCATACACCATACATTATGTTGTGAGGTAAATTTTGACTCGACAGCAACTTAACAGCCTACTCTTATTTCGAATTGAACTATCAATGAGTACTAGGCCATCAATTTTTGGTCCCTCCCACCTAACTCAACTGTGGGGTGGTGTAGGATGGCCGAATGGTTAGCGTGCACGCGCTGTATCATACAGCCTGCCATTGAGTCAACTGGCATGGTTTCAAATCCCCTGTTGTTTGTGGCAAGGAGTAGGGTCACCTGTTCAACCTCGTGGATTTTCTCAGGCTACTCCGGTTTCCTCCCACTGCTAAAATCCCTACAAGCAAGCGAATTTTTGAAATAAAATTGAACCATGTGTTAGTCCGAAAATTACCTAGTTTGTGTTGAGTGGACGTTAAAAACCCCATTTCTCCACTGAAACAACACTGTACGTTTGTATTGCAATTCAGGTGCTACAATACAATTCAATTCGTATCACCATTCATATCCAGGTCAATGTTTACCAAGACAGAAAACAGACAAATGAATAACTGATATTTCTAGTCCTACCGATCTCGAAGAAATAAAACTGTTTTATATCACGATATTGATGTGGATCAAAATAAGTAGCAAAACAATTTAAGAGGATAATGTATGACATGGATAATTAAGTGTGGTATGTTACTTCCTAAAACAACAAAAAATGTAAAAAAAAAAGAATCACGCTACAATCAGCATCTTGTGATTCAATACGCAAATCGTGAGGCCGTGAATTGCGACACATGGATTCAATGATAGCACTATAGTTTGGAAATTAGAAGCTGGCTGGTTCTTAAAATATCAACACAAAGATTTGATAAGGAAGAAATTATGTCTGTTAGGATTGCTAACGGATAAACAATTTGTGCTATCAAGTAATGCCCAAAGCATGAATTCCATCAATAATTATATTGCAATTTATTTACCAAACAATTTCAAGCTTAGCTATTTCTGTAAAAAAACAAAAAAATAATCCTTTTCAAAAATTCTTATTAATTAGAAAATTAGAGATGTTGAAGAGTTTAAATAAATCATCAACACAGTTTTCCCTGTCATCTTTCAAACACATCTAATATAAATCATGATAGCCTAATCTAGTAGAGAGAGAGAGAAATGGGTATTAACATCACACAAATAAGGTCATTTTGGGACTAACACATGGTTTAATTTATTACAATAATCTGCTTGTGCGTGGGGGTATTTAGCAGTGGGAGGAAACAGGAAAACCCGGGGGGAAAACCATGCCAGTTGACTCAACGACAGACTGTATGATACAGCACACACATGCTAACCATTTGGCCCGCCAACCCCTTTAATGCCTTAAGATATTAGATAAAGGAATGAAATAAGAAATCTATGAGTGGTGGGTAGCTGTCCCAGATTTCTCTCAAGAAGCTATACTTTCATTCATTTCGAACCCGTCAGGCTTAAATAAAATTGTGCGGGTGTTCCCTTTATATAGTCGTTGGGGACCGGAGCACAAAAAGGATCTCGGATGGACCTGCGCAGTGCTGTGCCCTCCCAAATCGTTTAAAAAACTGATATGTAGAAATGTTACGATACAAATAATTGGGATGTCAATGACTGAGCCTGACTGAGACATAAATGATATGTCACGTTGGGTAATTTTTGAATCTTTTTAAATCGAAATGGATTCACTCTTTAGAACGTTTGCATCGGACGGCTATATAGTTTTATAAGATTTAGTCCCGAAGGGTCCCCCATCTTTATATATTTATATAAAGAAATGAAGTGAAATGAGGTTTAACGTCTTTATGAAGATCGGAATATGCCATACAGTGTGCTATAAGGGAAATCTTGCCTGGACAGTAGAGCTAAGGCCTACTCTTATATAGAATTCCATCTGCCAAGGGATCTTTTCCATGCATGCCAATGTGTACACAGGGCCTGTTTTTCGTCTCATTTAAACGGCTAGACAGCTGTCCTTGTCATGCCCTCGGTCCTGTATCACTTACAAGGGGAAACCACACCGGAAAATCCTGATGAACATTCTCGGTCAACACCATCGACCTCCAGGCTAATTTTAAAAAACATGGTCGTTCTAGCCATAATAGTTCAAAAAAGATCATGGAAAATGAATATTTTGAACATTTGAATCAAATTTCTTTATTCTAAACGAAGTATTTGAATAAAATTTCTTTATTCTAAACGAAGTATTTGAATAAAATTTCTTTACTCTGAAGGAAGTATTGAGTGTTTGAAGTTTTGACAAGGAACAGGCTATAAATAGTCTCCATTGCCAAGTACCAGCTAAAATGATAATTTTGAAATTAAATTATTGTATGGCATGTTCATTCTAATCCATTGAATATCACAGCCATCTGATGATCTAGAGAGCTGATTATGGGCTTGCCATGTGAATAACTGTTAAATAATAATTAATATTACATTTTAAGCCAATAAAAAGACAGATTTAGCTCTTGCATAATGCATCTTTAAAGCCCCAATAACACTCTTGTTGTAACTGAATAATATGTCCCAATCTTCATTCTGGTCAACAAATCGTATTATTTTACAATATTCCAATTAAATGATGATATAAATTTCATCTTAACACACCTATTTTGAAAAATTGGAAAAATTCAACCAATTGATTTGAAAAGTCTAACGTAAACCTTTTCAAATGTGACTTGGATTTTAAAATATTTTCGAACCCTCTGGACAAGTAAAATAGGTTGTAATGGATAATTTAAACACCAGGTAGGACACTTAAACATCTAGTACTTAGAATAAGGGTATTATTTATTTTATGGAGCTACCAAGCCAGCAAGAATGTTATTGTCCCTTTAAGTAATGAGGGCCACGGTGTATCACTGAGTAAGAGACTTGCTTGCTAACCTATAGATCATGCATTCGTCCATGTGTAGAATGAGAAAGTTCATTGTATTGTCGCTGTCCGGGCCAAATTCCCCTAATAGCACACTGTATGGCATATGCCAGTCTTTATTTGTCTGGGGGTTGGGTTGCCGAATGGTTAGTGTGTGCTCGCTGTATCATATGGCCTACCATTGAGTCAAATGGCGTGGTTTCGAATCCCTGGTTGTATGTGGCAAGGAGTAGGGTGGCCTGTCCAACCTTGTGGGTTTTCTCCAGGTATTCGGGTTTCCTCCCACTGCTAAAGACCCCTACTCACAAGGGAATTATTGAAATAAAATTAAACCATATGTTAGTCCCGAAATGACCTAGACCCCCATTTCTCTCTCTCTCTCTCTTTATTAGTTCAGTCTGCCTTTTCCAATATTAGATATCTTCATTAGCTGTGCAATCCAATATTTCCTTTTGTTGATTCTCCTTTTTCAACTGCCTGAGGATAACAGACAAACATAACCGGCCATTTTTAAAGAAACACCAATTAGCAGGTTCTCTCTGTGTGTCTAGTCATGTGACTATATACTATTGACAAACTGGAACCTTAGAGCTAAATGTTAAATTGATTGGTTGGCCGTATGAGATTATCACTTAGAACATCCTTACTGTCTTCTTTAGTCTAGATAGTGCAGAAAACTAACATATTAAAAAGATGGTTTTCCATACTTGAACGGCTTGAAATGGGGAAACAGTTAAAAATGGTAGTGATTAAATCAATCAACTAATTACTAAAACTAACATTGGGAGCTGGGTCCAAGGCATTTGTCAATAGGGGGAGGGGGTTTGAACCTGTCCCTTTTGGACAGACCATATTTTGTTTCTACTACATTCGTCAAAATATTGTTGAATAATCCTGTCTAATTAATAAATTAGATAACATTTCGGGCCTAAAGAAAGACCTGGAATAGACAGATTTAGCTCTTGCATAATGTATGTTTAATTAAGTTGTTTACATAATATGAAGGAGTAAGAAAAAGAAAGTTGGTAAAAACATTTTTTTTGTCATTACTCTGTTGTTGTTCGGGGATTGAATTTGCTATTGAATTACTAAACACCATGATTTTTTTAGGTAAATTGGAATATTTTTGCAAATAGGCAACCCTTAAAATTATAGAGTCACATATTATCAAGACCTATCAACTATTAATATTGGGGGTTTTTGTCATTAAACATCAAAACCTTCAAAAGAGAGCAAATCCATGATTTCTACCCAAAAAGACGACCAATACTGAAATAGGATATTAAACTTAACAAATTGGATTTAAATCAGTTTATATACACTTATATTACATTAATATATGCTTTTGGACCAGTGGTTCTCAACCAGTGTGCCTCGGCTCACAAGTGTGCTACAAAATCTTCCTAAGTGTGCAGCGAAAGAAAATGCAAAAAAAAACACCACATGATTCTAGACATGGTAAGGTTTGGGGGCGTTTTGAAAAGTGGAACATTGGAATTGTTGTGGTGAAAAGCTCCACACAAATGCCCCCAAACCTTGCCATAAATGCATGATTCTAAATGAGCATACACTGGTGTCTACTGGTAAGTTTGAATTCATAGCTTTGTTTTTCTTTATTTAGTTTAAGTCAATCGAAGTGTCTACGACTAGTCTGTGTTTATGATTGTATGCCGTCTATGACTTACCAGAATTTTATTTCATAAAATTCAAATATTTTTCCTTCATATTTAGCCAGGTGTGCCGCCAGGTGTGTCTTTGGCCAACAATGTTGAGAACTATTGTTTTAGGCCTATATTTGTCTATTATAAGGTTCTAATGAATAGCGCTATTCATCATTTAATATTGAAATCGGAACTTCACAGTACCACAATGTGAATATCTAACAAGCTTAACATGTGATTAATCACTTTAACATTTGCCAACTACGATTAATCATTCCCTTTTCCCTATTCATTACAGATACGAGAGAGATAAAATATGATCCTTCACTAAATATCTGGGGGATTCGTACAACAGTTAGATATTCTGTATTGTTTGTCGCGCGATTCCACTGGTTGCCGTATCAGCAGAATATGATCCCTGAATGAATATTAGGGGATTTCAAACAACTCTTGTTAATCTGTATTGTTTTTTTGCATTTCCGTTTTTATCAGTGGCCATAACACTAAAAGATATAAACGCTCTCCAGGCGCGATTTTTTGTGGGCAGGAGGCTGTGGCTCCCCCTCAGCCCAAGTGACATAGTTGATTTTCATTTTCGTTTGCTTTATTTCTGTTGTGGTTAACATATCTGCTCTTTAATAGATGATATAAACATGATTTTCGCATTGTCTCCACCCAAACAATCCAAGGTTGTAACGTATTACCCTTTGCTCCAATGTATGCCTCCCTTCATCGACAAAATCCTGGATCCCGGCCTGCTCTAAGTTGATTGGTTTAAGAAAGAACTATATGTTGGTAATGTAACAGCTTCCCTTTATAGCTGGTGTCCTTTATTCAAACACAGATCAACCATCATTGACATCGACTCGCAAGACTTAAGGACAGCAGAGCCTTTAAGACGTTATAACCATTTTCAATTTTGTCAAATCCTAAAGCAGTTAGTAACAAGTGTGATGTTTACCTAAATATGTTACAATTTATCTCTCAATTAGTACCAAAAGCTCAGGTATTTCCACAGAAGGGCTTTTTTATGTAACAAAACTTATTGTACTAATACACCTAATTAAATAGGGGGGGGGGGATACCCGAATGTTTAGCGTGCGCGCTGTATCATACAGCCTGCCATTCAGTCAACTGGGTGGTTTTGAATACCCAGTTGTACGTTGCAAGGAGTAGGGTCGCCTGTCCAGCCTCGTGGGTTTTCTCCGGGTACTCCGGTTTCCTCCCACTACTAAAGACCCCTACGCGCAAACGAAGTATTGAAATAAAATTAAACCATATGTTAGTCTCGAAATTATCTAATTTGTGTCAAGTGGGCATTAAACCCCATTTATCTCCCTAATTAAATAAATCAATGGATTTTCTTTAACAAAAATTCTCAAATTGATCAATTTTACAGCTGGGCAAGTGAAATATACACTAAGGAATTAAAGATTGGACCAACCAATGAAATGTCAAAAGTATCTGATAAAAACAGTCAAGCAGTTACACCACCCTGTCATTTCATTTATAATATAAAATATCTAAGAAATCAAAAATCATTTGGATATTTTCAAATTTGTTTTCATGAATCAGACTCCTAATTTTATTAGGAAATAGTTAAACCTGCCCAACTCCTCTCAGTGGGAGAAAATCAGAGGACCTCAGAGAAAACCCACAAGTTTGGACAGACGACCCTTCGGCTTGATACATACCCGCTTGGTATAAAAAAAACGCCACTTGACTTTAATGCCAGACCTTATTATCTAAAGTGCACGCGGAAGACCACTAAACCTATCAAGCTCTCAGCTCTCGACGTCTATTGAACCAAAATAGATATATATTTCAGACACACAATACAATAACTTCCTTCTCAGCCAAAACCAAACAATTACTTATTCACTAAATAAATTCCAGATAAAGTTGCTGTTTTATCAATAACATCGGAACAACAGTTAACATGTAACAGACAATAAGAACAGCCGGAGGACAGATTTACAAAATCGTAGAAAGTTTAACATTCAATATTTTGTCAGAAACTAACCAGATTATAAATATGTCACCCAATCTTCTCTTTAGGCCAAATTCTTCATCAATATTTCATGTTTTACTTTCTTTTTGATCCCATTTTTTTTTTTTTTTTTTTTTTGATTAATAAGGGGAAAATCTAAAACTAGGTTTTAAAGTCTTCATTCAATATTTAGATATCAGAATATCTATGCTTTAGGCTATATTCCTTATCAGTATTTGATGTCTCACTTTCTTTAAATCAAAGACATTGTTTTTTTTACTAAATCTTTATTTTCATATCGATATAATACATTCTTGTTTTTTTAATCTAATTTCAGAATTTCTATTATAGTGTAATGTGCTTTTAATTAAGAAGTTCAATTGACTAATTTTCCGACCAGAACAAGCATTACTTATCTTCTTCTTGCGAACACGTTCTTTGTAAAAAAAATAGTCTTAAGGTTCTACAATTTCAAGTAAAATTGACATGAAACTTATTGAGAGAGTGAGACAGAGACAGAGAAATGGGGTTTACTGTCCACTCATCACAAAGTTTATCTCGGGACTAACATATGGTTCAATTTCATTTCAATAATTTGCTTGTGTATATGGTCCTTAGCTGTGGATAGAAATAGAAGAAAACCTGAGTGGTTGGCTAGGTGAATCGCAACCACACAACTTAACTCAATGACAGACCTTATAAGCTAATAGGGGGTTGGGATCGCCTTGTGCATAGAGTGCCGTGCTTCGACCTCTAGCTGGCCGGTCACCTCTGGCTTGCGGCTGTTGTTTCGAGCCCTGGCGTGAGCATATGTGGCATGAAGATAGGGGCGCCTTCTCAACCTCATGGGTTTCCTCAGGGCACTCCGGTTTCCTCCCACTGCTCAAGACCCCTTCGTGCAAGCGATTGAAATAAAATTAAACCAACCATATGTTAGTCCCGAAGTGTCCTAGTTTGTGTCGAGTGGACGTTAAACCCCATTTCTCTCTCTCTCTCTCTATAAGCTAACATACGTATGAAACCATTCCAGTTTGTGTCGAGTGGACGTTAAACCCCATTTCTCTCTCTCTCTATAAGATAACGTATTTGACCATCCGAACCCACTAACACAATCAGTGAAGGAAAGTAAGACATTAAAAACTCTTTTTCATGTCATTTCAATTCGATCACTAACTATCGAAGCTATTTAAAACGTCGTGATTTCTACAGACTGAATAGAGAAATTTATCTATAAGGAATTTGTATAACTTATTGATAAATTGTAACGATTCTTATATATCACAGCAACTAACTTCCAGACTAAATTAACTGCCAATTAAAGAGTCTTCAACCATGCTCAGTGGAATATTGCTCACGAAATCCAGTTAATTTTAATTAATGAGAAGACAATATGAACAACTCCATCACAGAATTAAACACAGAACCTAGTCTGTAGGCTGCAGGATAGAGCTATCACAAGGGAATAGGGAATAGTCTGAAGTTTTTCCGTATTGGCGTATTGGGATTCTATGGTTAGACGGGGCAGAGGAACTGATTGTCCCTTAATTTCTTGCACAGGTACATTTTTGTAACATAAAAACTTATCTGTAGGATGGAATTCTCACAAGGAAATAGAGAATGGTTTTATTTGGTTCCGTATGGTTTATGGGAATTATTTAGTTTCTGGGGATAGAGGTGGGGTTATTTTTCTGAAAATTTTGCAGAGATGAATATTTGTACATATTTCTTATAAAAAGTATTTGATATCATTCATAGATGCATGTTTGACACAAATTGAAGGGCTTGAATGTCTGCTGATTTACTTTTGTTACAGACAGTGAGGTACTGTTATTTCATTATTTTTACTTTCAAATCTGCATTTTAATAATAATCTATTAGTAATAAGTAAAATATGTTCTGTTCGTAACATTAAACGATTCCATTTTAATGCCTAAACAGCCATTAGAGACATATAGTAATTTAGTCAAAACAGCCAAAGATATAAGTCAAAACAGTCGTAGCTTCGATTGAAAACAGTACTAGTTTTGTCATGCTCACCATAACAGTCAATTGGTTTTATTTTATTTACATATATACTGACCAATTTGGGGGCATTTTGGCCAAAATGAATTTTGACCAGTGGATATCCTTGTAAAATCAGAATAGAATTGAACAATTTGTGGGCTGAAATTCCTTTCAAAGAATCAACTTTCCCAATATTGTTACTCATTTGTAACTGCTAAGTAAAATTCACTGTGGCCCAGCTTCCTAATTCCAATGACTCTTTATTAGCGTCCATAAGGTCAGTTGTTCAACACTTTTTACACAATTTCTCAGCAAAGAAATTCTTACTCAAAAACCAGAGAGAGGGAGAGAAATAGGGTTTAACGTCAACTCGACACAAACTAGGTCATTTCAAGATTAACATATGGTTCAATTTAATTTCATTAATTCACTTGCATGTAGGGGTCTTTAGCAGTGGGAGGAAACCAGAGGACCAAGAGAAATATCAGGAGGTTGGACAGACGACTCGGCTCCTTGTCACGTATAGCCGGGGAATCGGGGGGAATAGAAACCATGCCAGTTGACTCAATGGCAGATCTAATGATACAATGTATACACGCTTACCATTCAGCCACACAACCCCCCACTCAAAAACAAACAAAATCTGAAATACAACTAAAAAAGTTGTTAGGGAATTCTTTTTTTCCCCTTTTGTTTCTGACAATTTGACAAGAAGCAAGATAAAGATCTCTCTTTTATCCTTAAGTAAAAGGTTTCTTTTTGACACTAGATACCTTGTTACCATGGTAATAGCAACTGCAGAAATGGAATGGACATACTGTTTCCTGTTGGTTTGACAGAACATGTTTGAAGTGTTGTATTAAGAAATATATACATGAAAATCTGAATCTCTTTTAATTAAGATCTTCTGATAAATACAAAATATGTCATCAGGCAAGTTTAAAGAGATGATGCCAACAGTTACTGTTCATCTTTTATTAACTGGATTCTGATTGGTTGAAATTTGATGTACCTGTACCTATTTCAGGGCGTTTAGGTTAACACTTTTTCCGTGGAAGTCAAGCCTTTGCCGTATATGTGGATAAAGGTAAAAAAGATAGGCTGCTAGGCAACGAAACATACACCCACAGCAGCTAAATTGTTCGAGCAGTCGACAAGGGTTGTTGTATATTTATTATTTAGCAGACACTGATATCAATCTAATACAAATCAGACGACAATAAGGTTCCAGAAAGTGAAGCAAGAACCATAACTTTAAAAGCCATGTACAGAAATTGTTCTTTGTCTTTCTATTCTAAATAATGTATATGAATTTAATAGATTTATCTTTTGGCATTCACAGAAAGTTAAACAAAGTGAAACAAGGACAATAATTTTACTATTTTAAATAATGCATGTGAATTTAATACAGATCGATCAATAGCCTTTTAGAATTTTCACACGGTCCAACAAAGTGAAAGAAAGACCATCCCTCAAGAAGTAAAATTTTAAATTAAACAGGCTTCTTTTTCTTACTAATGTAAACAGCATACATGTATATAAATTTCAAAAAGATCAGATAATAATAGCAAAAGAAAATTCCTATCTCAGATCATCTGCGATATACGTAAGTATATAACTTATTTATTTACATTATCAGACATGCGAATAAGTTTTAAAATGAATCGTGGAAACTAAATGCCAATCTACATTTAACTCCTAAAAAAAACACTTTAGGATGGATCTATGATATGTCCTTTCAACCTGTTATCACTTGGAAAGCCGAGATCTTGAGCCATTAGATGTAGTGCAAGGATCAGTAGTTGAAAGGAAATGGGGTTTAAAACCCAACTGTTTTGCTCCGAGGATCAGTTGTTTAGGGCCATCCAGATATCCATTTTCACTTTTTATTCAAGGAATTAAGATTGTCAATATTTGTGTGCACCAGCGGTTGATGGGTTTTAATGTAATATCAAGTTAAGCCTCTCTAATCGTCAAGGAATGTTAACCCATATGGTATTTTGAACATTGAGTCTCTAAAAGAAATATTCCAAAAACGGCTTGTCCAGTATTTACAAAATTTGTCAATAATTGGCATTCACTGTAGACGAAAGATAGGATATAGTCAACACAATTTGGCGCCACTGAAATGTTTTGATGAGCCTGTTTTTTCATCTGAAGTAATCAAAGCAAGAAGATTGTTTACCATTAATATTTGATTTTGACTTCATAATAAAAGCGTTGAAAAATCAATGAGTAAATGTTAAATTGGACTAAGCCACAAAATTTTAAATATTGTTTAAAAAATGTGAGCGATGATGACCTGCACAAACTTGCATGCACCAATAATTATACAGAGATACCCTACACTGACTCTTAATACCAAAATCCTAGTTTCAGAAATACTTGAGAGGGAAATATATGTTCTATCACTTGATCAATTTGTAATCATTACGCCAGGCCATTAACAACTAATAAAATAGTCCTTCCCAAGATGTCATAAATATCATTTTACAGTATCACCACCTCTTTATCTTATTTACTGCTGAACTTCCGTGACATTAATTCAATTAACAAGGAATCATTGATTTTGATCGCATCGGAGTTGTGACGGACGTGACGTTTTATGTGAAGTAATCACTTGCTTAAAACCTTTGTAAATCCTACTTCATAGTGATGTACGACTTATTTCAATCACTCCGTCTTACCCATATAATATTCAGAATGAAAGCAGACCTTACAGCTATTGATACAAATTCTAACAGATCCCATAGACAAGTTGGCAATCACGTATAAAACACCTTGATTAAAGTAGGGGCAAATATCAGTGTCCAAGCAAAACTTCCATCATTAGCACACTGATTGGAGCTGAAATGCAGGATGTTAAAGCCCCCATCTCTCTCTCTCTCTCTCATATATGTTAGTCCCGAAATGACCTTGTTTGTGTGGAGTGGAGTTAAACTCTCTCTCTCCTATTCAATACCCTATCCCAAACTGATCCCGTAGTGAATATTCGCTTGGCCGCTACAATCACTGATAAGCATGACATCGACGAGGCTTAATAAGTACGGCATATTAACTTTTTTACTCCGACAAATTAAATTCTCAAACATTTTTTTGAGGTAAAAGAAAAATAAATAAAGACGCTTGAAGTATTTGGAGTTAAAAAATATTTCCTATTTAGTGTAAATGGGTATTAAAATGAGTAAAATGCATCATTTTGCCCGAAGCAGTTAGGTGTTAAGTAAACATTGCACGAGCCGTTGAGCCAATGACTGGCGCCGTCTGCAGTCAACGCACGTGCTATGGACACTCATCTGTTACAGAGTTGATTCGTAAGTAATTCTCTGTGAAACAGATTGACCCTATCCCTCTCTCTCTAGTTTAAGGGGTAAACGTTTTTTACCGTCCACCGGAGCCTGGTCTTATGACGTCATATGTGGATTGCGGGTTAGGTTAAGGGTTAGGCTTGGTCCAGGGTTAGGGTTAGGGCTAGCGCTGTCTACATCTCGAGACTATGACGAAATCTGCAGGCCACAGCCCTTATCCTAACCCTTATCCTAACCCACAATCCTCATATGACGTCATAAGACCAGGCTCCGGTGGACGGAAAAAAATGCTTACCAGTTTAAGGGGGGGGGGGAATGGCCGAATAGTTAGCAAGTGTGTGCTGTATCATAAAGCCTGTTATTGAGTCAACTGGTGAGGTTTCGATTCCCTGGTTTTACGTGGAATTTTGCCAGGACCTCCAGTTTCCACCCACTGCTAAAGACTCCTACGCGCAAGCGAATTATTGAAATAAAAATCAAACCATGTTAGTCCCAAAATGACGTAGTTTGCAGCGGAGGTTAAACCCCATTTCTCTCTCTCTCTCTCTAGTTCATATGCACCACCATGAGTACAATCGTTCTAGAGTTATCTTCTCTTTAACAAGAAGACCTGTAATACTCTGTTGCTTTTTTATTTCATGATAAAAGAAACCATTCATTAGAATATTGCTTCCTACTACATTAATGATCTGACACTCTTTAAGCCTTTTAACATAGAAAAATCTTAAATAAACAGTCAGGAATCATTTTTTATTCTTAAAATCAGATTTCTGGCATCTTTTTTTTTTTTCTAAATTGGCAAATACATTATAAACTAAATGAATCGAGTAACTTCATTTCCATTTTGATCCAAAGAAACCTTTTCTATCACGAATAATAGAACAACATCCTTGAAAATTCATAAATATTTTAAAAATAAATAATGCACGATTCCTGTATAAAAAGCAGATATTCGACATTTGGATAAACACCTACAGTTCGCACTGCTTTCAATGTTTTCAGTCCTTTAACATCCATTGACACAAACTAGCTCATTTTGGGACTAACAAGTAACATATATTTCAATTTTATGTCAAAATTATTTTTGCATGTAGAGGTCTATAGTAGTAGGAGTAAACCAGAAGATTTGGAGAAAATCTATGAGGTCAGAAAGGCAGCTCTACTCCTTGTCACTAAATAAACTACTTGACAAAATGACAGACATTATGGATTCACGTTCTAGGCCAGCCAACCCTAGTCTGTTAAGTGCAGGGGAGTTGTATGGCCGAATGGTTAGCATGTCCGCCTGTCATTCAGTCAAATGGCGTGGTTTTGAATTGCGGTTGTCCGTGACAAGCAGTAGGGTGACCGGTCCAACCTCTCTGGTTTACTCCCACTGCTAGAGACCTCTACAGGCAAGCAAATTATTGAAATAAAAATATGTTAGTCCCAAAATGACCCAGTTTGTGTTGAGGGACATTAAACTCCATTTCTCTCTCTCTCTGTTAAGAAATGAAATGAAATGGGGTTTAATATCCTACCCTTCTGCACCTTACGTGGACTAATGGAAGACAGGCATACGCCATACAGTGTGCTACAAGTGAAATTTGCCCGGGCAGTGGCGCTACAGCCTATTCTTATATGGAATTCCAACTGCCAGGGGATCTTTTACATGCACGCCAATGTGTACATGAGACCTTGGTTTTTCATCCCAGACAGTTGTCCTTGTCATGCTCTCCGTTCTGTATCACTGACAAGGGGAAATCACCCCCCCCCCTCTAATTTTCGACAGTGCCCATTTTTACTGCTGAAAGTGCCTTTTCTCAGACCCTATGTCCGTTCCGAACATTTTATGGGACAAAAATATCAGCCAAATAGCTCTTGTAATAGCTAAAGATGCAAGGAAATGGCAGATAAGTTTCTGGGGGACCCACCTGTTAAATGACCACACTATATTCATTTCAATACTTTATTGTCAACTTCATAAGACGATGTACAGAATACTTGTGCACGCTTTACATGTGCACACTTTACCATGACAACAAGATCTACAACTGCGCACATACAAACATCTCATTACTATTCATATATTCATGGTCAGTGCCCTCATTTTGCGCCCCCCCCCCTCTTTCAAAATTCCTAGATCTACCCCTGTACTTTTGTAAGAAATACAAGCCCCTTTTGGTGTTTGTTTTTCTTTACTCGATTCTTCATGTTCCGACCTCCAGGACTTAATCACAATCCTTCATGTATGGTATTTCATGGATTAAATCTATTCTAGCATGTGCCACTGAACCCCCACTCAAAGTGCCCTAATATTGGTCTATCTATCCTGCTTCGGACGCCCCAGCACGCTTGTCATCTTAATACTACTGTAAAGAAACCTGTACATTATTTTCTGCATATTTGAGGGGAAGTAACTCTACTTTCTCTGTGGAGTTAATGGAGGCAGACCACCACTAAAATTTTTATGAGGTTGACCACCAAAATTCTGAGATAAAACTGGGCATGTAAAAGGGGAGAAAAGAGACAGAGAGAGAATTGCTATAAATAGACAAAACTACCCAGATGGTGACAGACTTCTATCAGTGAAAACAATCAGATCAGATGCAAATGATCAGAGATTGAGAGAGATAAAAGTGTTTTAAGGTCCACTCAACTTAAGTATGTCATTGTGTGACTAAGAGAAGGAAATGAGCTTTACAAGGTCCACTAAACTATGTCATTTTGGGACTAATATATGTATAACTTTATAATTAGAAGGGTTAAGCAGGCAATTCTACTGCTTGTCACAGACAAACCTGGGTTTCCAAATCCACAATATTTTACTAAACGACAGACATACGTACGTGTTAAAGCACTCAACTACTAAATAAATGCAGCTTCTTCATTATTCTGTATAAAAATTTGCTCAAAAAAAAAATGGTTGAGTGATCTAATTCCTATGCACAGTATATCATAAGGTCTGTCATCTATGCAAAGTTGTGAGTTTGGGTACATGACTTTGTGTTGCCTGTTCAGGGGTGTTTTA
This sequence comes from Patella depressa, assembly GCA_948474765.1. Lineage (NCBI taxonomy): Eukaryota > Metazoa > Mollusca > Gastropoda > Patellidae > Patella > Patella depressa. The sequence continues at coordinate 14,041,755 of OX419716.1, forward strand.
AGGTTTATCATGGCGGAGGCTATACTATTTTGAGGGCCCTCTTTCACGGGGGTCCAGGGTGGGGGGGGGGGGGTCTTGATTGATGATTTTCAAACCAGTGCAATGACTGCATTCTCATTCAGTAGTGGATTCGACAGTAACAGTGTAATGAAAATGATTGACTCGAACTCGGAGGCCCCTTTTGTCAGATGAGGGGCCCTTTTGTCTGCCTTTAGGCTCCTTCCTAATTTTTCTAGCGAGGAATCTAGCACCTCCAGTGCCTCAGCTATAAAACGCCTTTGTGCCTGATCAGCCTCTTGGGTTTTCTGCAGGTTATAATCCCCCCCCCCAACCCTCACTTCTAAAGAGATCTGTACCTAAGCGAATTACTGAAACAATTATATAGGCTACCTTGTTAGTCTCAAAATGATCTTGCCAGTGTTGACCAGACATTAAACCTCATTTTTCTACCACATCCATGTATTTTCATTAAAAGACTTTTACAAAGTACAATAAATGCAATGTGAACTCTTTCACCTTTTAAAACACTTTTTATATGTATTGAATTTGAAATAATATTAACATATAGAAGTTGGCTTTTTTATATTATGCTCGAAACATATATTGCTGAACTGATGCTGACTTATGCTTCACAAAATTGAACTTCCGTCATGTATTAGCTTGATAACGTTGAGAGAATACTCTTCGAAACGTCGCCTAAATAAATCAAGTAGCTGTTTTTCCATAAGTATGTGTTATTGTGTATTGCTCTATCCAGTTACTAAATGCCTCTAAAAGATTATTCAGTCATCCAGGAACATTGCTTTCCTTTCCACTGTTTTATTTTTTAATTTTTGATAAAACAATTTCTTAAGAACTTCAAACCATTGCTTAAGAATGTGTTATTGTTGCCATGTAATTAGAGTGACAACCATTTGCTTTGTGAGTGAGTTATTGTGTCATGTAATTAGAATACCAAACCTTTGCTTTATGGGTGGGTCGTCATGTCATGTAAAATTATTATGACAAAAAAAATTTAATTTAAATGTTAAACCTTTGTTTTGTGGGTGGGATTTTGAATCATTTAATTATAGAGTCAAACATTTGCTTACTGGTTGCGTTATTGTGTCATGTAATTAGAAATGAAATGAAATGTTGTATTATGGCGTGTCAACTCCAACCGGGCAATATTGCGCCAAAGTCATGTAATTAAGAGTGACAAACATTTGCTTTATGGTTTGGTTAATTGTGTCATGTAAATAGAAAACCAAACCATTGATGAATGGGTGAATCATTGTCTCGTTTAATTATCATGACAAACATTTGCTTAAAGAGTGGACCATTGGGTCATGTTATTAGAATACGAGACCTTTGCTTTATGGGTGGCTTATTGGTGTCATGTAATTAGAATGAAAAATGTTTGCTTTATGGATGGATTATTGCGTCATGTAATTAGAATAATATGCTGAAAATAAACAAACATATCATTAAAACACTTACCTGAAACTTTTGCGTAATCCAACCGGCGTAACTGATATCCGAGGTACAAACAACTGGCATGGTCTTTTAATATTGGCCCCTGCCATATCTTCGACAGATGTTGACCAATAACGGCGCTCGCCAACTAATCTCCAAGAATTAGTCTCTGCTACTAAATAACTGTATGCCTAAAACAATAACAAAAAATTGCCATTTATCAATGTCATCTAACAACACATATCTCCTACTTTCTAAGGGGCCTGGCAACGGGCCTGTAGCCAGCTCATAAAATTTGGGGGGCTACAGATTTTTTTGGAGGTGCTGAGGATGTGGCCGGCTAAGAATACTCCTAAGAAAAATCATTTTTGTTGTCCAAATATTGTGGGGGGGGGGCTAAGCCCCCCATAGCTCCCCCACCCCCACCCATAGGTATGGGTGGGCCTGGCAAGCAAAACTATCTAGTCACAAAGATGGGATGAAACATGGATTGCTTATGTATAAATTGGTACTGCACATGACAGATCCCTTGGCAACTTAAGCTCAAAATATGAGTAGTCAGTACCACTGCTATCTGGGTAAAATATCAACACATAGCAGACTGCATGGTGACTGTCAGTCTTCATCAGCCCCGCAGGTTCACTTCATGTCATAATTTCTCTAGGTGTATAAGTGACCGTGAAATGTTAATCAGCAAAATGTTTTAGTCAATATCCATGTCAATTTTTTTATTCTGCACCAGGATGCTCTTGTTGGGATTTCCCCCCTCCCCCAAAGTTTATAAATAACTAAACTAGTGATGACAGACTAATCTAGGAGTCCTAAGATTTCAGTCACTCAATACACCACACATATACATGGAATTCAGACTGCCAAGGCATCTGTGAGTGACAGAATAATTGAAGGGAATTCCCCACAATGAAGTCTGGCCCCAAGTTCACAAAGAAATCTCAGACTTAAGTTGAGAATTTGCTCAACTTTCAATCATGGTTTATGAGAAATATATTTGATACAGAAACACAACAAAACATTGCACGTAGTTTCTTATTGATGTATTTGATACATTAAAACAACAAAATTAATATAAAGGACTATATTTTAGTTAAAATAAGGCAAACAATTTTGAGTAAATTCTCAACTTAAGTCTGAGAATGCTTTGTGAACTCGGGGCAAGTAAGGAGTATATAATAATAGTTAAAACAAGACAGACCAATCAAAGGGAATTTCCCACGATAAATTCAGTAAGGAGTATATAGGATATGAGTATAATAAAAGTTAAACTCATGAAAACACAGTCCATAACAATCAAAGTGAATTCCCAACGATAAAGTCAGAAAGGAGTATATTTAGTAAGGAGCATATAGTAATAGTTAAAGTCATGAAACACAGGACAGAACAATAAAACGGAAAAACACACAATAAGGTCATTAAGAAGTATATAGTAATAGTTAAACTCATGATAACACAGGACAGAATAATAAAAGGGAATTCCCCACGATAAGGTGAATAAGAAATATATTTTAATATGAGAAACACACAGGTGCCCAGAACACATATTTACATCCTTCTTTGAATTTGAAATATTGTTTGTGATCTGATAATCCTGCCAGGAATCAAAACTGTCACGCTAGGCATGGAATTCATGTTTCTACCCTGTGGGCCAATGGAATTCCCCAATGGTCCAGTTAGTAGGAAGTGCATTTAAAACTTGAGACAACACAAGACTGAATAATTCAGGTACGTCCAGATATACAAACTGTCACACAAGCCAGAACCAGGTGTCCCCAGATCTACGAAGTCACACCAGATATAATAATCGAGGCATCCCCAGATATACGTCTAGTCACACAATCGAGGACAATCCAGGTGTCCCCAGATATACGAAGTCACACTGGACTTAACAATTGAGGCATCCCCAGATAAATGAACAGTCACACCGAACGTAAAAATCATCGTGTCCTCAGATATATGAACACTTACACAGAATAGAACAATCTAGGCGTCCCCAGATATACAAACAATATCACAAGCCAGACCAAAACAGGCATCCCCAGATATACAAAGTTACACTGGTCATAATTATTTCGTTATACCTAGGAAACCCCAGATATACAAAGTCACACCAGGCGGGCCCGTATCTACAGGGGGGCCCGGGGGGCATGACCCCCCCACGTGAAATGCTCGCCCCCCCGCTCAGAAATTGCTAACAATCATTAAAGTATACACAGTACCTTTATATTAACCTAAAAAAGCTAATTTTTTTTTGTTTGAATACTTATTTTAAAATGCTTATTAGATGCCTAGGTAACTACATAGCATGATGATTACAACAGTCTGTTAGAATGACCTTTCCGAAAATTTCCTCAAAATGTTCGCCCCCCTACCGAAAGGTAATGCCCCCCCGCTTAATGGTGTCTAGATACGGGCCTGACACCAGGTAGGACAATCTACACTAAGTATGTCCAGATATAGGAATTGTCACACAGTCCACCATATATTTACATCCATGCTACAAGTCCAACTGTAATAGCGTCCAAAAATTACTAACAAAACAAATCAGGATAACTGCAAGACAAACAATAGACAGAACTAAACATGGTCAGGATACTTCGGATCATATACCAAGAAAGATATCAAATCGAAACGCTAAACAAAAAAAAAAAGATGGAACGAACATTAAAATATCATCAGGTTTTTTTTCTTCATTGCATTAGACTTTAACCTGTTTAAAAGCAGGTGTGATTGGTTCTGATATAATTGGACAAAATGATTATGATAGTTATTTCATGTTTGGTCGTCATGGCGATGGAAGAGATGGAATTTTGCTGCAAAGACAATTGATATATTTCTATACAAACAAATAACAATCATTTATACGCCTCAGCAAAGAGCTAGCACCGACTCCTTCATGTACAAGGGCAACTTTTGATTTCTTCATTTTCTAAAATACTTTGATAATTGCAATTGTTTGTATTATTTATAACAATCTGTCATGCAATCCAATTTCCATTGCTCATAAAATAACTGGTCTCGAGTACAGTGTAATTGTGTATTTATGGCCTTCGTGTGATAAAAATCACCAAACAAGTTATGACCATTAATCTCCATTTATCTAATCAACGTTGTAGTGACAATCACTGTCTTCGTAACAAAGTCAGCGACTGGGTAATGGCCGATTTTAACCCATTAGTTGACGATATCAAACAAGACATTTTCAAAAACCTAAATTATCTTCGGTCTGAACAGTTATTTCATGTCAGCCAATGTCTGAAAATGAAGAATAAAATCCTAACTTGCCTCGCAGCAGGATTTAGTCTGCTCGTAAAAATAAAAACCTTGCGGGAAAAATCTAGTGGACAAAATATGAAAATTGTTCAGAGACGGCTATTGTAATTTTTACATCCCTACCTCAGGAGGTTATTTGACTTTTAACATTTAATTAGCCGTATCTTGGGAATATCATCTGATGGAATGAAGTATACAACAGGACAAAAAATAAACAGCAAATTCTCTTAATGTATTTTGATTTATTCTTTACAAGATTCTGTAACTCCTTCTGACATTTCGAATCATTGTTTACTTTTTGTGTGAGTGATTTTTAAAAATTGTGGTATATGTGTGTGTGTGTGTTTAGCTTCTGCAACGTTTATTAAAAGACTTGAAAATGGAGTAGACGGAACAGATATTTCTTCATATGTTAATAAGGAAGAGTTTCTTCTTCTTTTTTCAGTAATTTGTCATACATCGACACTTATTCCTGAACCATTTTTAAAACTAGGAGAGAGAGAGAAATGTGGTTTAACGTCCACTCGACACAAATAGGTCATTTTGGGACTAACATATGCTTTGATTTTATTTCAATAATTCGATTGCGTGTAGGGGTCTTTAGCAGTGGGAGGAAACTGGAGTACCTGGAGAAAACCCACGTGGCTGGACAGGCAACCCTTCTCCCATATTCCTGAAGCAATGGCGCGAGAAATCCCTCTCTTACCATTGCTGGATAGAAGTCATATTCTTGAAATTGGGCGGGGCGTGTCTCTTTTTAACGTCCAATCAAATCCCTCCTCTCTTCTCGCATTCGGCATAATTTTCAAAACGGCCGACGAAGAAAACATGTTGGCATTGGATAATCGAGCATAATAAATTTCGCGGGTTATGACGTAAACAAGTCGTGATTGTCACTAGATACATTGCGGTAACATATTTTGAGGTCTGGTTAATCCCGATATTGTTTGTTACAATGTAGGTCATTGGTTGGTTATGGCACTATTGACCAATAATAATTTAGCACAACAATGTTCACTCAAGATAGCAGTGTGAAGTGGATTAGTTCTAATCAAACGAAACACTGCGCAGGAGTATGCCCTTCTCCTTACCACACACAACTGGGGATTCAAAACCACGCCAGTTGACTCAATGGCAGGCCCTTCGAGACATTGCACGCACGATAACCATTCGGCCCCCTCCCCTAAAAGTAGGAAGCTAGCATTATTGCAGAAGTGACCAACCAACCCCCTTAACAGAACAAAATTTTTGGGAAACAATCACTTATTGCGCTTGATAATGATAAAAGATTATGACCACATTTATGTATTTATCAAGGGTATTTCTATTTCTATTAAGTCCAACTTTGTGAGTCCGCAATAATATCAATGTTACCTATTTCAAATCTAATGCATAATCTGAATCGTATATCCACAGTAAATCAGTAATATATATGTTAAATCCGGATGGTCAGACGAGACTCAATAGAAAGGTGGGAGTAGTTGAGAAATTACTTGTAAATTGGACACTCATTAACAAAATTGAACAGTCAACTTTAAACTGGACACAAGTACAAATTAGATTGTTTTTTTTAATTTGAATGATTTTTATGAGCTTTTAAACAAATATTTGATATTAAACAAATGTGAAAGAAATTAGTGCTGGATTAGTGCTGGATACACACAAGATTAAATAATACCCAGGTTAGAATGATAATACAGGATAAAATCACAACCCTTATATCCTTGCAACAAATCAAACAGTCCCACTGCATCTCTATCACTTTACTCACGTTGCTAGTCTGGATCTCTTTTTAAACAACAAAAGAGAGAAAATTTTGGGGTTTAATGTCCACTCGACACAACCTAGATCATTTCAAGACTATCAAATGATTAAATGGCAGGAAAGTGAAGGACCTTGAGAAAACCTATGAGACTGGATAGATGACCCTACTCCTTGTCACGTACAAGTGGGGAATCAAAGCCAGACAGTTGGTCAGTGTGTTTCCACGACTTAAATTTCAACACGAATGTCTTGCTCAATCTCCAGAAGCCAAAAACATCGGCGCAGTTCTAGATTCCACCATGTCCTTTAGCTCCCACATCAAATCTGTTTGCTCCTCTTCCTATTTCCATCTTTACAGAATTAACAAAATAAAGAAATACCTAAATGCTGAGAGCACAGAACTCCTCATTCATTCATTCATTACAAATAAACTAGACTATCATAATGCCTTATTTTTTGGCCTTCCGAATTATCAAATTCAGCACCTTCAACGAATTCAAAATGCTGCCGCCAGAGTTTTGACAAGGACAAAAAAATCAGACCACATCACCCCGATTCTGGAAAATCTACACTGGCTCCCAGTTCAACAACGTATCAAGTTCAAAATATTACTGTTGACTTTCAAGGCGTTACATGATCAATCACCAAAATATATCAAAGACCTGATTACCCCATATAAATCCACAAGAACCCTTAGATCCACAGATAAACAATTTCTGTATCAACCATCAGTGAATCTTGAAATAGCAAAAAGATCTTTCTCGTTCTCTGCTCCTATGTTATGGAATTCGCTGCCTTACAACATTAGAACTATTAACTCCCTAGATGCATTTAAATCCCAGCTAAAGTCGTTCCTGTTTACAGAGGCGTTTCCGTAGTTCAATATATTCAGTAGCTTAACAAAACAGTTTTCCTTTGTTTAATCAAAACTACATTCAACATAGTTACTAGGTTATCAAGCACCATACAAAATCTTGTCTTGCAAAAATCTCAACCGAAGTTGATTCAACAAAACAGGCACGGATCCAGGTGGGGCCCAGGGGACGTGCCCCCCCCCCATCAGTCCCAATAGTGACATAGTTGATTTTCATTTTTGTTGGCTTTGTTACTGTTGTAAACCACATATCTGCTCTTTAATAGATGATATAAACATGATTTACACATTGTCTCCGCCCAAGCAATCCAAGGTTGCAACGTATTACGCTTTGCTCCAATGTATGCCCTCTCCCCTCGACAAAATCTTCGATCCGGGCCTGCAAAACTTGATAAAATGCGAGCTTGAACAATGAGAGTCGAAGAGATAACTTGTATCAAAATTCAACTTTAGTTAATGGTAAAATAATGAGATTTTTATAGCACCCACATGATTATGTTTCTTACAAATTTAACTCATTAGTTTACAACTTGTCTTTTATATGTGTCAGTACCAAAAACACATGGGAAAGGTGTCTTAATTATATTATTACCAGTATGAAATGAAATGAAATAGGGTTTAACGTCCTACTGTTTTGCTCCTAAACTGAGCTAATGAAGACGGGAATTATTACCAGTATGTCAGAATTATATTACAGAAGCTGAAGTTGAAGAGAATATACAAGAGGGTCTTGTCATTAGTCATGTCAAGTGCAGTTTGAAACAAGGTGCAAGCCAGGTAAACTCATTAAAACAACTCACTAAACACAATACAACAACACACACTGGACACTACATCTTGGCTAGATTCCAAGACACTAAGCTGACATAAAATACAACACCATATATATATTACATAAACTTTATTTACATGAAAACAACAAAACATTTACAAATTACACCCTACTACACTATAAGTGAAAATTTTGCTCAGACAACCAACGGTGCTATGGCCTATTCTTCTATCAAATTTAAACTTCAAATGATTCTTTTATGTGCACACCAATGTGTATACAGAACCTTGTTTTTTCATTCCATCTGAACGACTTTACATTGTCCCTTAACAGGCCCTCTGTCCCTTAACAGGCCCTGTGTCCCTTAACAGGCCCTGCAGAATATTAGGATGCTAAACCCGATTTCATTTCATAACTCAAATTCAAAACTGAATCAGACACTCACCTGCATAAGTCTGGGACACAAAGTTAATGGTTATATTTATCTAAAACTCATTAATATCCGACTATGTAATGCACAAGTATAATTAGCAATTTGCTGTTTAGAAACTTTCACAGTTGGGGACAGATTTCTCAATGCATAATACATGACTTCAATTAAAATAAAATGTGGAAAAGAATCTCCTGTCGATCACCTACTTCAAACTTCTTTTGTTTCCCCCAAGTTTTGAAATGAAATGGAGTTTACTTTCTTTTCTGCACTAATAAGGCTACTGAATAAAGGCAAACAGTATTTCGTTGAATTCTAATTACCAAGGGTCACTTACACGCCCGGTAGCAACGTAAATGGGACCTTGGTGTATTGTCCCATCTGAATCGACTAGAAGCTGTTCTTGTTAGGCCCTCCGACCTGCATGGCTGTCAATGGGAAACCACCCTGGAAAATTCCTTGTAACTGTCTTGGCCAACATACATGTAGGCGTACGGGGAAATTTTTGACTGAGGGCGGTGGTGGTTGGTGCCCAAAAAATGTAGTACTTTTACGAAGTACAATTAAGTGCTAAAATTTCCCCAGCATTTGGTGCCCAAAATGGCCCCCCAGCTCGTACACCTATGTTGGCCAACTACTGGATCAAAAACCTAGACCCCCTTGTTAATGAGCCAGCCCCTTATAATTACTTACTGAGCAACTGCAGTTCCTCCATGCTGAGATTGGAAGCCCTAGTGGAAAGAGGAGTGGGTAGTGCTTCAGAATGGTTTTAATGCATGCATGTTTGATTATAAGGTCTGTCATTGAGTCAAGTGGTGTGGGTTTGATTTCTAACTTATATGTGACAAGGAGTAGGGTCAACTTAATGGCTTTTCCCCCAGGTACTCTAGCTAGTTTCCTCACACTGTTAGCGGATTATTTAAATCAAATTAAACCATATGTTAGTCTCGAAATGACCTAGTTTTTGCTGAGCGAAGTTAACCCTCTCTCTCTACCTCTCTCAACTACCTCAGCCCCAAAATAAAAATGAAGAAATTATAAAGAAAAATTGTCTAATAAATGGCATTTGGAATAAATTTTAAGAAAATGACAGCTAACCTAAACAATACATACCAGTTACTTACCGTTAACATTTACCCATGTTCAATCAAAACAAAACATAGAAAGAAAAAACAAGCACCAATAAAACTCCAGAACTTCAAATATTGATTAAAAATTACCTCTATTTGTACTTAGTCAAATGTTTCAGCCCCTTTCATTGATAGCTTGTCGTTAAACTACACAACATGTCGCTATTAAACACCGCAAACAGCTATTCCATTCCAATATCATCACAAATTGAACACAGCAGACGACAGACAGTAAATTTAGACATTCAGAATTCATCATGATAATATCAGTTATTTGTTTCGTTCGAATCACTTGTATTCCAGATTAAGTATCCACCTACTTGCAGTTGTTTCTTAAGATTTCACAACACGATTGTTAATGCCTTTTTACAAAAGTATTTTGATCTTTCGGCACTAAAATCTCTCATAAAAAACTGAAATTGAAATTACCTTTGAAATTTCTCATCAACCTGAAATCATTTGAATAAATCAATCCATTTATTTTGTGTTGTCTTCTGCAATCAACACTCAATTCATGAACATGTTGTCACTCCACTTCGATATTTGACGACATAAATTGCAATTCTCTTTTAGTAATTTCAGCAAAATAAAAATTCTCAAACCTGAAATCATTTCACCAAACCAATCCATTTGTTTTGTTGTCTTGTCCAATCAACAATCAATACATGAACCTGTTGTCACCCCACTTTTGGTATAGGATGACAGAATTCAGAAATTCATTATCCTCAATTTCATAAGACGATCGTTAACTGTCAAAAAAGTTCCAAAAATTACACTTGTAAAGCAACTTCAAGATGAAATTTTCAACAAATTTTCTGAGGAAAATTACATTAATTAGGCCTTTTTCCTTTCTTCAATTCATTTGACAAGCAACATCATTATGTCTTGACTAGCCAAACGTCACTTCTTGCCTCTGATGTTAAATATGTCCGATATAATCCCTGCAGCTGAATTTCTTCTAGTTTATTTTTGTTACAGATCCACGGAATGCGAGAAATACTAAATGTAAAACATGTCTTCCAGCAAAACTCAAACATGGTCGTCATTCACGTCTCTCACCATTTAATCAGGACATTTGTTTTCGTTTATTTTATTTTTTTCTTCGGAAAAAATCAGACGCAATTAACAAGAGAAATATTTTCCAGATGCTTATTTCTAATGCAGTTTATCTAAATTTACTTATTTTAATGACTTTACTTTTTCAATATTTTTTGTAGAAATAGTCTACATAAGTTTTTTCAGACAGATATATACTGGAAGTATATTTTTATCTTCAATTTTTCAAAATATTAATAAAAAAATTGTTCAAATTAGCTATTTATTCATCAAAAGCTATAGTAAAAAATCAAAATTAAACTGGTTTGGCCTAAGGTCTGTAGACCACAAAGTCTGTCATAGAAAAATTTATTTCAACGTGGCAAGAATAGGGTCCCCTGCCCAAGTTCCTTTCTCACAACATAGACCGTTAGTGGATGGTAAACCTCCATATCTCTCTCTCTCTCTCTCTCTCTATGACCTGATCACAGTAACAAATGGTAAGCATATGCTACCTCATGCACGACACTAATCACAGCTTAAGGCCATTGTCAACCAGGATTTATCATGGCAACACGATCTCTGTGCGATTTGGAATGCCGAATCAACACAAATGTATAAAATGAAAATCAAGTACAAATCAACTCTGCTACTAATGTCAAGAGCAACTTTAGACTTCTCCTAGTATTCAACCAATGTCTAATTCCTGTGACAGATCAAAGGTCTGGTTACTTCGTTACGTGTTAATCAACGCTTGAAAAGTAGTTCCAATACTCGGCAAATTATTTTATTAGCGGAGAGAACTAATAATATCAATCCGAGTTACATTTTACTGACCTATTAATTATCTTTCATACGAACGTAAAGCTAAACCCATTCCAGCATAGATTGACGCTTAATCCCATTCTCTTAGATTAATCCTATCTGAACTTTCGACTTTTCTTCGCAAGATGGTGAAAATTGATTTCCATTAGAAATTCTCGAAACTCTTCTTGTTTGAAAAGCAATCAGCTATCTTGAAACAAAGGCACAGATTTAAAAAAATATTTTTGTCGGTTTTTCTAATAGCATGGTATATATATAACCAACCTTGATATACTCAAGGCTCCTGTCACAGACTTTATCATGTACAGAATCTATATCAACTAGCCTGGATGTAAGGCACATGTCAGACACAAATTATCACACAATGTATGAAATGAAATGAAATGGGGTTTAACATCTTACTTTCTATTCCTAATCTGGGCTAATGAAGACAGGTATACGCCATACAGTGTGCTATGAGGGAAATTTTGTCTGGGCAGCGGCACTATGACCTACTCTTATATCGAATTCCAACTGCCAAGGGATCTTTTACGCGCACAGAACCTTGCGTTTTTGTCCCAACCAAATGACTAGACAGCTGTCTTTGTCAGACCCTCAATCTTGCATATATATATTATTCTAGAGAAAGCGAGAAATGGAGTTTAACGTCCACTCGACACAAACTAGGTGATTTTATTTTAATATTTCCCTTGCACATATGGGTCTGTAGAGGGGGGAGGAACCAGATAACACGCATGGGGTTGGACTGGTGAACCTACATCCCACTACTTGTCATGTACAGACGGGAAATCAAAACCCATCTAACAACTGACAGTGGTTTACATTGGACCTCATTTTTTTCCAGACAATCCAAGGAGTAGGGTCACCTGTCCAGTCTCGTGGGTTTTCACCGGGTACTCTGGTTTCCTCCCACAGCTAAAGACCCCTACGCCCAAGCGAATTATTGAAATGAAATTGAACAATATGTTAGTCCCAATATGACCTAGATTGTGCAGAGTGGACGTTAAACCCCATTTCTCTCTGTTTATGATTTTTCCGTCTTGCGCCACTCGGGAAACCCGTACTGAAATTCATGGAGAATTTTCTTGACAAACACTTGGAACATCTTGGTTTGGTTATTGACATCTGAGGCCAGTGTCATAACCACCTGTTAGATGGGCGAGCCTACTCGTCAAATATAACCCTGGCAATCGAAATCGTTAACTTGCAGAGCTCTTTCTCACATTCTCATCTACAACCAACATCTTTCCACAAAATCATTACAATGTACACAGTAGCAACAAAAAACATCATAATGTACACAGTAGCAACAAATAAAACTTCAGAATGTACACAGTAGCAACAAAAAACATCACAATGTACACAGCAGCAACAAAAAAAACTTCACAATGTACACAGAAGCAACAAAAAAACTTCACAATGTACATAGTAGCAACAAAAATCCCAAATGTTTTAGTGATGGAACAGACTCTGAATAACATGAACTTACAATAACCTTGAAGTTTGAAACTGTAATAATCTTCTTTTCAGCTTCTAAGATCAGCATTCAATATCTATATATTAGATCCCACTTAGCAGTTTTACTCCAATTAGCAAATTGCTATTTGTTGGGCCAGAAATCTCGGACTGTGAATACCTCACAGACTGGTCTCTGTTAAGCGGAATTCAGATGGATTATTTAGTATTTAGTCTCAACAATTAATTACTATTTATTCATTTTATTGTCATAGGCCTACACATGTAGGCCTATTTAATTACTATTTATTTATCATGTATATGTCTTTTATCTATATTTTCGATGGAAAACAGCTACTAGTGTATCTTACGGCAACGTTTCGAAGAGTGTTCTCTCAACATTATTAAAAGACAGAACAATTCAGGTGTTCCCAGATATACGAACAGTCACAAAGGAAAGAACAATTCAGGTTTCCCCAGATATAATATGAGCAAGCCACATATTTACATCGCTGTTACACATATAAAAAAAATCCTGACAATACAAATACTAATTAAACAACGAACCCTGGTTTATAATTCTCTTCATATATTATTCGGGATGTTTCGTCAAATTGACCAACTGACATTTAAACGTGTTCCGTGATTATCCGTTTAATCACGGGATAACTAAGATGTGACATGGTACAAATTCCTTCTATCATGCAACTTATTTTAAATAATTCATTTTCCATACCAGGCCTGTAAGTACAGTCATGCCATACATGTACCAATTTTAATTCCAGAAGTTCATTGCACGTATTGAACAATATATTATCCATATTTACACCTCAAATCTCTTCAAAGGATTGCCAATTTTCTATCAATTTATGGCTATTGTTATTTTCAGGTACTCTAAACGTATCAGAATTTGAATCGTTGATAGAAGGATATAAATTTCATTAAAATTATACTCATCGTTTATTTTAGAGCATTTTAGAAGCAGTGATGAAGCAAATGTCAGACAATTTTCTCACTTGAGAATCGTCGCAAGTCTACGTGTTCTTGCATTTCCGACCAATGGTGATAATAATAATACTATCTGATTAGCCACGCTTGTATATTCTAAATGATGTTTGATGCCGCAGTAAACGAAATTCTGCTATCAAAATATTTAATTCTCTTCAAAAATAATTGTCGGTATAATCATTTCCGTTTGTTTATTTTTACGACAAAATGAAACATCAAATAATCACTGCTTGGATTAATCATTAGGGGGGGTAAATAATGACTTGAGATAAGCTTTCTATGTGTCCTTGGCTATTATCAATCAGCTAATTAATCATTAATCCAACGCAATTGATAGTCTTACTCATTGACAGATCCAGATTGACTGCGAGTTGATTAATTTATCGTATCCCACCACGTGATTGTGATTGACACTCAACATCCTGGTTTATCAAGGATATCAATACGATTAGAATTTTGCCTTACTCAAAGAGCCACTTGTATTAAGAAATGAAATGAAATGGAGTTTAACGTCCTACTGTTCTGCTACGAACTGGACGAATGAAAACGGGCATACAGTGTTCTTTGAAGGACATTTCACTCAGACACAGCACAACAACCTATTCTTATATCGAATTTCAACTGTCAAGGAATCTTATACACCCTGTATGTGCACCCCAATGTGTACAAGGGACCTCAGTTTTTCATCCCATCCAAACAACTAGACAGTGCAAACCCTCTGGTAATCTGCATCTTAAACTAACAGAAAAGAAAATGGTCTATTGAGTTTTGAAGTTGTGGTGCCTGTGGTGTCTGTACAGATTTGTATTTTCTTCAGTGTTTTTCTTAATATTTATAATAACGGTACATCTGGCATGAAGTTCAAAATGTCACGTGTAGTTTAGCATGGGATATTTTGTCGGGTACAAACAACTAACAGCATTATATCCAGATTTACATGATGAGTGACCCTAAGCTATTCCACTTATTACACCTACCCCTCCCCCCCACCCATTTCACAACCAGAGGAAAATGAAAGTGAACACAGCCAAGGATGTTAAAGACTACAAAGCATATAACAGTGTCAAAAATATCTAACACTTTCGTCAGACCCCCTAGATCTTAAGCCCTCGGCTTCACTCTGACAAGCCTATAAGTAGATCCAACCTTGATGCTCTCTCACCCCCTTGCGAAACTCAAGCTACGCCAGCCATTTATTTGTGAAGATGACATTGACTATTCATAGACAAGTAAAATCTTTGACTTCCACCAATCCCTTTATAAAGACATACAGTATATTGTCGTCTGAGAAAATGGGATACACGTATTATAGAAAATCTGTTTTTATCTGGAGGTGACAAGAGTGGATTACGACGGTTTCTTCCAGCTTATTACATCCAGTCCGGCTTTCTATATTTATAAATGTATTTCAAGAAACCATCACAAAACAAAAAAGAAAAGGAAGTTAATGTCTTGAATTTCACAATGCAGAATTCAATGGAGGTGTTTTGTTGTGTTGGGGTTTTTTTTGTTTTATTTCAAAATGTCCTTCATTGTTCATTAAATATGGATGAAGTTAAAGTCACAGATTTCTCTACGCAGAAATGAAGGCGTTTTTATTGTTTTGGCTTTTGGTTCATTAAATAATATAAGAGAGAGAGAGAAACGGATTTTAACGTCCACTCAACACAAACTAGGTCATTTCGGTATCAATATATGATTCAAATTTATTTCTATAATTCGCTTGCACATAGGGGTCTTTAGCAGTGATAGAAGACCCACAGAAAACCCACTACATTTGACATGCAACCCTACTTCTATGTCACATGCAAGTGGGGAATCAAGACCAGGTCACATGACTCAATTTCAGATCTACAATGGCTGCCATTTTAATAGAGTTGTGTTTATATTTGGATGGACAGAGAGAGAGGGTTTAACGTCCACTCGATGTGAATACTCTTCCTATAGTGTGCAGGTTTTTTTTAGCCAAGTGGTTAAACACCCACACTTAAGTTCATAAGGTCTGGCTATGAGTCAAGCAGTGCGCTTTAGAATTCTAGTAGGGTCGCCTGACTAACCATATGGATTTTTTCTGTGTCATCAGGTATCATAAGGTTAGTCCCAATATACACCTCTCTCTAGAGCTCTTGCCCCTTTCTCTCTCTCCTGCCCCCCTCTCTCTCTTCATTCAACTCCCCCTCTTTCTCACCATATTACAGTCACCATAAAAGGCAGCTGTTGCGTAGGCGTGCAGTCATAGATAGCCTCAATTTATTTATCGACAGTAATTCAGTAGACATTAACCCTGCAGACAGACTAATCTTTGTCATAGAGAAATTACAGGGATTACATCTGTATACCATAAAGCTTAGGTAATAAATGTGAGTTGATCAATTGTTTGATAAATGTAAGTTGTCTCCCTTTATTACGAGCATCTTCCAATCAAATGACCCAGTTGGAGCAGAACAACTGGATGTTAAACCCCATTCAATAGAACTCAGTGGAGGCAAATTAGGTTCAAAGCATGAGTCTATTTTTAGGCAGGTTAGGGATAGAGATAAGATCAAATGTCCCAATGATATAAACTAAGTCTCTGCAGGACACTAACGTGGTTCAAATTTTTTTTTTCCCATTATTTGCTTGTGTAGCAAGGTCTTTAGCAACGGGTGATCCTAGTACTTATCAAGGGACATTTGGTTCGGGGGTGGTCAGGGTTCTCCCCTGAGAAAATTGAGATAAAAATCTATAAAAAGCTCAAAACTACATGTTTTATTGAAACAGAGTATAAAGTGGATTTTTTCGTACTGCTATTTCTTAACACAGTTTTACTGACCAATGCTCACATTGTCAATCACAATTTCCTCCAATTCAAATTAAAATACAATTTTGGCGATAAAATATTCAATCTTGTTATATTTGGGGCAATAACTTTCTCCTGTACCGCAATTTTTTTTCCCAGCGGTGCTGTGACAATACACCTTTCTAGTGACAAAGCTTTTGATCTTCACGTTGTACATCTGTTATAGTCTATTGCCCTTGGCTAAGATTGAGAGAAGGATTTTTAAAATCCACTCAACACAAACCAGGTCATTTCGGGACTAACACACAGTTCACTTTTTAATTCGCTTGCACGTAAGGGTCTTTAGCAGTGGGAGGAAACCAAAGAACCCTGGAAAAACCAACGAGGTTGGGCAGGTGACTCTACTCAATGTCATGTCATGTACAACAAGGGAATTAAAACCACCCCATTTGATGCACTTGCTGAGTCAGTTTATCACAGCATTGGTCATAAGCGAAAAATTTAACTGCCTTTATCAACATATTTATATCGAAAGTAAAAATTACTAAAAATTCCTGAATAAACCTAAAAGAATTTATTTAATTTGGGGGAGGGGGTGAAAAAAATATGATTAATAAATTTGAATGAAAATTGGCGAGAAAAAAATGGGGCCAAGAGCTTGTACTGTGACTGATGGATTTTGTGACATATAAAATACAAGTATTGTATATAATACACACAATATGCGGGTTTAAAGAGATAAGATAGAGTAGACCTGTTATATATCTTTACTAATGTCTTCATCACATGCACAAAGTTCACTTGTATTTGGGTGACAAGGGAGCATGAACTCTTGATTTTGGACATCATGGAGACAGACAGGGTTTAACATCCACTTGACACAAACTAGGTCATTTCGGGACTAACATACATGTATGGTTCAATTTTATTTCAATAATTCACTAGTGCATATATGTAGCGTTTTTATTAGCAGTGGGAGGAAACCGACGGACTCCAAGAAAACCCATGAGGCAGAGACCGACTTATGGACTCGCCCGAGTCCAGCCACTGCAATGGCAGCGGGGTAGAATGGTAGATTTAATATGGTTAGATGGGTTCCTGTCGTAGTAATAGTACTAGTTTCTGTACATGTAATGTTGATATAAGCCTATCTTTGTACCTTTTTTTAAATTCTGTTCCCGTTGTAGATAAACTGATTCTGTTATCATTTACAATAGTGTTACACCATTCGGCCATCCAACAGCCCCACCCCCTCCACTCCCCCAGACACCATGAAGATCACAATTTTTTCTTATTAATTAAATGTATAAAATTATTCTGTATTCTAATCTTCTATCAATACTATCAACCACAGATTGTAATCTAGACACAAATTTACACCATTCATCATTAATATTAAATATGACAGTAATAGTTGATATATAAATCATTGTGTCATTACGACTATTAACTCATTGACTTTGTTTTCTTTAACGAGGTTTTATAACTCTTCTTTAATTAAGTAGATCTATTGTTATTTCAAATATTTCATAATCTATCGTAATATTTATGATTGTCGTCTGTTTGTCTGTCTGTTCAAGGTTGGCGGCTACACTAGTGCTGTCTTAATGCTGAAATCTGATCGCGGAGAAACATCAGTTTCAGAGTTACTTACAGGCACAATTCCGGGAAGTGCCAGGTTATCAGCTAGTATTTAATAAGACTGGTTGTATTTACATGATTTCGTGGACAGGGGATTTCACATCTTGTGAGCACAATAATTTGGTCATTTTCGGACTAACATATGATTTAATATGATTAAGACATAGACCTATTTCGTTCTGTTTTTTATAATAGTTCAAAATTTCGTCTTACTTGTCTTTACTACACTTATGGATGTTTAATCTGTAATCAACGGAACAAAGTCAGAGGGGTCAAAACCAAAAGTACAACAAAGATGGTTAATTGTGCTGCACAGCATGCGTAAGAGCCAGTGGAGGACACACGCGCTACTGACAATTAACCATCTTCGTCGTTCTTTTGGTTTTGACCCCTCTGAATTTTAAACTAACATATAACCAAGGAAGGGCGGGGGCATAGATTATAACCTCTGTCATTGAGTCAAATGGCATCATTTTGATTCCAAGCTGAATGTTAGTTCCGAAATACATGTAGTTTGTGTTGAGTGGACATTAAACCTCCCATCTCTTTCTCTGGCGTGGTGCAGTCCCCCTGTACTTACTATTATTAATAGATATATTTACTACTTTCGATTCCCCGGTAGTAAGTGACAAGGAATATTATTGCATATCCAACCTCGTGAGTTTTCTCCAGGTCCTCTGGTTTCCTCCCAGTGCTAAAGACCGTTGCGCCAAAGTGAATTATTGAAATAAAACTGAGCGATATGTTATTCTCGAAATGACCTAGTTTGCATCAAGTGGATGTTAAACCCCATTTCTCTCTCTGTATTTACTACTCCATCATAGTTTCTGTCTATAATATACAACATTTGATATGTCATGCAATCCATTATAGAATTAATAAATACGATTATTCCATATTTGCGACTACAATAAATTTGACAGAGCCCAGGTGCCATTACCAGAATTTATAATCAATATTATTAATCAATAAA
This sequence comes from Patella depressa, assembly GCA_948474765.1. Lineage (NCBI taxonomy): Eukaryota > Metazoa > Mollusca > Gastropoda > Patellidae > Patella > Patella depressa. The sequence goes on from OX419716.1 coordinate 14,061,181, forward strand.
ACGCTTCCAAATATCACGAAATTTATCAACATATTTTAGTGTCTTTCACAACATTGTTTATTACTTCAATTCACATTTCTTCTCAAATGAAAGAAATGTGGTTTAAAGAAACTAAGTCTCTAACTCAAAATCATTCAAAGTCTTCAACACTGAAGACACAAATTATTTGTCAATTCAAATCAAAACTGATGTTGTGATCTTGCCGTGAAAGATGGGCTTCTGATATCCAATATTTAAGACTAAATAAACATTTTACACAAATCATGTACCATAATGCGTTTCAGCGCCATTTGTAACAAGGAAATCAAAGAATATCATCTTCTTTAAGACCTGTATGGTTTCATGAATTGAAGCCAGAACGAGACCTACAAGAGGCAGTTTTAGTTTTTACATTATGCATCTTTAACTTAAACAATTCCTCATCAATCCTAACTCCGGTAGTTTTACAAAATTTGTCCAGAAAACACACCTAAGAAAAATCATGGACAGAGAGAGAGAGAAATGGGGTTTAACATCCACTCGACACAAACTATGTCATTTCGAAATTAACATATGGTTTAATTTTATTTCTTGCGCGTAGGGGTCTTTAGCAGTGGGTGGAGTACCCGGAGAAAACCAATGAAGTTGAACAGGCGACCCTAATCCTTGCCACATACAACCGAGGATTCAACACCAGTTGACTCAATAGCAGAAAATCATGGACAGACCAATGAATATTTTGCAGGTATGTGTGCTAATTTTCTTATTTTGGGTAAATGGGGAGATAAGTTAGATGGATAAAATTCAAGAATGACAGAAATTAATTAAGCTGCCATGTTGAGAGAGAGAGTGAGAGAAATGTGGTTTAACGTCCACGACACAAACTAAGTCATTTTGGGACTAACATTTGATTTTAATTTTATTTCAATAATTCGCTTGCGCATAGGGGTCTTTAGCAGTGGGAGAAAACCGGAGGACCCGGAGAAAACCCTTAAGGTTGGACAGACGACTGCCATGTTGAAATAAAACAAAATTTACATGTTTCATATAATAACCAGCTGCAGTCGATTAGGTTATCAAAGTAATGTTATTTTAAGAACTTAGTTATCGTAAGACGGCGTTTTTTCCCATCCTGGTAGTCATCATTAAAAAGCCCCTTCTTTGGTTAGCCTACGTTATCAGTTTCTTACATGTATATTAAAGAGTGATGTTGGGTAGTCGAATGGTTTAATGCGTGTGCATAAAGCAGTGGGTCGCCTGTCCATCTATGCACAATCAAATTATCATTGAAATAAACTGAAACATGTGTTAGTCCTGAAATGACGATGTTTAAATTATTTCATTTTAAAAATGTGCAGAATGGAATAAGCAGACTGTCATTCAAATTGTTTTTCATCGATTTGAAGGCTGCAACGAATGCAGCTATACACACTCTAATTGAATCAAAATATTTGAATAATGGCATAAATTATTCAAAAAGTAAAACCAGTATTTAATGTAACTACTGACCCACTCACTGAGTATGAAAAAATATAACTTACATCTTCCATGATGGCGCTGTCTGATTCACGTCGTAACGAATTCTGAGAAACAACCCGCTGTATTTCATCAAGTGATGCCAAACGCATAAATTGTTTGGGTTTTCCTCGGTAGATATGGCTGTCACTATATGTAGACTCCATGTTTAATAAAGTTATTCACACTTTTTCTAAAAATCTGAAGAAGAAAAAAAACATCAGAAATTATGTATATATTCTTGTAAAAACACTCTGAGGAATTATGTTAGTAAAAGAGAAAATTCAAAATATTAATTTGATCTTCAGAGTATTTTAGTATTCAAAATATGTTTATTTTTTCATGATGAAAAAGTCTATTTAGCACGAATAACAAATTATATATAGGCTTGTTATATATTGAAACAAGAGAGAGAGAGAGAGAGACAGAGAGAAATGGGGTTTAACGTCCACTCAACACAAAGTAGGTCATTTCGGGACTAACATACGGTTTAATTTTATTTCAATAATTCGCTTGCGCGTAGGGGTCTTTAGCAGTGGGAGGAAACCGGAGTGCCCGGAGGAAACCCACGAGGTTGAGAAGGCGCCCCTATCTCCATGCCACATACGCTCACACCAGGGCGAGAGACAGAGAAAGAGAGGGAGAGATAGGGTATAAAGTCCACTCACACAAACTAGGTCATTTCGGGACTCATATATGGTTCAATTTCATTTCAATAATTTGCTTGTTCGTAGGGGTCTTTAGCAGTGAGAGGAAACCTTAGGACCCGGAGAAAACCGGAGAGGTTGGACAGACGACCCTACTTCTTGTCACATATAGCTGGGGAATCAAAAACAGTTGACTCAATGACAGTATTTATGATACAGCGTACACATGTTAACTATTCGTTCATCCATCCCCCCATCGAAACAACCAGTGAAAGAAGTGGGCATGGTCACGGTAGGCTAGAGCAGGGTGTCTAAGTGAGTAAGACGCTGGCTTGCTAGTCTGAAGGCTGCGGGTTCGATCTCGGTGTTGGCAGATAGAGTTCACTGTGATTTTCTAGTGTGGTTTCCCCTGTCAGAGCAGAACAGTAGGACGTTAAACCCCCAAGTCAATCAATCAGGTCGTCTCTGGCCTTTACTCATGAAGATCTGACAAGTCTCATTGTGTCATCTGAGTGCAAATTTCACTGATCTATGACGCTCACTATGTAAGAAATGAAATGAAATGGGGTTTAACCTCCTACTCTTTTGCACCTAACCTGGGCTAATAGAAGACGGGAATACGTCATACAGTGTGCTGTGAGGCCTACTCTTATATCGAACTGCCAAGGGAACTTTTACGTGCACGGGACCTCGGTATTTTGTCCCATCCAAACGTCTAGACAGCTGTCCTTGTCAGGCCCTCAGTTCTGCATCACTGACAAGGGGAAACCACGCCGGAAAATCGAGATGAACTTTCTTAAGCCAATGCAGGGATCGAACACCCAACATTTTGCCATGTGATCCCCTTCACTATGTAATGAGCCAGCCCAATTTTGTTGTGGGCGAACTGAATCGATAGGTCCAATTGAGCCCAAGTTATTTGGCGCTGGTGTTTGATTTTGAGAATCGATAGGTTTGTTTAATCCAAGTTATCTGGCATCGGAATTTGATTTTGTTTTCGTAATCAAAATTTAAATTAGTGTGGATTAAGATGCGAGAAATTTGATATTATTGCGAAAAATACAAATGGTGTATAGAGAGAGAGAGAAATGGGGTTTAACGTCCACTCAACACAAACTAGGTCATTTCGGGACTAACATATGGTTTAATTTTATATCAATAATTCGCTTAGGCGTAGGGGGTCTTTAGCAGTGGGAGGAAACCGGAGTACCCTGAGGAAACCCACAAGGTTGAGAAGGCGCCACTATCTCCATGCTACATACGCTCACACCAGGGCTCAAAACAACAGCCGCAAGCCCGAGGTGACCGGCCAGCTAGAGGTCGAAGCGTGGCACTCTAGTCAACTAGGCCATCCCAACCCCCCCAAATGGTATATCATTACTGTAAGACTCTATGGGGACTCAGGACAAACATCTCAAAAAATGCTTAATATCAAGCCTGGAAATAAGGCACCAGTAACAGCGCAGACATTATCAAAGAGAAATTCAGGCTTTCTGGGACACAATGCCACTGGTGCCCATCAATTTGTAAGGCACAGATCTGTTTTCTTTCTGTGTTGCAATTGAGTCTATTAATACTTGTCCACCACAATGTTCAAAATATCAGGTACCACATGTAGTTCATTAGTGTTGGACATTTTGTCAGGTAGACTTTTAAATTGCTATTTCTAAGCTAATGGGTTATTTATGTTTAAAATACGGAAGTCACGTCATCCTTTGATGTTGGCGTATCATTAATTCAAATAATGGTATGGGCAATGTGCCAAGCATACTTGATACTAGTTTAAATTTTGGACCTGTGTGACATATTTTATTGCAAAGCATGTGCAAGTGTCTGTATTGTAAGTTGTTTAATGGTCTCGAGCTAAAGACATTAAGTAATATATTGAAACAACAACTCATGACTAACGTCACTGGCTCTCGACCGCTAAACCACACATATTACCCATTTAGCTTTTGGTACATGTAAATATGCACCACCCCAGTTCCTTGAAAAAAATTAGAAGATAGGGAGTCAGGCAACGAAAAATATGCCCACAGCAGCTAAGTCGTCCAGGCATTCGACAAGAGGGAGAGAGAGAGGAATGGAGTTTAACGTCCAGTCGACACAAACTAGGTCATTTCGGGACTAACATAATGGTTTAATTTTTTATTTCAATAATTTGCTTGCGCGTAGGGGGTCTTTAGCAGTGAGAGGAAACAGGAGTACCCGGGCATTCAACAAGGGTTGTGGCATATTTTTTTTTCTTTTTGTCAGTAATGAAACCATTTACAACACACTAAAATTTGATAACCAGTAACATCCTAGTAGAATTTTTTTGGCTTCTAGGTCTGCCCTAAACCAACGTTTATAAAAGTATAAAAAACATTTATCTCAAGGGCCATAACTCTAGCAGTAATCATCAGAAATTGTTGAAAATTGACATATTAATATTGGGTACATCCCTGGACAGACTGCTGTTCCTTTATGGCAGACAAAGTACCAAAGGGTTACTCATAAAATGCATTCAAAGAACATTAATTGTCTTTTATACACTAGATCCAGGATTTTCAGAAAGGGGGGCGGGGTAGTGTGCCTTATTGGGAGTGCGAAGCCTGGCCCGTGTTTTTTCAGTGGGAAAAATGCACACAAGGACTAACTTCATACTAGTACTGTAAATTACGATTTCCAACCTTAACTATTTTGTTCTTCTTTCCTGTGACAACTATCGAGCTAAAAATTGTTCGCCACCTCAAAAAATAGAGGAGGCGTGCACCAGGTGTGCCTCCTCTGGATCCGTAGAGTAAGCCGTAGCGCCACTGTCCATGCAAAATTTCCCTCATAACAAACTCTATGGCAAATGTCTGACTGCCCGTCTTTATTAGCCCAGTCGATGCATAAAAGTAGGACGTTAAAGCCCATTTCATTGTTTAAAGACTGTCCTGTGTATTTCTAGTTCAAATTCCATTGACATCTATTTTGTTCACAGTTTTCCTATAAAACCCAGTTATTAACAGGCGAGAATAGATTTCTCCTGTGGATATACCGTCTATATATAACTATCTGCTTCAATGCTTCTCAGAAAACCCAACAGTCTATTATTAGTACAAATCTTGATTTCACGTTATATCTCCTCTTTTATTGTTTACTCACTTTTACAGGGCTTTACAAAAGGCCTTAGGAGCTACAAGCCCCCAAATAAGAGGATTTTTAGCAGACTTCCAGATTCACAGCCAAGGTCTGTTTTAGTGAAATGATTTCCAAAAATGACTTTTCTTAAAAATCTTCTTATGTATGACTTAAGTTTTACTTGACATGGCTAGAAAAGCCAAGTTCAGAGCTCTCTGGGGTGCATAGCTGTGCACCTGTGGTCAGACTTGGTCATGCTTGGGGCTGACTCCATGATTGTATGCCCGTAAGACTCAAGACGGGCATGCGCCATACAATGTGCTATTAGGACAATTTTGCCCTGGCACTAATGTAAGGTCTACTCTTTCTTATATCGAAATCCAGCAGTCAAGGAATCTTTTACATGCACGCCAATGTGTACAGGAGACCTCAATTTCTCATACCATCCAAACAACAAGCCAGCTCTCCTTGGTCAGGCTCTCTGACCTGGGAACCCGTTCCAAAAAATCCTGACGAATTTTCTCAGCCAACACCGGGAGCGAACCCACGACCTCCATGCCAGTGAGCCAGTGTCTTACCCACTGACAACAGTGACAACAATGATTTCTGTGAGAAAAGAAGACATTTTAAATATGTCAACAGAGATGAAATAAACTCTTTATTCAATTAGATAGACCAGCTATTATGCAAAGTTACAGCAACAATTTTTTAAAAAAACCTAATTTAATTTCCCTTTTTGTTTGGATGCCTCCATAAAATAGATGCCCGGATGATAACCCTGTCTCTGTACACTGTCGCAGAACTCATTTGATCCAGTTGGCTTAAAGCCAGTGCTGCATGAGAACTATAATACTGTACATTATCTACGCCTGTCATTTTACCTGTTTAATTGTTTAAATCTCTTATTACATAGAAATGCCTCCGGGGGGGCAGCATAAAAATAAAATTTCATCCATCATATTATAACAACCAAAATACATATTTTGTAACTAAAAATAGTAAGGTACAGGTCACAATTCTATGGAATACATTTACTGCTTATTACTGAGCGACGTTTCAACTAGGCTTCTCTAGTCATAATCAAGCAATGACAAATAAGTAAAAAAATATCAAGATGACAATATATATGTATACATGTACATAACAATACTTGGTTAATGCTGACCAACCAGAGATATCCTTCTAATTATTACATTTCTGTGGAGGTCAATATGTCACAACCTCTGATTGGACGCCACTGTTCACGTGTCTGTAGATAACGTATATGTAGTTTATAAGTTCGGGAATCGTGAAAAAATCTATCAACGTCCAGATATTGTAAAGCTCGCAGTCGTTGCTTCAGGAAAGTGCAAGATAAGTGCAAGATATACTGTGTGTGTCTGATAATTATGTGTAAAATAGCTTTATTTAACGTCTGCTTCCACCGAGGTCATATCGCAGATAATTACTTGGGTTGTTTCTCCTAATCAGTTTTTAGTGTCTTTTAAAATGCCTTCATTACCAATTGAACAATATCTGACCCACTCCCACAAACCATTGCAGGCTCTTGGTCATTTTTATAATAGAGCTGGCAGCATATTTGAATAGTTCACAGCCAAACTTTCCAAAAATGCAATACTTTCTAAGTTTGTCGTATCATCTGGAATCAAGTTAAGCTCATTCACAGCAACAAGAAGACATACCGTTTATGTTTTTGTGATCTTAGTACAAAATGAAGTTGCATGACAAGCAAGCGCATGGTTTCGAAAGGGCAGGTTACATATATATGCAGCAGATTTTCAAAATACTGATCACGCTCGCCCCTGAAGCAGCTCTATAGAGTGCAGGGCCGGATCCTGGATTTTGTCGAGGGGGGGGGGGGGTGATACATTGGAGCAAAGGGTAATCATCATATTGCCGCATGCATTAGTGGTTTGATCTGAACAGTGATGACCGGTCTCACTGAGGGGGTGGGGGGCTTGGCCCCCTCGATCGGCGCCTGGACTGTATGGCGGTATATTAGTGCCAAAATTCTAACATGCTATCGTCTAATTTCTTACTTCTATTCATGTAATTTCTAACCTCCATTCATGTAACTTCTAACTTTCATTCATGTAATTTCTAAATTAAGACAATGTATGATTCAACTTCTTTATTTGTTCAGTGTAAATATCAATTCTATTTCATCTTATTTCTAATATTGGGGCGACAAATGTCTACTTCATTGTGGTATTACATGTTAAGCATGAACGGCAAACAAATTTAGAATTTTGATACTTCTACCTAGCAACCATCATTATGACATCGTTTGGTGTCGCCACCGTGTGCTCAGTTTGGTGATTGAGCACCTGATCGGGACCATTCTATTGATACAAACGACTCGCTCTTCGTCAGATTGAGTGGCTTGCCTGAGTGTTAATATTGGAAACAACATCGGGAGAGAGAGATGGGGACATGGGGTTTAACACCCACTCGACACCAACCAGGTCGTTTCGGTATTAACGCCGTTCAATTGTATTTCAATAATTCGCTTGCGCGTAGGAGTGTTTAGCAGTGGGAGGAAACCGGAGGACCCGGAGAAAATCCACGAGCTTGGAAAGGCGGCCCTGCTCCATGTCACGTAAAAACGGGAAATCGAAACCACGCCAGTTTATTCAATGACAGACCTTATGTTTCAGCGTGCATGTGCTAACCATTCGGCCATCCTACCCTCTAAACAACATTGAACGTGATATAAATGTATGGTTTGCAAATACTATTTCGAATACCGTGGCTAAGTGGGTAAGACGCAGGCTCGCTAGGCTGTGGGTCGGGAGTTCGATCCCTGCATTGGTCGAAAAAAGTTCATCCAGATTTTCTGGCGTGGTTCCCCCTTATTAGTGTCTTGTTGTTCCGATGGGGTCAAAATCCGAGGTTCCATGTACATGTTGGCGTGCACGTAAAAGACCCCGTGACCGTTAGACTTCGATATAAGTCAAGGTTGTTGATCAGCTCTCCAGGCAATATTTCCCTAAAGCACACTGTATGGTGTATGTCCGTCTCCATTAGCCCGGTTAGGAACAGAACAGTAGGGCGTTAAACCCTCTTTCATTTCATTTCATTTTCTATTTCAAATATAAGCTAAACGGGATTTGGAGAATTTTATTTTATTTTTTTTACGGTTGAGCCAATAATTAATATTTATATGCAGTTGGTCTATATTAACACAGGCAGGCGCGGATCCAGAGGGGGTGGGGAGGGGGGTGTCCGGGCCCCCCCCTATCCCCCGCTCAGGCTTGAAAATTAGAAACTTAAATCTATGCGATTTTAGTCGCGATATTTGACCTGTAATTTTGGAATTTACCATCCGGAAATACGTCAGAATGCACCAAATTGAATCTAATTTACCAAATTCCACCCCCCCCCCCTTAATTGGTTTAGCGCAATTAGTTAAGAAATTATCAAACCTAGACCCCCCCCCCCCCGCAAAAAATCCTGGATCCGGGCCTGACAGGGTATAAATGTTATAAATAGGCCTACACAGATACTGAGTTTAATACTAAGTGGCCTCTCTCTCTCTCTCTTTCTCAGCACGCCTTCCAACCTTCAACCAAACGAAGAATGGGTGGTTTATACCAAATAATGGTCCCGATAAGGTGCGCAATCACCCAATTGAGCACGCAGTGGCGACACCAAACGATGTCATAATGATGGTTGCTAGGTAGAAGTAACAAAATTCTAAATTTGCTTAACATGTAATACCACAATGAAGTAGACATTTTTCGCCCCAATATTAGAAATAAGATGAAATAGAATTGATATTTACATTGAACAAATAAGGAAGTTGAATTATACATTGTCTTAAATTAGAAATTACATGAATGGAAGTAAGAAGTTGCATGAATGGAGGTTAGAAACTACATGAACAGAAGTAAGAAATTAGACGATAGCATGTTAGAATTTTGGCACTAATATACCGCCATAGGACTGGAGCCATAGTCCGGGGGCACCAAGGATAAAAAAAAATAAAACACATGTCCAGTTCAATTAAGAACCTAAATCTTAAGTCATGATTCTACCTTAGCTTTCAGGCGAGTAGCCCCATATTCAAAGCCTCCCCACAACTTTCAGACGGCAAGTTACCCCGTTCATAGTATATACCCCACAGATGAAAGGTTTACCGTTATGATATAGGCTTATAATTATTTAGATAACATTTCAGGACTAAAGAAAGATTTGCAACAGGCAGATTTAGCACTTGCAGATGTTTAACTTTTAAACAAGATAACAATTATTTACAAGTCTATGGGTAGTTTACTATGAATGATTGCATAGATACACAATATTTTAGATAAAAGTGTGATTAAAACCAATGCATGTGACAGACTTCAGTGTGCAATCTACATTACCTGCTTTGAACGAGAACCTGACACTAGCAGACACACAGCGGAAATGTAGATCAGGAATGCAACACTATAATTACTCCACAATTAAACTCAAATTGCGTGTCACACTACAACAGTTGAAGATCACATTAATGACTAAGTTTATTCACATCCCCAAAACAACAACACAATCTCCGACCTAGAATGTGAGGTCTTGTTATAGGCTACATAAACTTTGACATATTGCGATAACTCATTCTCGCGTCACCGCTTTTTCCCGCGGTTTTATGATTAAGGGGATAACACGTGACTGACCAGGAATCACGATTAACGTGCTGGAAGCTTGGTGCCACAGACAAAACGTTCAATTATTCGGCTATTTCCACTATCGAAACCAATAATTTGAAGAAACCAGAGCGAGCTTCATTACCCTAGAATAAACATTACCCTTACAGCTAAAACACACTTATGTTGTCAATCCTTTTTTCACTGTTTTCTTATAAAACCGGGTTATAAAAAATCGGAATAATTTCAACGAATCAGGCGTGTATAAATGAATATGTCATGCTTTACTTACTGACAAGGATGTGAATATGAATGAAATAGGATATTGTCGATGAAAGTTAAAGTTCAGTTATCAGTTAAATCAGACTCGCGTCGACATTTCACAACATGTAAATTCACGTTTATCGGTCTACCATCAGTAAAATTAGTAAAATAAGAAAAGAAAGGTATATGTGCATAAAAAATAAATGAAGAAGCTGCCCCTGTCCTTTACGCGCTAGTTTTTCGGTAAGCAGCAGTTATATAACATTGAATTGTAATGCGTATTTCAAAGGTCCGCCAGAGACGGTGGAGGGGGCGGGGCGGAGCGCGGCGGGCAGATGGGGGAGTCTGCATCAGTTGTGCTTGAGAACGGTAAGAGAACACTTGTCGAAACGTTGTGTTGTATTTGTACAAACATTGATTGTTTTCCATGAAAATTATGTTCTGTTCTTTTAATGTGATCAATCTGTAAATGAATACCATTCAAGGATTATTTTCATTAGTTTATAAATTAGTTTATATATTTTGATTTAAATACGCACACACACATACACAATAGAGACCTTTAGCAAGCGGAATTTTCCTATCCGTATCACGTATCCGTATCCTATACCAATCTGTTTCACAGAGAATTATTTACGAATTAACTCTGTCACAGATGACTGTCCACAACATGTGCATTGACTGCACGTGGCGTAGTCATTGGCTCAACGGCTCGTGCATTGTTTACGTAATACCTAACTGCTTCGGGCAAAATGATGCATTTTACTCATTTTAATACCCATTTACACTAAATAGGAAATATTTTTAACTACAAATACTTCAAACGTCTTTATTTATTTTTCTTTTACCTCAAAAAAATGTTTGAGAATTTAATTTGTCGGAGTAAAAAAGTGATACGTTGCGTCAATGTAGTTTTAGAGTTTGGGCAGATTTTTGCGCGGCGTCCGTATGCGCCACTGAGTAGAGCTTTGTTCTAACACAGCATGATAATGTAGAATATATCTACCAAGATCACTATCAGTACTAGCCAAGTGCCTAACCTACTATTTCCCGGGGGAGACTGGACTGCAATTTTTGGTCTCACTAATGTATCATTTCAGAAAGTTTATCCCTTTACCATAGAATCATTTACAAATTTGAAGGGTCCCACATCTATAAATTTAGATCAACCAGTATCTAGTATGAAAAAAGTATGAAAATTCCGAGAAAAAACATCAAAAATAATGATTAAATTCCAGTCTTTATCATTGTTAAAAAGCCACATCAAATATACACCTTCGTTTTCTAGGATATAGATCCATAAAAACGCTATGATGTAACATTTCAGCGTCTAAAAGTAGCAAAAAAGACAGTAAAAAGACGACAATGTCATACGGAACTTCTCCTTATGAAAGCTGTTCGATACGTCCTGCCGTATCCGAATTCATCATATCTTTGTAAATCCACAGGCGTGGATCCAGAGGGGGCGCACCCAGCACACGCCCCCTCTATTTTTTGGGGTGGCGAATAATTTTTAGCTCCATGTATCCTCACAGGAAAGGAGAACAAAATAGTTTAGGGTGGAATCGTAATTTACAGTACTAGTATGAAATAAGTCCTCGTGGGCATATTTTCCACTGAAAAAACACGGGCCGGGCTTCGCACTCCCAAGAAGGCACACTACCCCCCCCCCCCCCCTTTCTGAAAATCCTGGATCCGCCCATGATCCAGAATGAAACCATTTCTGGACTATTGAGCTGTAGAGGACGGACTCAGGTCAGGCGAGGATCATGCCCCCTCCCCCTCAGCCCCAGTGAGACTGGTGATCAATGTTCAGACCACAACCACAAATGCATGCGGCACTCTGATGATTACCCTTTGCTCCAATGTATCCCCCCCCCCTCCACTCGACAAAATCCTGGATCCAGGACTGCAGCTACATTATATTTTTTTAAACAATATTTTTATGACATATTTCATCAGAAGGACGTCAACTCCCCATTCCATTTATTATACCTGACAAATTTGTCATTTAATCTTGGCATTTTGTATATACCTATTTTAACATTTTTTATTTATACACCCAGATTCAGCTCAAGTCATAGCAGGCCCGAGACTGTACAGCGCAGTGGACGCTTCCGACTGGCCCCCGGATCCATTCACTTGATTTGATATCCTTTTTTTTGTTTTCAATGTCTGTTTTCTGTCTTGTCCGCAGGTTAATCTTGTAGATTTTTGTTTTGCGGTCTTCATTAAACTGTTTATGACTATTTAGTAACGGGTGGTTTGATGGCTAAATGGTTAGTGTTTGCGCTCTGTATCATAAAGTCTGTATTTGAGTCAACTGGCGTGGTTTCGATTTTCCAGTTGTACGTGACAAGGAATAGGGTAGCCTGTCCAACCGCGTTGGATTTCTCCGGGGCCTCAGTTTCCTCCCACAGCTGAAGACCCCTACGCGCAAGAGAATTATTGAAATTAAAAACCATTAGTTAGTCCCGAAATGACCTAGTTTCTGTCGAGTGGACGTTAAACCCTATCTCTCTCTCTCTCTCTCTCTCTCTCTCTCTCTCTCTCTCTCTCTCTGTATTTAGTAACAGTGTTTGCGGTTGATTTATAATCCTTATCCAGTAAGACTATAGGGTTGTGGTTGTCCGAGACTACATCTAGATTACTATTTCGTTTCGTTTCAGTTTTCTGATTTTTACACTACACTGTAATCTCATTCCTTCTCCCTCTGCTGCGTTTGTCAGTGATATGAATAATCCACCACAAAACGACAGACCATAAAATATGTCGACTTGTTTACGTGATCTGGGGATCACGTGGCTAAGTGGGTAAGACGCTGCATCGCTATCCTGGAGCTCGGGTGTTCGATCCCTGCATTGACCGAGAACGTTCATCTCCGGCGTGGTTTCCACTTGTCAGTGATGCAGAATGGAGGGACTGGCAAGGACAGCTCTCTAGTCGTTCGGATGGGACGAAAAACCGAGGTCCCGTGTACACATTGGTGTGCGCGTAAAACATCCCTTGGCAGTTGGAATTCGATATAAGAGTAGGCCGTAGCGCCGCTGTCCGGGCAAAATTTCCCTTCATTGCACACTGTATGGCGTATGCCCGTCTTCCATTAGCCCAGGTTAGGTGCAGAACAGTAGGACGTTAAACCCCATTTCATTTCATTTTCAAGCAAAATATGCCAGGTGTAAATATAGTACAATATGAAATATAATAGGAAACATGAGCTTGATCTGTGTTCTGTTGTCATCTCCGAAAAAAAATACAAACCTCGGAGCTAAATAATTCAACTAATTTTCCCAACAAATTACTATATTCCAGGAATGTCTACATAAGCCCATCGACTTTAATTAAATCCTAATTAAATTCCTAATGGTCTAGAACGGTAATTTTTAACCAGTGTGCCGCGATATCTTCCTAAGTGTGCCACGAAATTTTGAACGGCACACTAAGGAAATGCGAAAAACCATGTGATTCCAATGGAATATTCACTATACGACTTGTCATGTGACTATGTGACTAGTCTGTGTCTGCGACTGTATATGCCGTCTACGACTTGTCATGCTTTTGTTTGGCAAAATCCTAATGTTTTTTACATTTTATTTACCCAATTAGTGTGCCGCTATTTTTCATGTGTTCCAAGGTGTGACGTTGACCAAAAAACGATGAGAACGACTGCAGATGAGAGGATAACCCAGTAAACCCCATATTCCTGAAGCAATGGCCCGAGAAATCCCTCTCTGACCATTGCTGGAATAGCGTCTGTTTCTTGAACTTATGCGGGAGTGTGTCTATTCTTTCCGTTCAATGAAAGCTATCACTTAAATACAGCAACATGACAGTCCTTCGTTTAATCTGGGTCTTCCCTAAAACGTTGGACAGTGATTTAAGGTATTAAAAACGGTGAAAGTATGTTCGTTTTCAAACAGTATTGTTTACATTTCATTCGACTTGATAGCCTCGTTTGTCACGCAATTAGTTTTACTGCAGTATTCTGTTATGCACGGGTTAATTAGGCATATAGTAAAATCGTGAGTCGTGACGTAACGTTATGTAAACATATTTGGTCCAATATTGGCAGCTATGTGATTGGTTGGTAGACGGACTACTGACAAATCAAAATTTAAAACAACAATATCCACTCATAATAGCAGTGTGTAGTTGGATTACATCTAATCAAACGCAACACTGCGCGGAGTATGAGTAAACCCCGATATCCGGGTTTTTTTCACATATGTAGGTTATATAAGATAAGTCTCCGGTTTCACAAAGCATTCTCAGGCTCAAGTTAAGAATTAATGAAACTTTCAATCACTGTTTATGATAAATATCTCAGACCCAGAAACACAAAACTTTACACATAGTTTCTTATTGATGTGGCCGAATGGTTAGCACGTGCGCGTTGTATCATAAAGCCTGTCATTGAGTCATCTGGCATGGTTTCGAATCCCCGGTTGTACGTGACAAGGAGTAGGGTTGCCTGTCCAACCTCGTGGCTTTTCTCCGGGTCCTTCGGTTTCCTACCACTGCTAAAGACCCATACGCACAAGCGAATTGTTGAAATAAAATAACCATATGTTAGTCCCGAAATGACCTAATTTTTGTCGAGTGGACGTTAAAACCCATTTCTCTCTCTTAATGATGTAGTTGATAGATTAGAACAACAAAAATTTTATAAATGATTTAGTTAAAATAAGTTAAACGCCCGAGAATATTTTGTGAAACCAAAAAAGAAAAAAAGAAAATATTTTCCAACGCCGAACGGAGCGAGTTGAAATATTATGGAATTGTGGCTTCAATGACAATTATAAACTTATACCATCTGGGGTTATTTACCATTCAAAATGACCGACTTCTGTACCATTTTCCTTTAATTACTTTTACCTTTTGGGAAGGGGTAGGGGAATCTGACCCTCTGGTCCACCCCCTTGGATTCGCCCTAGCTATTGATTTAATGAATTATTTTCAACAGTAATGTCAGAGGTCAAAAGTCTGGCATAACCTGATCATTAAAACTTTCATTCATGCTATAAACTAGATAATGAACATCCTAATGACAGGCCAGGTTTAAATAGGTTGGAACAAGCTTCGGCGATCGTCAATGTTCCATCATTAGACAACTGATAATCGGCTTTGAAAATTCTGATGGTTCTTTGCGAACCGGTACATTCAAATCCAAACCACACGACCACCGGGGCAATAGTTTCTGCTACAAAATGAAATAAAATTGGGTTTATTGTCCTACCTTTCCGAACTAACCGGACGAATAAAGACGGCTTTAGCCCTCGCCCAACCCACTTCTAATTCCGGTCATATCACGGTAATGGTAGAGTTCCTTACACCAGCCCTTGTCCTGCAACACTGACATGATAAACACACAGGAAAATTCGAAGAAATTTTCTCGGCCACCAATGAAACCCAATCGGGAGCTAATGGTTACTAATGGTTACTCCACCTTCCGACAAATAATTCTAAAAACGATACCAATTTATACGACACAAGTATAAGCTAAAGAGAATAAATTGAACTTACTTGTCAAGAAATATGATTGTTTTAGAGCACAATTTGTAAACGTTCTGTCACAATATGATGCTTTGTATACCATAGATCTATCCCACGGATGCCTGTCACATAATATAGAGGTGCTTGTCATGCACGTGTGGAATGCAAATGCCAGAGTTCCAGACAAATCATTTAAGTAAAAACAACCAACCCCATGTTGTCTTTAGGGGAAATAACCAATTTCGGTTTTAAACAAGTTAGGCCCAAGTCTAATAAGAAATAAATTGACTTTCTATAAATAACTCCCCGGTATTAAATACAGTCAACCGCGGGTTCAAACAATCCTTGCGGAACATCGGTCGGTTTATTTTAGAATTGTCTTGTCAATTGTGACTTCTCCTGATTGTGGAACCACAAAAAACTGTAAAAAATAATATCCTGCTAATTGACAAAACTCAAGGGCGGATCTAGGAATTTTGAAAGGGGGGGGGCGCCGCAAAATGAGGGCACTGACCGCGGAGACGGGGCACGCCGCTGAGAGGGGGGTGGGGGTCCCAAGAAAATTATCCGTCATTTCCTTGCCTCTGTAGCCAATTCAAGAGCTATTTGGCTGATATTTTCGTCTAAACGTTCGGAAATCGTAGAAAAAGAGCCTCAAAATCGAGCAAAAAAGCTAGTTGAAAGGCACTTTCAGTCGTAAAAAAAGGGCACTGTCGAAAATTAGGGGGGGGGGGGGCGCCCCTCATTGAATCCGCCTCTGAGCTATAATAGAATGAAATGAAATATTGTTTTGCTTTTCTGTATCGATAGTTCTGTAATGAAGACGGACAAACGCCTTGCAGTTTGCTATGAGGAACTTTTGCCCGGACAACTGTATTGAATTCCAAATGTATCACCTGGCTTGTTTTTGTTCCCTGTCCTTTTTTAGACTTAAAAAAAAGGTTTTTTTAATCCTTTTAAGGTGTTTTAGTAGGTGTCAATCAATCTTCCACAACACGCTATCTCTTCATCAAGATGGTGGTTGGGATGGATTAGTGGTCTAGCTGGCCTTCGACCTCTAGCTGGCCGGTCACCTCTGACTTGCGGCTGTGGTTTCGAGTCCTGGTGTGAGCGTATGTGGCATGGAGATGGCATGGAGATAGGGGCGCCTTCTCAACCTCGTGGGTTTCCTCCGGGCACTCCGGTTTCCTCTCACTGCTAAAGACCCCTACGCGCAATAAAGTGAAACCATATGCTAGTCCCAAAATGACCTAGTTTGTGTCGAGTGGACGTTAAACCCCATTTCTCTCTCTCTTCATCAAGATTACTACACTTTTCAAGTGTGCACTTATTGCAATGATACAGTTATAACAATTCAATTGATTTACAAATGAAATTGGAGTTTAACGTCCTATCTTTCAGCAGCGACAGAGCTAATGATGACGGACATACGCCATGAGGGAAATATTGCCCGGAAAGCAGCACTACGGCCTACTCCTATTTCGAATTGGGGGTTGGGATGGCCCTGTGGTCTAGAGTGCCGCGCTTCGACCTCTAGCTGGCCGGTCACCTCTGGCTTGCGGCTGTGGTTTCGAGCCCTGGTGTGAGCGTATGTGGCATGGAGATAGGGGCGCCTTCTCAACCTCGTGGGTTTCCTCCGGGCACTCCGGTTTCCTCCCACTGCTAAAGACCCCTACGCGCAAGCGAATTATTGAAATAAAATTAAACCATGTATGTTAGTCCCGAAATGACCTAGTTTGTGTTGAGTGGACGTTAAACCTCATTTCTCTCTCTCTCCCCCTATTTCGAATTCCACCTCTAAAGCTTTTGTTTTACATGCACGCCAATGTGAACACGAGAAGTCGATTATTCATTCCTTCCGAAAGACTAAACATTGTTCCATTTCAGGCTGTCAGTCCAGCACAACCCACAAGGATAAACCACGCCGGAAATTTCGTAGGAACTTTCTTGGATAGAGCGAAGCCGAGACCTGCTTAGTGAGTCATCGTCTTGCTCATTGAACCACCGCGGCTCCCAATTAGGATTTTCTTTTTAAATCTAACATATATTAAAGGCTCAATACCACTCTTGTTGTAACTGAATAATATGTCCCAATCTTTATTCTGGTCAACAAATTGTATCATTTTACAAAATTCCAATTAATTGATACAAATTTCATTCAACTACATGATTTGATAAGGTTAACGTAAACCTTTTCAAATGTGACTTGGATTTTAAAATATTTTTGAACCCTCTGGACGAGTAAACTAGGATGTAATGGATAATTTACACAACAGGTAGGTCATTAAACATGTAGTACTTAGAATAAGGCTATTATTTATTTTCCGTCCCTTTAATGTGTATATATATTGTTAGCGGTAGCGTGAATTATTTCCACGGGCCTCAAATCATTATGACACAACAATTTAGCCGAGCAGAGCAAAGCAAATTAACTTCTTTTTTATGCGGCCACGTTTCAGTTTTTAACGAATATTTTGCAAATTTAGTGGGAAGCATATGGGGTCAAGAAAAAGTGAAACATATTGACTTTCAGCATCCCACGTATTTCGTTCCGAAGTTATCCCACCTTGTCGAAAATCTGTGGATGTCAAATGAGGGAATGAACGTTATCGCAGGAGCGGATCCAGGGGGGGGGGGGGGGGGGTGTCCCCCCCCCTGCTCAGCTACATAAAAAAAAAAATAATGCCTTGCATCAATGAATTTACATTACAAAGTGATCCTACATCAGTATAAAAATGATTTCTCTGTTTAAAAAGCTCAATTTGTATGTATGCCTATGTAAAAATTCCTGGATCCGCCCCTGTATCGACAGTCAACGTTCTGTGACTTTCCGTTCAGGAGTTATACCCCCCCCCCCCACCTTCTGAACGCGATGTTGTTTGGAAAAGCTCATCAACACAACAGAGATTAGATTTCTCGTCCGCTCAAAGACAGTTCCAAAAGGAATTAGGATCACAGACCCTTATCACATTTGCTTAACATCCGAGTTTTCCTTTTGGAAAAGCAGCAGTTGAGACAAAACTGCTGCTTGGGCGTATTCTAACGCTTTGCGTGGTAATCTTTAAGTGGGCGGAAATACCAATGTCAGGGCAAAATGTTTCCAAAATGGCGTTACTTTAGCCATCAAAGTTACCGTACAATGTTGAGACGATATTAAACCCGGATTCTTTTCAAACATTTTGATATCAATTCCACTGAGAAAGTAAAAAAAATGAAAAAAAAATCCAACGATAAATAGAAATCCTTGTAGTCATGTCGTGCTGATATAATTGGATAAAAACTAGAGAATACAAATACTGTCAACACCCTGTTCTTCGTTCGTCATTTGTGAGCTGAGAATAGAGTCGCTCATTGGTCAGTTATAGACCGGAAAATAACCAATCAAATAGTGTCATAAAATCAATACGACAGTGATTGAACAATTTCTAAACTGCTGGGTTGGGTTGACTTTTATTAGTCAGAGAGAGAGAGAGGGACAGAGAGAGAGGGGTGTAAAGGTACTCAAACAAAATCTCGCTTCCCCTTGTCGGTGGTTCAGAGCCGCACAAAATAGATGTTATGGGTGGTCGTTTGTAGTGGTGCAGGTTTGAAGGCTGACAAAGAAAATAAGGTATAGTCGTTCGGATGAGACGTAAAACCGAGGTGTACTCGTTGACAACATTTCCCAGACTATAGGCCATGTGCTCACCTTGCAGGGGGGGGGGGGTCTAGGTTTGATAATTGCTTAACTAATTGCGCTCAACCGATAATTTGGTAAATTAGATTCAATTTGGTTCATTCTGATGTATTTCCGGAAGGTAAATTCCAAAATAACAGGTCTAAATCGCCAATAAAATCGCATAAATTTTTTTTCAAGCCTGAGCAGGTGGGGGGGAGGGGGGTCCGGACCCCTGGTTTCCCCCCTCTGGATCCGCGCCTGTGCAGGACACGTTATAATATTCCCATTATGTTTCAAGCATTCTGTGGACACCGGCAGCTTTATCAAAATGTAACCCGGTATTCATTAGCCCAGTTGGTAAAGTAAAGTAATTCCACAGAGTAAGAACTTTTACTCAGTGATAGTTCGTTCAATTCCAGTTCATTTCTATAACTAGTAATGCGCCGATTGCTTCCGAAGCGTATACGGAGGTTACCGAGGTTAATAAATACGTCATCTAATTGTGACGTCAAACTATTATAAACATAGAAATTATAAAGATCAAAGCGTTTGATAAAGATCTAGCGCCATATCAAGCAGTTAGCTCAAGATTATTTTTAAGCAGCTGAATTTTGTTCATCATATTCAGGTGAGTGCCATGAAGTCTGAAATATCGAATTAATATTCTTGCAAGATTTGTATGTATTTGTATGTAATAGTTTTATTTAGCATCCGCTTCCACCAAAGTGATATCGCCGACAATTACATATTATATAGGCCTTTAGATACGGTTTACTGCTTGAAATACCTTATATACACTCGGAAAGATAAATGATTCAGTTTCCAGATAGTGTAAAATGTTACGAATTCTTAAAAAAGTGGGGTGGGGTAGGTGGGTGACCGAATGGTTAGCGTGCGCGCGCTGTATCATACGGTCTGCCATTGAACCAACGGCAGCGTGAATTCGAATCCCCAGTTGTATGTGGCAAGGAGTACGGTCGTCAGTCCAACCTCGTGGGTTTTCTCCGGATACTTCGGTTTCCTCCCACTGCTAAAGACCCCTATGCGTAATCGAATTATTGAATTAAAATTAAACCATATGTTAGTCCCGAAATGACCTAGTTTGTGTCGAGTGGACGTTAAACCCCTTTCTCTCTCTCTCTCTCTCTCTCTCTCTCTCTCTCTCTCTCTCTCTCTCTCTCTCTCTCTTTCTCTCTCTCTAATAACCGACAAAACCTATAACTACCGTTACGATATTTACTCTCTGCTGGTCGTCAACCGTTACAATATCAGGACTTCAGGAAAGCCGGATAGCCAACCGGGCGAATAACGCCACGGTAGTCGACTGGTAAGGGAAGCGGATTAAATTGTTCCTGGGCCGAGTGAAATTTCAGCATTTATCAAGCTCCTTTCCCGTAGAAGCGCTTGCGAGGCTGACAACGAAGTGTCAGCTTGTGGTTCGGATGGGACGAGTTTTCAACCATTCTACACATTGGCGAAAATGGGGTCTAACGTCCACTCGACAAAAACGGGGTGATTGCGGGAGTAACAAATGGTTCAGTGTTATTTCAATAATTCGCTTGTGCGTAGGAAGGGGTCTTTTAGCAGTGGGAGGAAACAGGAGGGCCCGGAAAACCCCATGCGGTTGGACAGGCTACCCTACAAACGGAGAATAAAAACCACGCCACAAGACCCAATGACAGGGGAGGGGGGGGGGTGGCCTAGTGGTCTAGAGTGCCGCGCTTCGACCTCTAGCTGGCCGGTCACCTCTGGCTTTCGGCTGTGGTTTCGAACCCTGGTGTGAGCGTATGTGGCATGGAGATAGGGGCTCCTTCTCAACCTCGTGGGTTTCCTCCGGGCACTCCGGTTTCCCCCCACAGCAAAGACCCCTGCGCGTGCGCTAAGATAATGAAAATGGTGGAAGCGGACGTTAAACACCAAGAACAACAACAACCCAATGACAGCCCTTCTGATCTAACGCACAACACCCCCCCCCCGCCCCCACCCCCACCCCCGCCCTGAGTAAAACGAAACTTGGACCGTTAGGAGCATATAAGATGAAAACGGGACGATGTCGGCATGGCAATAATTTAACCGTATTATAGTCTCAACTGACCGAAATGAAAGGGGTTCAAACCCCACCCTACTCAGCTGCTTAAAAAAAATAATGCCTTGCATCAATGAAATTACATCACAAAGTGATCCAACATCAGTATAAAAACGATTTCTCTGTTTAAAAAGCTCAATTTGTATGTATTCATATGTAATTTAGAGACGATGATGGCAGATTTCCGTAACAGAAACCTGACAAACCCCCTCCTGCAAAAATTCCTGGATCCGCCCCTGGGACTTAACTTCCTATACTAGTCTGCTTCGATCTGGGTTAATGAAAACGGACATACGCCATACAGTGTGCTATGAGGGAACTTTTGCGTGGACCGCGGCACCACGGCCTACTCTTATATCGAATTCCAACTGCCAAGAAATCTTTTATTTGCAAGCTAATGTGTACACGGGGCCTCGGTTGGTTTTTTTTTGTCCCATCCCATGGTCACACCCTACGTCCCATGTCAGACATTGACAACTGTCTAGTTGTTCAGATGGGACAAAAACCGAGGCCCCGTGTATATATTGGCGTGCCCGTAAAGGATCCCATGTAAGTTGAAATTCGGTATAAGAGTAGGAGGCCATAACACCGCTTTCCACGCAAAATTTCCCTCACAGTACACAGTATGGTGTAAGCTTCTTCGTTAACCGGAGCAGAACAGTAGGACGTTAAACCCCATTTCATTTCAAAAATAAAGCTGATAATAGACTAGCTATATGATATACAGAAAGCAGTCAGGATTTGGAAAGCGACGGAAATTACCGGGAATTACATCGGAAAATTCCGATTTATACGATTAAGACGTCATTTCTCTATGACGTCAAAGCATTATTCTTTGACTCCATCCAGTGGCAAAGGACGTGTTTTTGGTTTTCTAGGATTATTTTGGTAAATTCCTTTTTATATGCATGTTTAAACCATTACAGATTGCTTGGAACCGTTGACGGAGCTTTTCGTGGATAGTTATTTTAGGCTTACATATTTAAGCGATTTTGAATTAGTCATTGAGGGTGTTTATGAATATTTATAGGCCTACATGAGTTTAATTCCAGTCTGATTAATATTATAAATTTTTATGGAGGATTTTATTTTCTTTTTTGTAGAATATATATCTCGATCAAATCAAAGATGTTTAATGAAGCAGACGATATAGAAATTGGATCGCCTGAAAGACCAGGTAAATATGAAATAAATTAGGTTGTTTATCTTCCTTCTTTTCGGCACCGACTGGATGGGATAATAAAGACGAACATACGCCATGCGAATGCCGTGGCTTAGATCTAAATATTAAGGTCACCTGCAGATTCCGTCAAGGACACATGATGTATACAGAGTTTCTGTTTTAATCAGATTGGGAATAACGATTTGCGTTTTAAAAACAAAATGTCAGGCACGGTTAAATATAAAACCGAACATGTTATTCTACAAATGACAAACCCCGGAGAAATTGTGCCTGGCATTTTGATTTACATAATGGCCTACTTCAAGACTAAATAAGGTCTGTGTTTTAATCAGATGGGGAAATAAAAATTAACTAACAGTATAACCAAATGTCAGCCACTGTTAAAATTGTACCTGGCATACAACTGAACAAAAAATGGCGGACCCCCAGAGGAATTGTGTCTGACATTGCCTCAATTTGTGAAAAACATTTTGAGTGGCTTATTTCAAGGCCAAATGTAACATCTAGCTAACCTTAAACTTGTACGAAATTTCAACATATCAATTAGAGTGTTTCGCCTCTCTGTTATCGCGCCATTTCTTTCCCTTGTCAGTGATGCAGGATGGAGGGCCTGACAAGGACAGCTGTATAGTCGTTCAGATGGAACGAAAAACCGAGGTCCCGTGTATACATTGGACTGCACGTAAAAGATCCCTTGGCAGTTGGAATTCGATATAAGAGTAGGCTGTAGCACCGCTGTCCGGGTAATATTTCCCTCATGGCACACTGTATGTGTCTGTATGGCCTACGCACCGTCTTCATTAGCCCAGGGTAGGAGCAGAACAGTAGGTCGTTAAACCCCATTTCATTTCATTTCATTTCGCGCCATTTTAGTGAATTTCGATAATATTTGTTATATTAAAACCCATTTCATTCATTTTGACAGACGGCGTTGGGCCATCTTGTCGAGAACATTAATGACAATAGACACCCTTTTCTGTTCCGACAAGCATACGCCACACAGTGTACTATGAGGGAGAATTTTGTCTAATCAGCGGCTCTTAACGATCTGATATGTGCGTTAGTTTTTATAGTTGTGTATATTAGGTCCTGTCCGTGGGGCAATTTTTGGTGTGTGGTGTGGTTACTATTTGTTTTAAGATACAATATATACTTGCAATATATGTTGCTTTATAAATTATTCCAGGTATTGGTTTGTTCGACAGGGAACGTTATGAAGATTACAGTAAAAATCACAGAGTTATCTCCCTTAGAGAGAAATTAACTTTCCAAGCTCAGTAAGTATTGCCAAAAAATGTTTTCATATTTTCTCTTATCTGAAATTGGCAAATCATTAATGAAATAGAAATAAATTTAGAAATTAGATTTCCTGACAGCCATCTTTAACAATTTGACAAGTTTTAAATCAGGAACATGTGTTGATAAATAATTATAGGCCTACACATTGATCAGGTGATTGGATGTCACTGCTCTGACTGATTTCTATGTGTAATAACTTTGCGTCCCATCCGTCGGACAACTAGGCGCATTTTCCTCATAATTGCTACAGTAGGCCTAATATACATGCTTTTCCAATACAATAATCATAACCGTATTTGGGGGATTGTCCATTCCCCGCACCCTGTTAAATGGAGAAACTATTTTTCGACCTAAAAGAATCTCAGGATTTTCCGAGCCCGACTAACGCTTTTCACGACTCAGGACAAGCAGTCAAGTACGGGGCAAAAATCACGCCTGAACTAATGACGGCTTTTTGGTATTGTTTCATTTTATTTTTAGATATTTGGATCATCTGAAAGAAGCCCAAACGGAAACGGACCAACGACTGAAAGATATCAAGGTTGAGTTTTTAAAGCACAGAACGCTATTTGAGGAACTGAAAAAATGGCGGGAAACTTGGACAGAAAAGTTAGCCGCTGAAGAAATCGAAGAATCGTTACGACCACCGGTTTGTAATTTGATAGCTGATTATGCTCATGCGGAAACAAGGGTTCGACGCATGCGTCAGAGGAAAATTCGGTTGGAAATAGTAACATACGATTTGATGAAAAGGATCACAGAGTCCGCAACGAGTCAACTAAAGAACCCCGGCGTGAAACAGTCGGATATAGACGCAAGCAGTAATTGTTCCGTCGAATCGGACAAAACTATAACCGGTTCAGATTCGGTGGCAGTACCAACAAGTTTCGGTGATTCCGGTGTTCCAGGCTGGAACGATTCAACAGATGTAATTTCTGTTATTGAGCTGTCAGTTGATGTTCCATCCAAGACATCGAAAAAAAATAGAATCTCATCGTTTTTCAGAAGAATAAGAAAATTCTTCAGTAGATCTAGAAAATAGAAGATTATATTAATACGCCTTCTCCCCACTTCTCAGACATGATTTGGGGGCCACGGGCCCGGAATGGTGAGAAATGGCATCTACAGCGTTCCATTTCTTTCAAATTTTCTGGGGGAGGCCATCCAGAATGCCACGGTCTTCGCGCCATCGGCGCCCGTGAACTGTCACTAGGCAACACTTCAATATGGAGATCAAACAAGTGTCATGTCCAGAATTTCAGAAAGGGGTCTGTGTCGGCGCCATGCCAACAATAATATGTTATGTCAATGTTGGTAAAGTGGGTGTGTGTCCTGTAAAAAATATAGATCGTCAGACTTTATATAATATGTAAGGGGCGATTTATGTTTCAAAGGGAGACAATCCCCGTCTCCCAGCGTAGTTGTTGAAGGCACCACCAATAGAAATATTTTCTGATATCTTAAAGATTAATTTTATATTGAGCTTTATTTTTTTTCTATTTTATTTTATATTCTATAAAATATTTTCCATGGATATTTTTTTTAGCTATGATGTATTTCAGTGCAATATTTATTCATCTATGTTTATATAAAAATCTACAACTTTTTCACAAATATATTCTTGTATTTTTTGTTGCTATTTGTTGTTAGCTATAATTATTTCTCGTAAGAAGTGATGCAAAATGTTCTGGAACGACCAAGCTCACCTTTCCCAGCGTGCAACATCCGTCAATACGTTACTACGCTTACTACGCACAGCCCACAGATAATTCAATTACTTCCGATGTCACTCGGCTCCTTGTAACATACCCGGATCTCGAGTTAAACGTATTTTAATTGGGTTTCCTGGTTTTCACATGGAACCTGTTTTTACTTGGAACCTGTTTTTACTTGGAACCTGTTTTAGTTTATCCGAAAATTGATTTATCATGTTGCGCATGTGGGAATCTCTTTTTACTAAGTATAGAAGTCTGAAACAAGGTCCAGATGATGTTGTTCTTGGTCTTTAACGTCTGCTTCCATCAATAGTGATATCGCAAACAAGTTGGCATTTTTTTTCTTATAATCTTAGCGCATGTGCAAGGAAGAAACGGGAACACCCGGGGTATAAACCCACGAGGTCGATGGAGTGCCCCTATCTCCAAGGCACATCAGGGCCCTGTTTCTCGAAATTTAAACTAAGGATAAAATCCAAATTTTAGTAGATACTTCAATTTTGATTGGCTAAGCACTAAAATCAATCTAATATTATCCAATCAAATTACTAAAATTTGGATTTAATCTTAGTTAAAATTTCGTGAAACTGGCCCCAGGAATCTAAACAACGACCGCAAGCCAGAGGTGACCGACCAACTAGATGACTAAGCGCGACACTCTAGAGTCCTCCCCTACCCATGCCCAGTAAAAGTCACCAGAATTATAGCTTTTTGAACATCTGTCAGGTAAGGTTTTCGAAACCACGTGGCTTCACACTCGGCAAACCTCGGCATCTTCCAGAACCTACATCTAGATGAGGGGTACTGGAATCTGCTGAGATTTGCCGAGTAGGTGGTTTCATGGAGATTAATCTGACTAAGTGCGGCTAGTGCGCCAGGGGAGAGAACTCGTCTAGTCAACCGGTCCATTTGCTTTAGTTCTATCACAAAACAAATCTTTTAAGATTTAGAATTGCTACTAGTTCAGGAGAAAACGTTTATTTTCAGGTAGTAAGTACTGTTTGATATTTCCAAGGCATCCGATGACGTCGAAGTTTATAAAAAATCTCCTTCGCGGAGCTTTGGGGGTATAATATTTCGGGGTTATTATATTTCTGTTCACGTGCGAGGGTGGTGGTTGGGTGGGGGAATGTTTAACGCGTGTGCGTTGGATCCGAAGGTTTGTAATTGAATCGAGTGGCGTGGTTTCGAACCTCCGCTTGTACGTGACACGAGTATGGTCCCATGTCCAACCACGTGGGTTTTCTCCGTGTCCCCCGGTTTCCTCCCACTGTTAAAAGACCCCTACTCGCACCGAATTATTGAAATAAAATTGAACCATGTGTTGGTAGCGAAATGACCTAGTTTAAGTCGAATGGGCATTAAACCTCATTTCTCTGTCTCTGCTCCATAAGGGCTATTGACTACGGGTATCGCCATGTGCTATATAGGCCTAATGGGGAACATTTTGCTCCTACAGATGCTCCTACAGAAATTGAATTCCAATTATCAAGGAGTTTCTTTCACGAGCACACCAGGGTGTGGAAATGAAATGAGTTTTAAAGCCCTGTTGTTACGTCAGGGTGTACATGGGATCTCGGATTATCGTCCCATCCGAATGACATCCTGCCAAGTCTGGATCGAACACCGAACCTAGTTAGTGGACCAGCCCCAGACCCTTACTCACTATGCCACCGTTACTCCCATGTCGATATAGTTCATTTTGTAACTGTCTTGAGTCTTGTCAGTGGACATCGTCCGCTCAAAGACAGTTTGAAAGGAACTAATGTCGATATATAATAGAGTCGGTAGATCGCCAGTATATATCATGACACTACAAAGTTTAATAACGTATCAGTCAATCAAAATTAATCTAATACACGACTAACTTTGTTAAAGACTCCAATGTTTGTATTCCACTAAACTAACTTCTCTAATTGTTATTTAAATGAGACGGGTCAGGTTATTTCCGATTGATCTTTCTAGTCACCGACAGGTAAAACCTAAACAACACAAAGCCGCCGACAGCAAATGTCACGTGATTTCATGTGTAATGGCGCTGACGCTGTACGTGTTTGAAAAGCTCTCGAACTGTTTACCTCGGACATTTAGCTGCTCGTAACTGGAATACTTATTTTAATTTGGGAAATAGGATGTGAATTCAGGTATGATTTATGATCTTTTTAAAAAAAAATAACAATCATATGTTAATTCAGAAGTTAGCTGTTTAGTTTTACAGGCCTCGTGTACACGAGATGTCGGTAGTTATAAAGTTTACACAGTGTATTTGAGTAAAGTTATGGGAATGGGGTATGGAGAGATGTGCGGGCGACGATATCAACTACATTTTAACTTGTTTAAGGAGACTATTAACGACAAAATGACACAACACACTAAATGTTTAGAACAAAATGTATCTGATGGTTTGAAATTAGATATTTATTGAAAACCTTGAAATTTACTGTAGTTCCATACGTTTTATAATAATGTATAATAACAGATATTGACATTAGATCCTAAACTAAAAAAAAAATGTCATCAAATTGAAACTTCCAAGGAAAGGCTCCCAACTTGTAATAAAGTTTAATTTAAATATTATTTTTTACATATACCTGAAGTCTACATTCTAGGCCTAAGTGTAAAAGCAGAATCGTACAACAAATAAACAAACAGAAACCTAGAAGACAAACCCGTGGACAGGATTTACAGAAAGCACTGAATGTTTAGAACTACATAGCTGTACATATCTTGTAATGGCGTGTAATTTGATATTTATTGTCATTATTGAAATTTATAGGAGTGGAACTATTTTATTTTAAGATATGATATACTACATGTAAGTAATATTAGAATTTGAGGGACAGGTTTATAAGTAAACTAAAACTTTTTTTTTTACCAACTTGACACTGATAACCCCAAACCTTCCTTGTATTCAAGTTTCATTAGCACTTATCTACGTATGAAGAGCAGAAAAATCGCACAACGCATAAACAAAGAGAAATTATGACCAAGGCGCGTACAAGAAATACAATCTAGTACATTGAATGTACACAACTCACTAAATATTAAGAACTACACGTAGCTATAAGATAATGGCGTGAAATTTGATATTTATTCTAAATGTTAAAATTGATAGGGGATCTTTTTTTAAATATATTTTATGATATGAAGACAGGGTTACATGTACTATGTAGCTTAAAGGGACAATAACATTCTTGCTGGCTTGGTAGCTCCAGAAAATAAATAATACCCTTATTCTAAGTACTAGTCCTACCTGTTGTGTAAATTATCCATTACAACCTATTTTATTTGTCCAGAGGGTTCGAAAATATTTTAAAATCCAAGTCACATTTGAAAAAGTTTACGTTAGACTTTTCAAATCAATTGGTTGGATTTTTCCAATTTTTTAAATTAGGTGTGTTAAGATGAAATTTATATCATCAATTAATTGGAATATTGTAAAATAATACGATTTGTTGACCAGAATGAAGATTGGGACATATTTTTCAGTTACAACAAGAGTGTTATTGGGGCTTTAAGTATACTTAAACTAAACGTTTTTTTCCACCAGCTTGACAGACGGTTGGGTGGCAGAATGGGTAACGTGTGCGTTGGATCATATAGGGTTGATTTCCCCACTTGTACGTGACAAGGAGTAGGGTCACCTGTCCAACCTCTTGAGTTTTCCCCAGGTACTCTGGTTTCCTCCCACTGCTAACAACCAAATAAAATTGAACCATGTTAGTCATGTCGACGTTGAACCCCATTTAAATATTATTTTTACGCTTATCTACATACATGTACAGGTAAATAAAGAGCAGAGAAATTGCACAAGATACATGTATACACAAAAGATTAAATGTTTAGATCTAGAATGGCATGAAATGTGATATTTATTGTAAATGTTGAAATTTATAGTAGTGCTACTATTTCATTTTATAATAGAATGATTAAATTAGAATTTGAGGGACAGGTTTTGTTAGGGTACTACTAAAACTTTTTCACCATCTCGAAACTGATTCATTATAAGCTCCTTTGTATAAAATGGTTTAATTTAAATACAATTTTATGATTATTCTGCATAATAAAAAGCAGAACAAGCAAACTGATTATTAGAAACCAAGATGACAAACAGGCACCCTATTATTGGGTTCATCGAAAAACCCAAGGATGAAACACATGATACAATACATGACACAGCTATTTTATATACATACATGTAGATGTAGATGCACTTATATTCTCGACCCTGTTTCTAACATTTCTTATTTTTAATTCTCTGTTTAATTTCTAAGATTTCTTTATGTAACATTTTTCCTTTATAATGAAATAGTCTGATGACTGGTAAACTTCCTGTTTTCTCTCTCTCTTGGATATTCATTTCTTCTATGTTTCTCTACTCCATTTCTTAAATTATTTGTTATATTCTGAGTTATTTTCAAGGATTTCTTTGTCTAACAGTTTACTATCTAATGAACACATGTACATATTCTAGTAACTTTTAAAGTTATTTTCCTGACTCTTTTTTTGAAATTTCTTATTTATTTCCCTAAGATTTCTTTGTCTGAAATTTTTACTTTTAATGAAATACATGCACAGGCTAATGGATTTTAAAATTATTTTTTTTCTTGGAATTATTTATTTATTTTCTGTTTTACTAATTAGATTAAATATAAATTAGATGATGTTGAGAGGAAGTGCTGGTTTTAATATTATATAGCCATCTGGTAAATTAACATCACATGGTGTAGAGTGTACTGCCGGAAGATGTCATTGTCTGATCAAGTTCATTCAGGATGTTTTTTTGTGATGAAAGTCTAAGCATTTGTTGTACTGCTATGAAATGAAATAAAATAAAATGGGGTTTATCATCCTACTCTTCTGCACTTACTGGGTTAATGTAGATGGGGTAATGAAATCAGGCACATGGGATGTACATGTAGTGTACTAATCTGTTTCACAGAGAATTACTTACGAATTAACTCCGTAACAGATGAGTGTCCACAGCACGTGCGTTGACTGCTCACTGCGCCAGTCATTGGCTCAACTGCCCGTGCAATGTTTACTTAACACCTAACTGCTTCGGGCAAAATGATGCATTTTACTCATTTTAATACCCATTTTACACTATATAGGAAATATTTTTTAACTTCAAATACTTCAAACGTCTTTATGTATTTTTCTTTTACCTCAAAAAAATGTTTGAGAATTTAATTTGTCGGAGTAAAAAAGTTAATATGCCGTACTTATTAAGCCTCGTCGATGTCATGCTTATCAGTGATTGTAGCGGCCAAGCGAATATTCACTGCGGGATCAGTTTGGTAGTGTACTATGAATGAAATTTGAATCGCTAACAAACGACAATATTGCAAAAGGATGTTAGTCCTGAAATGACCTAGTTGTGTCGAGTGGACATTAAACCGCATTTCTCTCTCTCTCTGTTAAAAAAAACAACCATTTCTTTGACTGCCATGTTAACTTTTAATGAGATGTTGAATATCAATATTATAGATGACCTCAAATTGTCTAATTTATCCCGTGCGGTGGTCGTATTTAATCCTTGGACCAATATTAAACATCGTAAAATGTCTACTTCAGATACAAATTAACAGCTGGGTTAAAAAGAAGGCAAATTTGCTTGCTTCTCAAATCGTCCGAAAGTAAATGTGACCGGGGCTAATCACAGTTCGGACATGCAGGTAATGTTAATATTGACGTTTCTCGATACAGTGTGAAATACGAATTGAAACATTTTGAGGTGTGATTAGTGTAGACCATCTTTGAAGGCTACACAATTTGTAAGTCAATTTACCTCATCTACATGTATCTAATCTACGTAAATATATTTATCGTTAGATAGGTTTAAAGCTGGTGATCGTCTTTGGCATTATTTGGACAATGTTTAATTTTATACGGCTTAATAAAATCTGCTTGTTGCAGGTCTTCCCTTAGGTCAGTGATTCTCAACCAATGTGCCGGGGCACACAGATGTGCGGCAAGATCTTCCTAAGTTTGCCTCTAAGAAGAACAAGAAGACGAGTCTCAATATTTAGACCAATTTTATAAAGCTAAAGATTTAAATGAATTGTAAAATTGTATAAAGATCAATGAAACGGTGAATAACTTTCAATAACAAAATTGGACAAATCGCGGAAATTATCAGATGAAGCAGATAAAGGCATTGTATCGCTTAACAGAATATTTATCTTCGGTGCATGATTTACCTGAAAGGTTGATTTCTAGCTGAAGGGCGAAGATATCATCAAAAAAAGCCTGTCAGATAAAGACATTGAATATAAATGACTTCATTAAAATTCCTCCATTATGGTACACATCATATATGTGTCTTTTGACAGGTAGGCCTTCAATCATATATTAACTACTATAAGATGTGGTTTGTCAAGATTTTTAAAGGTGCTTTATGTTAGAAATGAAATAGTGTTTCCGTCCTACTGTTCTGCTCTGACTGGGCTAATGAAGATGGGCATACCAATCTCGTTCCCAGAGGCAGCCGCGGAGCCGAAGGCCTCTGGCACATTAGACCGTCCATTTTTTCCAATTTTTTTCAAACCTAAGCCCCGCCCATTCTGACCTCTGATTGGTCAAACTTTTTGGGTCGATTTCTCGAAAACTAGAGGTCGGATCGTCGTTTCGTTTGTTGTAAAATGATCCTTGAGTCAAAGTCAACTCGCTGACATAAAAAAATTTGATCCTAAACGAACAAATTCAAGTTTTTGTAAAGATCTATTTTTCTACGCGTGGGTATATTTTTAAGTGATTCGGTTATCCAGGCACGTAAAATCAGGGGCGTACGACGCAAATAAACGAGAAATTTCGCGCGTAGGAATTACATGTCCCCTTCCGGGAAAATGGCTACCCCGATTCACCAGAGAAATTTCTTCAAAAATTTTTCTGGTTTCGAGATTGTGGGCATACAGTGTGTTATGAGGGGATTCATTTCTTGCCACAGCTGAAGCACATTTATAAAGATTCAACACTATTTTCAAGTAGAATTCTGCGATTAAAAACATACACAAAATACATTTAAACTGAAGAGCCATTACATGTACGAGACCCGGACAAGCGCAAACTGCATGTTTATTTCATCGCTAAATTCTACTTGAAAATGGAGTTGAATTATTATAAATTTGTGTCTAATATATTGAGAAATTATTCTTTTTGGTGGAAAATAAAGAATTGTAGTGGCAAATAGAAGGTAAGGGTTCTAAAACAGTCTGAGAACAGGGGTGGGTAATAGCGGTATTTTACCATATTTTCATATTGCAGCTATATAAGGCCGGATAGGAACTGTCAGTGGATATCACTCGCTCAAAGACAGTTCCAAAAGGAACTACTAATACGCCTAACTTTATCTTAATCTTACATAATGCATCTTTATATCATTGCAAACATAAATCAATTACATGTATCTCCTTATTAGGGTATTGAAAAAAAAACCACTTGAATTAAAGGACAGTTCTTAATAACTGTTTCTTCAAAAATATTTAGGAAGTCAATGGGAATACATGTAATTATAATCTCCAATTCACTTCCTAAATGTTTGATTTGTTTAACATCCTACAAATCAATTAACGCCTTATTAGGATACCACCCCTCCAAAACACTTCAATTAGAAACCGTCAATTTTAAATCTTGATGGCCCTTTCTTAAAAACCAAACAGCTTGAACAAGTGTATCTTTAAAATGTTTTCTATAATGTTCAGGAAGTCAATGGGGATTATCTTAATCTCCATTGACTGTTAAATGTTATAGAAAATGAAATAGGGTTTTAAGTCCCACTGTTCAAATGTTACAAACACCAATCAATTAACGCCCTGTTAGGTGATCAGAAAACCCCAAGCACTTCAATTAAAAGACGTCAAATCCAAAAACTTGATGACCCTTTCATAAAATCAAACAGATGAAGCAAAAGTATGTAGGAAGTCATTACAAACACAAATCAATTAACACCTTATTCAGATATGGAAAAAAAACCCCAAACACTTCAGTTAAAAGATGTCACATCTAAAATCTTGATCACCCTTTCTTAAAATCCTACGACTGGAACAAGAGTGTGGAGGAAGTCACCACAAACACAAATCAATTAATGCCTTATTTGGATATGAAGGGTGGGGGAGGGGGGACAACCTAACTCTCTAATTAAAAGATGTCACTTTAAATCTTGGTGACATGAATCTCGATTACATGTAGGTGAAGCTACATGTATCAAATTGCTGGAACATGTACATGTATATGATTATACAATGTAACATGAAGCCGTCAGTTGAGATTAAGTTAATCCTCACATCAGCTGCGCCTAACATGTATACATACGACTGTGTGAAATACAGAGCTTTATTCCAGAAAAACAACAAATATTCAGGATCTAATATTCATCTAGCTTTGCTATTTTGATTTTGTTTTCTAAATTTAATGTTGAATAATCAGAGTACATATATGTATTAGCATGAATTAAGCCTGAAGAAATTTGATGTTTTATCACATTTCAAATGTGCATTGTTACATTAAACATACATTATAGCAAGAGCTAAATCTGTCTATTGCAGGTCTTTCTTTGGGCCTAAAAAGTTATCTAAATTATTAATTTGACATTAATTAACTTATCCAGACCATAAGCAACTCCTGATGGCATCTCTAGCCTCCGATATTTACTGGATTAGAATCCTATCTGCTGCTTAACGTCCATTAATAATTAAATCACAAAATGGTTAAACGAGACTATGTTTTTAATTGTACTGATTTTAGTAATGATGATCGAGGCTAGACTCAAAATTCAATCGCAAAAATCTCAGATCAAAGTGGATCAATTTGACTGAAATTTTCAGCTAATTCCCTTTACATTTTCTAGTTTTCAACTATTATTGCGAGAACTGCCAGCTCTTTATCTAATCTCCCATAATGTTTCTTTATTAGAAGTACATGTACATGTACATCAGAAACAGTTGAATTGAATTCGTCCCAACTTCAGATTTGCTTAACAGGTACATCTGATCTTACATCTAGTGAATGTCAACCTATCTTAAAACAGACTGAGCCCAAATACCGCGACTAAGTGTAAGGAAGAGCAATCCGAAAGATAAACTAACGCTAACTTTTACACCTTATTTACACTTACTTACAAAAGATGTATTAACTAAGGGGTATGTAATGTGCCTCGAGCTGTCGATAAGATCGTTACACTTCATTGAACTCTGATTATATTTGTAAACATTAGTTCTGGTCAAATGACCAGGTGTCCAGGCTATAACTATAAGTAAACTTTACTTACAATATATGGTTATGGCGTTATTCATATTACGGGCCCTAAAATAATGTTTTTTGTTGTAACTTGTAAGTGTATTGTGACGGAAAATGTCTGACATTTTTGAAGTTGTACATGTACCTGATATACATGTACACATGTACTTAATTTTATTTGTACCGAGACATGTATTAAAAAGATTAACAAAAAGCTGAAGTAAGACAAATTAGTGCCAGACATCAACTGTACCTGAAACAGCCTTAATTTGTGGCTGACAATGTCAGTAACAGATGCTATATTTCTTGGCTTGCATAAATATTGTTCGGTTGTCTGCAATATAACACAGTGCTGTCTAAAATCTCATAATAAAGAAAATTTAGAATTAAAATGATTGTATCATTAAAACATGACCATAAAGTAATTACGATATTACAACTTGAGAATAGTTAGATGTTTTGATTATACATGTATTCTCAAAGTCTATGTCCCTCAAATGTGTTCATGTAGTTATGTATGTCTATGATTCCATCTGACAGATTCAAGTTCTATTAGATACATGTATGTAGAGCCTTTGCTGGATAAAAGCCTACTAATAAATTCCTCAAACTCATTCCATAGGTGAATTAATTTTGGGGTATGGGGAGATTAGATGAACTAATCTACTGAAACATGAACTAGGATTGTAACAAAGATCTGTCGCGATGTTCAGGGTCATTTTCCACTCAATGTTACGCTTTGTTGCCTGTTAAACTTTTCTTAAATACGAAAATAATGAGCTTCAAATTTCACTTATAACATCTATACTATGGTCTAACATTTACTTATTCTATTTTCTATTTGCAAAGATAACGGCTTTAATCCCCCTATTTATAAATAACAGTGGCGGAAACAGCATGATGCCCGATACAACTCACTGTAGCGAAATACTGACAGACCAGCTCTGTCGGGCAGAAACAAGAAATACAAATTTCAATTTGCTCTCTCAACTAGTAAATCCCCCCATATAATAGTTCTTCCTGCTTAATGGTTTTCTGGGTTAAGAAAGGCAATAAAATTTAAGATTTTTCAGATTCTTTATGATTTTTTATGAGATGATGATAGATGAAATTGGCAGGTGGTTGGAAGAAATAACAATTGTTAAATGATAAATCTTTCTACCAGAAGCACGGTTACAGGTATATGTATAATGTCCCGCAATTTGCCCTGGAGTTACGCGCTGGATTCCCGCTGTAAGTTTTCATCCTTGTAAACTACCTGAATACATTTTAAGCGGTGGCGCCACATGCTAATAATAGTTTGGATCATGTTTCGTGACTACAAATTTTGCTACTTTGAGATATTGTCACATGTACAAAGTTGTATATCAACATGATTTCACGCCAGTGTATGAGGATTTCGTAATATTCCTGTTGACTAGTCTCCCCTCCCGCAGGTACATGTACATGTATATGTATTATGGATACATTATGTGAAAGAATTACTTGGAATTTTTTACAACTTAGATATGACTATGACATCATGTTTAAACATGCATTATGCAAGAGCTAAATCTGCCTATTACGAGTCTTTCTTTAGGCCTGAAATGTTATCTAAATTATCAATTAGACATTAATTAACTTAACCAGACGATAACAAACTCTAGATGTCAAGGCCATTGATAATTAAATTTAAGAAGTGGATAATCGAGACTATGCTGTTTATATTATGACTATGACCGAGACTAATGAACATGCAGTCTAATGAACATGGGCATAATGTTATGCAGTGTGCTATGATAGGATATTAACCCACCCAAGGTTGATATGATAGAGACATGCGGGCGCAGCCCAAGTGTTCTCTATCATATCAATCCGAGGAAGAGTAGGTTTATATCTGACATATACAACGTTCACCCTTAAATTTAATGGACTCTTCTAAAAAAGGCAACGGTGATTGGATAATTGCTTGACATCACATGCACGTGTTTGTTTATACGTCGCCATTTTCTAATAATTGAAATGAAGAAAGCTAAAACGAAATGGATAGTAAAACGAAGTCAGACGAATAATCAATCCTTTTTAGTCATCATATTGACGATAGAATAGATGTGAATGCAACTATGATGAGGATCTATACAAAGCCTGAAGAAAATTTGGATCAAAAGGCAATCGTTTCCGATAATTCTGACAATGAACCGTGAATGAAGGTTACTTTTCGGTATGTTCAGAGAAAGATTTGACCGACTGTTTTGAGTGGACTGTAGCCGTAGCCAAAATTACTTTACAAAGGAACTCTTGGGTGATAAATACTTTCAAGTCTTGGAGTGTGTGGAGAAATGATTTGGGCAGAAAGAAAATTCTGAAAGATATCTTAGACACGGACTAGAGTGTGGATAACCGATTTAAATAAGCCGATAAGTACATGTACGCCGTCTATTTAGGTCCTGAATGCTACAAACTGTACCAAAACAATTTTTTTTTTATTGTCAAAAGAATAAAATTTTATTTCTGTGTTCTTTGTATTATTTCGATCATTACGTCAAGAGCGGTTGATATGAGCCGAATATATCGACCTGTAATGATGTCATCAGCGGTTGATATTTCATATCAACCTGTCAGGACGTCATCAGCGGTTTATATGAACCGAATATATCAACCTCTGATGACGTCACGAGAGGTTGTTATAAGATATAACTGCTATGGACATCAAAGAAAAAACTATAGCCAGTTGTATATGTGAAAGATATTGCTTGGACAGCAACTGAATGTAAATAGACCCTGGTCTGTGCAACCTCTTGGGTTTTCCCCAGGTCTTCCGATCTCGTTCCACTTCTAAAGACTCCTACGCGCAAGCAAATTATTGAAATAAAATTAAGCTAGATGTTAGTCCAGAAATGACCTAGTTTGTGGAAGTTTAACCCCATCTCTCCCTATCTTTCTCGGCCAACATCGGGTTGAAACCCAGGACCTTCATGTTAGCTAGCCAGAGTCTTTCTCACTGAGTCTTAATAGATTCAGGTAACGGATCAACAATTATTATTGAATCAATATAGATTGTATTTTTACAAAGGTTTATTATAATATATAGTAAATATAAATTAGAAAGGTAAATATAGAAAGTGGCCATTGGCTACCTGGATAATGGAGTATATGATGATTATATTTGAACAGGGAATGACATGATAAGAACAATCTGTATGTGTATAGTAAGCTCTCTACAGTTGATGGACAGCCAAAAATAGGGATAATTTGACACGGCTTAAAGTAGTTAAATCTCTAACTCAATATTATCCATAATCTTCAATGTTCAAAACATGAATTAGAGTTAAATATTGGTCCATGTTACGATGTTATCGTGAGAATTATTTGGACTCCCGATGATTAAACACAGTATAATGTAATGAATATAATGAATATATTAAAATAAGTCGAGGTGCTCTTGTAATGAGGCACCTTGATGAACAAGGAAAAATATCAGTTGTAAAGTGAAATGTCAAGTCAAACTACTGATATTATTAGGTCTTACCAAGTTGCAAACAACTGTCATTCAAATCATGGAACATTTATGGTTCCAAAGAATAGCGATTGAGCTCCTTTATGGTGTTTTCACAAAATTGGTTCCATAAAAAAAATTGTATTGATGTTCAGATCTCGTCTTCATTGTCACTTTGTTACATATATCTGTCTGTTGATTTACAGTAAAATTAAGTGGTGTGTTTATTATATGGGTCTATAAGAACTTTGTGGTTTAAAGGAGTGGAGGTCGGATGGGGGGGGTTGATGCAGCGTACCAATTCCGTACACCCCAATGGTCGATTGATTTAAATGGGAAGGGGGTTGGGATGGCTGAATGGTTAGCATGTGCGTGCTGTATCATAAATCCTGTCATTGAGTCAACTGGTGTGGTTTTGGGTTGTCTGTCCAACCTCGTGGGTTTTCTCTGTGACCTCCGGTTTCCTCCCACTGCTAAAGACCCCTACGTGCAAGCGAATTATTGAAATAAAATTAAACCAAATGTTAGTCCCGAAATGACCTAGTTTGTGTCGAGTGGATGTTAAAACCCAATCCTCTCTCTCTCTGATTTATACATGGATCTTGGTGTTTATAATAACCAGAAATATCTGTGTGGTGTTATTTCATGAAATTAATCAATTTAGGGGTTCAAGAAAGGGAAGGAATTACATACAAATTGAATGAAAAGACTTACAAATAAATAACAAATACATGTATGTTATTACATGTTCTATAATGTTTATTGTTTCGATACAATGTAGAAATATGCCAAACCCATTTAATCCAAATGTTATTGTATATGATGGATATCATACAATATAGGGGGTATGTCTTTTAAGTGGTTTTAACGGTACAAAAATGGATGACATGGGTAATTCGTCTCTACTTAAAAACAAGAATAAACACCTCCCTCTTGATTCACTAGGGCTTGATAACCTTAAAGGTCAAAGGTGAAGATTTTAAGGACAAGCAGGTACAGTTTATCTGATGTCACACTAAGACGAAGTTGTTTGGTTTTATCTTATTTTTGCAATGTTTATATGTCCGTTTGCTTCACATCAATGAAGGGATTATCGAATTAGGTAGATTTTGTCTTTAAGAAGTTCATTGCGGGCATTAGATTAATCCCAGTTTATAGCCTATATTTAGAATTTCACTTCATATGGAGAAATCTTTCATTCAAGTATCTGTGAAGATGTTTTTAGTTTGGTGAGATTTTATCTTCAGAAGTTCATCAAGGACACTACATGTAAATCCTTTTGGTTTGATTGTTTTTCAGAATTTCTCCCGTCATACAAAATGAAATGGGGTTTACCGTAACGTCCTACTCGTATGCACCTAACCTCGGTTAATGGAAGACGGGCATACGCCATACAGTGTGTTATGAGGGAAATTTTGCACGGGCATGAACTGTACTACTGTAGTTTGATACTGGACCAGTTACATACATGTAATCCTTGTACCACATTTTATTCCCGGTTGTACGTGGCATGGAGTAACGTTTTATACGGGTACTCCAGTTTCCTCCCACTGTTACATGTACATGTAAGTGAATTATTGGAATAAAATTAAAACCATATGTTAGTTCCAAAATGACCTGGTTTGTGTCGAGTGGACATTAAACCCCATTTCTTTCTCTCTCTCTCTCTGTACCACATTTTCTTTTTGAACTAAAAATCACCCACAGCTCTAAAACCCCTTTTTTTAAGTGGTACATTTTCTAGTCAGGGTTTTTGAGTATCAATAATATTACATGTAATATTTGCTTAT
This sequence comes from Patella depressa, assembly GCA_948474765.1. Lineage (NCBI taxonomy): Eukaryota > Metazoa > Mollusca > Gastropoda > Patellidae > Patella > Patella depressa. The sequence continues at coordinate 14,101,258 of OX419716.1, forward strand.
CCAGAAAATATTTAATATCGCTAAGTACGATTTGTAACTGTAGTTGTAGGGATCTGTATGCTGTACTGGTTGTGCATGTGTTAATACATGTCACGTGTTTTATTTTTATGTACAGATGTCTTAGTAAGTATTGTCAGACATGTTACACATGGAGACCAAAATCTATGTTGAAAATGTCAGCGGAATTTTAACAGATTTGTTACACATGCTGCACATCTTTCTGCTAATTACGGTCCTACATGTCTTTTTTCTCGGCTATTTGATAATTTTTTTTTTTTTAAAAAAAGAAAAAAAAAAAAAAGGATGAGTTGTGCTGACACAAATATTTGAATATTCACTCTTGTCATGGATATTTGAACAGATATCTTCGTATTTGTTATTTGTTATTTGATGTCGGCTAAATCTCCTAGTGCAGGTCTTTCTTTTGGCTGCAAATGTTATATAAATTAGATTCAAATGACAAAGCCATAATCAACTCCCTAGACAATAAGATGGCCATGATTTTTAATGGATCATTGAATTTAAAACAAAAAGGAATATAATGGAGACTTTGTTTCATTATCATAGCAAAAGCCACATGAGATATATGTACTTGACGATCAAGACTAGATAGTTACAGCTTCAAACTTCAGGGAGAGGGTTTTTACATACATGTACATGTAGGCTAAGCCTCTTCCCCAATCCCATTTAGACAATCTGAATAAAGTATTGTGTTTAAAAGAAACCTTCAAACTTTGCTTAGAATGAGATAATTTGACTGAAATGTTTTAACACATGCATATTTTTTAACTATTATACATGTACTATAGTAATGACGACCAGCTCTTTAACAAAATATTACATACATGTAATACATCTTTGAATTAGATAAAAGGTCTTAGGACATACATTATAATGTACATATATAACCAGGCCTGGAAATAATGGTTTTAGATATACCTGACAAAATGTGAGGCACACATGAAATACTACTTCACATTTTCAACTTAGTGCCGGACATGTATTAATAATATCAATAAAATAGACAAATCAGTGCCAGACAAAATGATAGGCACCAGAGGTTTTGTGCCTGACTACTCATGAATCTGTGCCTGACATTGTCAGTGACAGGTGCCTTATTTCCAGGCTTGATAATAACTTTCTCAGCCAACACCAGATTAAACATGGACCTCCAGGTTAGCTAGCCAATGTCTTACTCACTGAACCACCATGGCTCGCCCATATTTTAATGGCTCTCAATCTGTGCAGTTGCCTTTATGTTTTAACGACAAATTGAAAAAAAAAAGATAAATATACATGTACGATCTCAACTCCTAATTAAGTCATGATTTTATTTTAATGAGTTCATATTTGTACATTCATAATTGAATGCAGATGTTGCGAACAAAAAATTCTGAAAATTTGTAATTAAGAATCAGCTTTTCAAACGCATTTTTAAATGGGGACATATGAACATTTTGTTTTTGTATCAGAACTCTGTACTGTATGCTCGGAATGCATGTGTTCTGAGTTGGCAACAACAGGACCTGCTTGATCAAAAGAATTGGGAAAGTCTGTTTTCAAGTTAAATGTAGCAGGGGAGATCTGAAATTCACACAGGCTGAGTTAGGCAAATAATACAAGGGTTAGGGTAGGTACTTTTCGTTTTGGTATCTTAAACACGCATTATGCAAGAGCTAAATCTGCCTATTGCAGGTCTTTCTTTAGACCTGAAATGTTTTTTTTATAAAGTAATAATTAGGCATTAATTAACTGATCCAGGCCTTAATCAACTCTCGATGGAATCAGATTTCTCCGATATTAGATAGATAAGAACGGTTCGGCGATACTTTGATTTAATCAAATATGGAGGAATGAGACATAGCTTCGTTCAACCAGTATGGTGGTTGAAATTATTGCACATGTCTGTCATACCTTAAAAGGCTAATATCTTGGCTTGCTATAGATTAATTTGAATGAAAGTTTCAAATTATTCATTTCACATTATCTACTTGTATTATAGCAAGAATGGCTAGTTCTTTATCTAAATCTTACATAATGTATCTTTAATCAAATGTTAGATAATCATTCTGATTACATTTTATCATGGATTATAAAGCTGGAAAAATGAGATATTGTCATGTAGGTTGTGATAAGTAAATATTGAAGCCTGTTTCTCTCTCTTTCTTGTTTGTAATGTCTGTAAAGTGTTGGGCAGTTTCCATCTCCTGTCTTGTACATGTAGTTTTTTGGTCAAAAATGTAGCATATATGTTAGTTCTGAAGTAGGGTCACCTGTCCAATCTTGTGGGTTTACTCCTGGTACTTCGGTTTCCTCCCACTGCTAAAAGACCCCTACGTGCAAGCGAAATATTGAAATAAAATTGAACCATATGGTAGTCCCAAAATGACCTAGTCTGTGTCGAGTGGACGTTAAACCCCATTTCTCTCTCTCTCTCTCTCTCTTCTTTCTGTCCCTCTTTCTAGTTTATGGTATCTGTTTTTGGTGGTATACTAATTGTCTGAAGTGTATATTAGCTAATTAATCTGGTTGATTGATAAGGGATAATGTTGATATAGGACCTGTCCAGTAATCATTGTATATACAGCTATTTATCATTATAATCTGTTTACGCTTTACACACCCTACTTCAGGTAGTCAGGCCACATCAATTTTATTTTCTGTTGTTCAGGAACACCTATAACAACAACTTGCCATTGAAAATCAAAAATACTTGGTTGTACTGTTCAAAAGCTTTTAGTTCTAAATTTTTACTTAGTGCCTCTGTTTCAGGCAAGATGTCCCTCATAGCACACTGTATGGCGTATGCCCATTCTCATTAACCTAGATCGTAGCAGAACAGTAGAATGTTAAACTCTATTTCATTTCATTTCTAAATTTTTAAGCTTTGAAATTTCAAACAAAATATCTTTCACAAGATTCAGGTGACTTTTTATTTATCAAGACCCAAAAGATCTAAAAATTTATCTATTTATCAAGACCCAAAAGAACTAAAAATTATATTGGTTAGGCCTCACCCACTTCAGGTAGTCACCCCCCCCCCCCCTCATTGATCATACACCAAACAAGCCAGGCAAATCTCTTATTTTCTCATCAAATGTTTGAGTATGAGAAATTTGTTTGTGATCTGCTGTAAGAAATCATCTCCCCAATCCTTTTGTTGATTTATACATCAAATTATTCATAGCAAATCATCTTGGATTTTTAATATTAAATGAGTTAAATCGCTAATATTTGGGCCTAGAAATTGACCCAAATTGGTTGCAACGCATGAAATAATCTTATATGAATGTATATAAACTGATTTACATTCATTCATTTCCGTCTTTACTCAGATCAGTTACGGTCAGCGAAATACGTCTGAAGTCTCAATAGCATGCCAATCTCTAGCATCTGGTTATTCTAGTCTACACTATTGCATGTGCTCTCCATGCACCACTGTCGAGCTGCATTCTCCAAGTCCCTTGTTAAAAATGGGCCTGAAACGGATTATAGTATACAAATCGTGTACCACTGATAATTTTTTTATTTTGTCTTAAATATTGTATATCGGCAGCCCATCTTTTCCTGGAAAGATCACAACATCAGTGTTGAATTAAATTGACAAATAATTTGTGTTTTCATTGTCGAAGGTTTTGGATGATATTGAGTTAGAGACTTAGCTACTTAAAGGGGAACACTTAAAACCACTGATTGTCTTTGATTGATTGTTAATCCCTTGGAAAATACATGTACATTGTTAGTGTTGGCACAATTTATCGTTGCATCGATTTATCGTGATTCACCTTCTCATGATGCATGTATTGAATCACGAGACACCAAATCAATGTGGGGGGGTTGGGATGGCCTAGTGGTCTAGAGTGCTGCGCTTCAACCTCTAGCTGGCCGGTCAACTCAGGCTTGCGGCTGTGATTTCGAGCCCTGGTGTGAGCGTATGTGGCATAGAGATAGGGGCGCCTTCTCAACTTTGTGGGTTTCCTCCGGGCACTCCGGTTTCCTCCCACTGCTAAAGACCCCTATGCGCAAGCAAATTATTGAAATAAAATGAAACCATACATGTATGTTAGTCCCAAAATGACCTAGTTTGTGTCGAGTGGACGTTAAACCCTATTTCTCTCTCTCTCCAAATCAATGTGTTGCGATTCTATTATTATAGAGGTTTTGGGGGGTTCCTTCAGTAAGTAACCTATCACTTCTAATTATCCATGACACTTTATCCTTACATGTAGGTACACAAACACTCTTGGTCCTTGTTTTAGTCCGTATTTTGTTCCACATCAATATCGTGATATAAAACAAGTTTATTTCTTCTAAACCGATAGGGCTAAATATATTAATTATTCATTTATCCTGTTGTTTTCTTTGTAATTATATTGATTATTTGATTATTCTGTTGTTTTCTTGGTAAATATTGATCTGGTTATGAATCGTGATACAAATCGTATTGTAGCACTGGAATCGCAATATGCATCGTAATGTGACTGCAGTGGAAATAACCAGCACAAGACAATGCTGTTAAAGTTCATTCACTAAATGAATAACAATCTAAACAATTCAATTTTGTTCAGTACAGTGTATTTACAAAGATACATGTACATGTACATGTATGTATGATAAATTGAAACTTTCATAAACACCTATAAATGTTTGGGAAAAATCGTTTGATGGGCCTTCTTTTAATCGTATTGAATCTTAGCCAATGAAGGTACATGTACATGTACTGTACAGTATCATACATTGTATCTAGATTTTGTTAAAGGCGCAATATCACTCTTTTTGTAACTGAATAATATGTCTCAATCTTTATTCTGGTCAACAAATTGTATTATTATACAATATTCCAATTAATTGATACAATTTTATCTTAACATACCTAATTTAATAAATTGGAAAAATTAAACTAAATGATTTGAAAAGCCTTATGTAAACCTTTTCAAATGTGACTTGGATTTTAAAATATTTTCGAACCCTCTGGACAAGGAAAATAGGATGTATTGGATAATTTACATAACAGGTAGGATGCTTGGAATATTGATATTCCTTTGCGACTTTCACAATAATTGTGTAGTTTGCCATGGATTCAAAAAGCGTTCAAATGACAACCTAAAAATTCTGACCCTCTTCACTATTAAAAACATGGGTTTTATTCTGAAAGAAAATTTAGGAGAAACTTTATTCCTTCCAGCTAACTCGTCAAACCAGTCTTATTTTTAAAAAAAAACATTTTGTATTGGCTGATGTTTGACAAACAGACCAGTTAGTTAGCAAATATAAACATAACTCACAGTTGTGCTGTTTTGTGAATAAATTTTTCGGCAGGTACAACTGGCAATAATGTTGACATATCGGTCGTTCACCGTGGAAAGTAAGTTTGATTAGCCGCTTGCTAGATGATTAGTTGTTATCGATATGTGACAAAATTAGAAACAGAAAATTACTTTCAATTTTATTGTATTAGAAATAAAGAATTGCATTCAAATACATTGTATTAGAAATAAAAAAATATATATTCAATTAAATAAAATCTTTCATTCTGTTAAGATAGGAACTTATATTTTATTAGAAATAAGAAATCACATTTTATTAGAGATCAGAAATTACATTTTATTAGACATTACATTTTGTTATACATGAAAAGTAACTTTCTATTAGAAATTGAAAATTACATTCAAATATGTCTATTAGAAATAAAGAATGCCAGTCTACATGTCTGGTAATTGAAACAAATAATTACATTCAATTACAAATACAAAAATTGAAATAAACTTAAACATTCTATTAAATCCAACAATTACATGTGTAAACAAATTAGAAATAATTACATCTGGGCCAAGCCCACTCTAACCGGATGTCTTTAACTCCCCAGTTCCTGCCCCACCCTCCATGGGTAGGCCTACATTTGTGTATGGGGCGTTGGATGGCCGAATGGTTAGCGTGCGTGTGCTGTATCATACGGCCTGTCATTGAGTCAACTGGCGTGGTTTCGAATCCCCGGTTGTACGTGGCAAGGAGTAGGTTCGCCTGTCCAGCCTCGTGGATTTTCTCTGTGTACCCTGTTTTCCTCCCACTGCTAAAGACCCCTACGCACAAGCGGATTATTGAAATAAAATTAAACCATATGTTAGTCCCGAAATGACCTAGTTTGCGTCGAGTGGACGTTAAACCCCATTTCTCTCTCTCTCTCTCACATTTGTGTACACGTACATGTATATTCTTGACCTGGCAAGGCAGTTTGAAACATTTATTCAAGCCAAAGAAAAGCGCATGGATTAAATTCTTGTACAAATATATGTAAATCTTAGAAGGCATACAATATACATGTAGATATAATATCCATTGATAAAAAAACACCTTTATAGTTTATTATAAAGCCATAATACGGGTTTAGAAGTTGAATGTTAAAGAATTTCTACAGAAGAAGTTCAATCTTGTTGTAGTAAAGATTTAGAGATCTGTGTAGAAATGAATGAATGGTTTGTGTTTTCTATAAACCTAAGGTTCAAACATCGAATATCAACACTCGATATCAAAGAGATATAATACAATGCCAGTTATCCTTCCTTACACGGGTGACGACAAATTCACTTGTTAACACCTTAAACATTTTGACTGGTTTTTTTCTAATAATGAGGTGTAATATACATGAATATTTTATCGTATTTTTTTCAAATAAATTTTAACGTCAGTGTCATATGTCGTTTATGATATATTTTTTCAGTTCGTACATAAAAACCTTATTCAAATGACAAAGATGGTGGATACATATATTGAGAAGAACTTTGACCAGACGCTCTTTTTGGTTATTAATACAGCCCCTTTTGTGTGATTTTATAAAGGTTTTAAGTTTTTATGTCCACGTTTAAACTGATATATCATGAGAAAGAAGAATGTGGTAATTGTTATTGAAGAATGCATAGACCGTGCCTGTAGTAAAAAAAAACCTTGGCTTCGTATCTGATGAATTTGTTAGATTACGCATTGTGACCCACGCTACAGAGCTTTTTATTACTGTATTTATTTACATACCACTTATAATGTTGAACAAAGAAAACTTTGAAGTGAGCAGTTGATAAAAATATTTTGCGATAAAACTCAGGAGGTTTGAGATCCGTTTGGGGAAGTGGGGTTTAACATCCATTAATACAAACTAGATCATTTCGGGACTTATATGGTATACTTTTATTTCAATAATTCATTTGCACATACATGTACATTAGAGTCTTTAGTAGTAAAATGAAACTGGAGGACCTGCAGAAAACCTACGATATTGGTCAGACGACCCTACTCTTTGTCACGTTCAAGCAGAGAATTAAAACCACGCCAGTTGACTCAACAACAGACCTTATGATCTAAAATGACATTTCAGTGATTTAATGTGCACAAGTTACACTACTCATAACTCAACCAACCACCTTCTGAAATAAATTTTTTTTTTTATATATATTTACCAAACACGTAATTGGTTCGTCACTTCCGATTCATGAAACATTTATAACTCATCTACCATAGCAATGATCTCTGTGTTAAAATTGTATTTGGAAAGTGTGTAACCAGTTTTAACACATATAATGACTGACACCAATATTGTCCTTTAAAGACAACAGTAAATATACATGTAAGAGACACTCCCTTTAACGCCAATCAATGACAGTGACTAAAAGTAACAACACTCTCTTTCAAGACATAAGTGAATTTAATTTACACAGCCCCTCAGGATGGTTTTACGACTTTACCCCAAGGTGTGGAAAGCTGTAAAATTTATCTATTTGAGTATATTGAAAAGGAAAATATATGTTTTTAACACAGTTTTCTTGATTTATAGATTATAGATGAAGAATGATAAAAATGAATTAATTAAAAATATGACAAACAAACTGGTAATAAAACTTGAAATGACTGAATAATGAGTAGTTTATTTGGAATATTAAGCGTGGAATATTTGGTGGGGTGTTGGTGGAGATAGATGTCTATCCTACATGTACTTCGTTAGGTTAGCAGGTACATACACACTGTACCATAATATCTGTCATTGAGTCAACTGGCGTGGTTTCGATTCCCTGGTTGTAGGATCGCCTGTCCAACCTTGTGGGTCTTCTCTGGGTCCTCCGATTTCCTCCTATTGATAAAGTATTGAAATAAAATTGAACCATATGTTAGTCCCAAAATGACCTAGATTTTGTCTGAGTGGACATTAAACATAATCTTTATAAATGGGAACTCCTCAAATGAGAGATGCTATCAGATGTTCTGGACAGATTAAGCATGAACTTATAGCATGCATATAGTTTCAACTTAAAATCACAAGAAAAGCTTTTTTTCAGTGATGTGAATTGATAAAGTGAGGAGTGGTATCAAGTGTTCTTGAAAGAGTAAGCACAGATCCGTTTACATGTGGCTTCAACATACGTAAATGCGAATTCCTTAAATGAGAAGTGGTATCAGGTGATCTGTATGTGAATGGAAGGATGGCACAAAAATGATGAAGGGGGAGGGGGTCAAGTGTCATGGATTCAATTTTCTGCTCCCACTGCTAAAGACCCCTAGGTGAAAGCAAATTATTGAAATCAATTTGAGCCATATGTTAGTCCACAAAAAAGATCTAATTTGTGTCAATTGGACGTTAAACCCCATTTCTATCTCTCTCTGTTTCTCTGGTTTATAGAGGCTGAGACATTCAAGGACTTGACAGTCAAAGGGTTAATTCATCACATCAAACAGCCTCTTGTCAATTGGATGGTACGAAAAGCTGAGGTCAAAGGGTTAATACATAACATCAAACAACATGAGGATGGGGAAACAAACCAAGGTCAAAGGATTATTGCATCACATAAAACACATGTACATGGAGTTACCACATCAAACAATTAGCACATACAGAGTATAAGTCAAAGGCTTCACTTCCTAGGAAAAAAGTATTGATGTACCTGCTCATTGAAAAATATTCCACACTTGATGTACATGTACCTGCTCATTGAAAAATATTCCACACTTGATGTACATGTACCACACCAAACATGAAAGACCAAACATGAAAGATGTATTACATGTACGTACAATTGAAATAAAGAGTTGGACGTTCTTGATATAATAGTTCAAAGATACATAATGAAAAAAGAATATACATGTATTGATAATAACAGTCAAATTACTTTGTTCTGTGCGATAGTCGTTCGGATGGGATGAAAAACCGAGGTCCTGTGTACACATTGGAGTGCACGTAAAAGATCCCTTGGCAGTTGGAATTCGATATAAGAGTAGGCCGTAGCGCTGCTGCCCAGGCAAAATTTCCCTCATAGCACACTGTATGGCGTATGCCTGTCTTACATTAGCCCAGGTTAGGTGCAAAAGAGTAGGACGTTAAACTCCATTTCATTTCATTTTCATTTAGTTCTATGTGAAGTTATGAATGTTTGAAGATTGGGCATGTTTGAAGTTTTAAACGTACTGTATATACATGTATACTTGTAACAGTCTGCTCTTTATTAGTATATTGCATAAGTTTTGTGTTGTAACATAAGAAACAAGTTGGGCCAATTTGACAGAAAGCCCAATGATTGATTAACGACATCCACAGACGATGCATTCTTGTATTATGTCAAAACTTTGATGCTTCAAACAGATGCGTCTACTTATTCTTAACTCAGAATTTATTTTACATGGATGTTATTTCACTTATGTGTAAATAGTCCGGTATTATATTTCTAAGTTTCAGTCTTTATTTATTCATGGCGTTATTTAACTTTACCTTAAGACCAAACCAACTTCATTTTTAGTTTTTTTTGATCTTGATAAAGAATTAGCCACTTGTGAATAATGATACATTATGTAAGATTTTGGTTTTGACACCTCTGACATTGAACCGTTGATTACAGATTAAACATCCATAAGTGTACAAATGTGTTGTTATTGATGTGTTCCCATTTGAATATTGTTCACAATAAGAAGCAAAATAAATGAGATATGTTTACAGGATCATTTTGTTATACGAAAAACTAAGTGATGCATTTTCTATGGCGCTCTGTATATTATTTTTTACAAAAAGAATTTAACTTACTCTTAAGGCCCAAGCATTGTTATTTTTAGTTCTTCAGGGTCTTGTGAATGTGTTGTTTGGATTTTAAAACTTAAACATTTAGAACAATAAGAATTTAGGACCTAGCATTTTATATTTTGAATTTTTAAATTTTTTGCAAAGAAATACATGTAAGAAACAAAAATTTAATTGGTGTTCCCCTAACATTCAGATTGGTGAGGCCTAAATATGTACATGTAATGCTTAGTTTCCTATTATATTTATTTATTTATTTTCAGAATTCCTGTTTTCTGTTAATTTCATTATTTTGATGTGGTTATTTTTTATTGTAATTTCAGATGTTTTATGTGCGATATTGTAGAGCGTTATTTGAATGCCATGATTGATTTTATTACGAATCAGCAGGTAAGGCCATTTTGTATTTTTATCAAAGCCGTAATATTTTGTCTGCGATATCACCCACTGTGGAAGCAGACTGAAACCACCAGCTACTGCTGCTGCCCGTATATTAGTCTTATTGACCATCGCAAAACAAATAAGGGGAAGTGGATGGCCGAATGGTTAGCTTGCGCGCTGTATCATACGGTCTGCCATTGAGTCAACTGGCGTGGTTTCAAATCTGTTTTGTACTGTCGTTGAGAAGTGATTTTTAAGTTTGTCAAATTACTGTTTGATCCAACAGCTACACAGCCTCTGCAACTTTATAAAGCAGGTGTTTCTGTTGCCCCTCCATTCTTCTCGTAATATTTGATAATATGTTTATTGTTTATGTCACCTACTTGTATTGCAATGCATTTCACTAGGGACTGGGTATCATTCAGATTTGATGAAAAAAGGAAAGAAACAGAGCTTACCATCTAGAATCTAATACACGTATCCAGTTAATAGATTGCTGTTCAGAAAGTGTTAAATACCATCAAGATTCATCAAGTAGCGCCCAGTTTGTGCTACCATTCAGTTTAAGAAACATTGTATTAGATTATAGATGGTAAGCTCAATTTCTTTCCTTTTTATACGCCCACATTGAAATGTGGTCGTATATTGTCGTCGCCCCCGTTCGTCCGTCCGTCCGTCCGTCCGTCCGTCGTCCACAATTGCTTGTGGACGCTCTACAGGCTAAAGTTAATATCCGATTTACTTTAAATTTATACACAGTGTTTAAGGTCATGAGACGAAGAAGCCTATTGTTTTTCAGCGATTTCCGATAATAACTACCAGAGTTATGGCCCTTGATCACTTCAAAAAATCTTGTGGACGCTCTAGAGGCCAAAGTTAATATCCGATCGACTTTAAATTTATACACAGCGTTTAAGGTCATAAGACAATGACGCCTATTGATTTTCGGCGATTTCCGATAATTAGTGCCAGAGTTATGACCCTTGATCTCTTTAAAAAATCTTGTGGACGCTCTAAAGGTCAAAGTTAATATCCGATTGACTTTAAATTTATACACAGTGTTTAAGGTCATAAGACGAAGAAGCCTATTGATTTTCAGCGATTTCCGATAATTAGTGCCAGAGTTATGGCCCTTGATCACTTCAAAAAATCTTGTGGACGCTCTAGAGGCCAAAGTTAATATCCGATTGACTTTAGATTTATACACAGTGTTTAAGGTCATAAGACGAAGAAGCCTATTGATTTTTCGGCGATTTCCGATAATTAGTGCCAGAGTTATGGCCCTTGATCTCTTTAAAAAATCATGTGGACGCTCTAAAGGTCAAAGTTAATATCCGATTGACTTTAAATTTATACACAGTGTTTAAGGTCATAAGACGAAGCCTATTGATTTTCAGCGATTTCCGATAAATAGTGCCAGAGTTATGGCCCTTGATCACTTCAAAAAATCTTGTGGACGCTCTAGAGGCCAAAGTTAATATCCGATTGACTTCAAATTTATACACAGTGTTTAAGGCCATAAGACGAAGAAGCCTATTGATTTTCAGCGATTTCCGATAATTAATGCCAGAGTTATGGCCCTTGATCACCTCAAAAAATCTTGTGGACGCTCTGGAGGCCAAAGTTAACATCCGATTGACTTTAGATTTATACACAGTGTTTAAGGTCATGAGACGAAGAAGCCTATTGATTTTCAGCGATTTCAAATAATTACTGCCAGAGTTATCTCCCTTGATAACTTCAAAAATTCTTGTGACGCTATAGAGGCCAAAGTTACCATCCGATTGACTTCAGATTGATACATAGAGTTTAAGGTATTTTGATTTTCAATGAATTTAGATAACTGAACAGCTAAATCCATGATATTAAATGTTTCATGTATATACTAATTGTTAGCGTGGGGTAAAACTTTATAAAAAGCAATCAAATTCTAATGATTTTCTGATAATTACATAATGAGTTGTTACTCTTAATCAGTTTTTAGTGTATTACAAATGTTTCATTACCGAAAAAAGTAAAAATATGCGACAACCCTTGTTGACTGCCCGGACGATTTAGCTGCTGTGGGCGTATGTTTCGTTGCCTGGCAACCTATCTTTTCATCAAATCTGAATGATACCCGGTCCTTAGTGCATTTATTGCAGGGCAGGACAATTCCTCTCCAAACGAATTATCTGAGGACAAATTGGTGGGACACGAATAGTAATGAGTTATCAAGGATGAATTTTCTTTCACTCGTATTGCTGTATGAATATGGGCTGCAATACACAGGATTTCTGTGTCTATAAGGCCTTAGATCCTAGATTTGCTTTCGTTTGATTCTCATGAAGTCATTTAATGAGGACCTCAAGTCATTAAAACTTATCACAGATATGAAAGCACCTTGCTAGATTTACAAATATACTCATTGAACTTATGATCTTGAAGATGGCTCTTCCTTGATAAACCACGTACTTACTTGTTCACCTGGATAATAAACAATGGACTCACCTTGATTACCTGGGTAATAGAGCATGGACTAGAGAATTAATTATACCACACATGATATAATATTGTGTAACTTTCTTACTTTAAACAGCTGACATGATTACTGCTCAGTCTTAAAACCTACTTGAGACCTACTTTTAGCAATAACTGACATATGCCATCACATTGTAAATATTATCACTATGTATAAATAACATGTTATTGTCTGCGATATCACCTCGGTGGAAGCGAACGTTAAATAAAGCTATTTCACACATATGCCAGTTACAACCTTATGTATTTTCGAAACTTCATACATGTATACATGTAAGTAAATTAGGGGTTAGACGGCTGAATGGTTAGCACGTGCGCGCTGTATCATAAGGTCTGTCAATGAATCAACTTCCGTGGTTTCGATTCCCTGGTTGTACGTGACAAGGAGAAGGGCTTGCCTGTCCAAATTAGTGGATTTTCTCATCGTGCAAGCGATTTATTGAAATAAAATTGAACCTTGTGTTTGTCCCGAAACGACCCAGTTTATGTTGAATGAACATTAAACCCCATTTCTCCCTCTCTCTGTAAGTAAATTAATGACGAAACGTTATAATTAAAACACAGATCCCGTTTTTTTCAAATTTACTTGAAAGTCTCAAAGTACTGGGAAAGATGAATCTCTAATTAGAAATCGAACCATGTGTTCACAGTACAATTTACAAATACATATAAATCCCACCATTTTACGATCTACTTTCAACGTTGCTTCACAAAAATTTCTGTACCTTCCGATGAGAATATAATATTTTAATCCTTCACAAAAAATTCTTCAAAACGTATCAACTTTTTAATTTATTCATTAACTATATGCAATCTCTCTTTAATCTTTCTCTCATTGAAATCTTGTATAGGACATGCTTGTGCATATGGTATACGATTACATTTCATGTTTGATTAGAGTTCGTACACACTTCATAACCACCATTACTATTGTTGGTTTTATGAGAAATATTTTTTTCTTGAGTCATGCTTTGACGAATTTAATGGGTGATTTTAGATGTAGAATATCTTTTATAATTACGTCTGAATTTGATATGCGTAGTTGAGTGTACATGCAGTTTACCCAGTAATTGTTGAATGTATTTTTCTGTGTGAATTTTGGTTTTAAAGAGATCCAGTCAGACGTGTGTTGTCTATTGTATAGTTAAATGTTGACAGAGACTCGTTAATTGCAGTGCAAACATGGTTAATGACTTTAAAAAAAATGATTTTAATTGTATCTGAAAGTAAGCCTTGCCTTAAAGGGACAATAACACTTTTGCTGGCTTGGTAGCTCCAGAAAATAAATAATAATCTTATTCTAAGTACTAGTTGTTTTAGTGTCTTACCTGTTGTGTAAATTATCCATTACATTCTATTTTACTTGTCCAGAGGGTTCGAAAATATTTTAAAATCCAAGTCACATTTGAAAAGGTTTATGTTAGACTTTTCAAATCAATAAGTTGAATTTTTCCAATTTTTTAAATTAGGTGTGTTACAATGAAATTTATATCATCAATTAATTGGAAATATTGTAAAAAAATACAATTTGTTTGACCAGAATGAAGATTGGGACATATTATTCAGTTACAACAAGAGTGGTATTGGGGCTTTAAAGAACTATGTGGTTGTAAAATAGATTTCTGACTGAAATTCTCTTTCAACCAGAGTTCACATTGCCCAAACATGTACATGTAAAAGAATCTTTGAGAAGACAGAGATGCTGCTGTTGGGGCAAAATTTTCTCCCGTGTCCTAGTGAAATCATCTTCTGACCAGGTTTATAAAATTAGCGCTGTATCATACGATCTGTCATTGAGTCAACTGGTGGGGTTTTGATTAGTTGGTTGTACGTGACAAGGGGTAGGGTCGCCTGTCCAACCTCGTTGATTTTCTCTGGGTCCTCCAGTTTCCTCCCACTGCTGAAGACCCCCCCCCCCCCACGCGCAAGCGAAATGTTGATTTAAAATTGAACGATGTGTTAGTCACGAAATGACCTAGTTTAGTTTGTGTTGAGTTGAGTTAAACCTCATTTCTCTCTCTCTCTCTCTCTCTCTCTCTCTCTCTCTCTCTCTCTCAAATTGTTAATATGTAGAAGTAGTTAGAAGATTCCAATAGAAGTGGATAATATACCTAAAATAAAGTTATGCCTTCATGTTTCATATAATTTTCAAAGTAATGTCATTACGTTTAAAATTGTATGAAACATGTCAGCAATAAGATAACTATGTAGATTGGACGCATTTACTCTATTTTACCTATAATAATGTTTATAGATACAATGAATTTTATATTCATACATGTACCTAATGTTTATTTTTGGTAGAATGAACAAATTGATTGCTCAATATAATCATCTCCTTACAGCTGGTTTGTATTTAAAGTACGTGAAAGAAAGCTTAGAAATATTTGTATTATATATGTAATAATGTTATATATGGTAATAATACATTTTTTTGATGTACATTTTTTTATTGAACAAAATAATTGAAAATGTGACCTGTTATGAAACGTTGTTATTAAATTATATAGAGTTATATCCATATATACCTTCTGTTGCGTTTTGTTATGAAATAGTTAACCATGCTTCTAGATGTCATTTAAAGAATAGATTAATTGCTCACGGTTATTATTTACAGATGTTTTGTATTTTTACTTAGATGAAAAAGGGTTTAGAAATTTTGATATCATATGATATAAAAAATAATTTTTTGAGTTTAATAAAATTTACAGGTGTTTTGTATTTTTACGAACATGAAATAAAGCGTGAAAATATTTATGTCATTTGATATTAAAAATCTATCTTAGTAAATTTTACATACCCACGTAATAAGATTTACAAATATTTATAATCGGTGATAATAACGCGTATCGTACGCGATTCACCGATTCGTAGCAATAAAACTAATTTAAATGTCGATGTGTAAATTGAGAGAATTAAATATGAACATATAAAAGAATAGTTTGGATTTAACGGATTTCCCAGCAAGATAGAGTATTCACGATTATTCATGTGTAGTGAATCAGAAATATCAGTCTATGGGTCGTGCTGGGCAATTTGCCCAGATTTGTATCCTGTCATCTACATGTATTGTGGACATACTTTGTATTCTGTTTTATTGATAATCTTCAGTAATTGTCCCTCCATCGACAAGTAGTTTTGTGAAGGGAAAATGATATGTGTGTATTCTTATGATAAATGGACATGACTTATTCAAATCTATTTTGTTTGGTTTTTGTGGTCAAGTATGGTTTTTGTGATACTTGACCACATACCATTCATGTACTTTTATATTATTAAATCTTTGGAAAGCAGCTTAAAGGTCAACAACTGGCCAGGAAATTTGTTTTTTAGATGTACTTCGCAGTTGTCGGGGTACTGTCCTCCGATTTCCCCCCTACATATGTATGCTCAAGCGAATTATCGAAATAAAATTAAACGATATTTTAGTCCCGAAATGACCTTGTTTGTGTCAAGTGGACGTTAAATCACATTTCTCTCTCTTTCCCCCCTGACATGAATATATGGTACCACGGAACATAGATATTCCTACAAGATACATGTAAATTTGTCCATATTCCCATCAGACAAATATTTGTATAACATAGAAAAGGTTCTTTTCCCGCAACATAAATATTCCCTTCACATAAAAAAAGGGGCTGGTTTTGTTACTCATTTCTTGACTGATAATCTGAAGAAGTTCAGCCCCTTCTTTATAGTATAATACTTTTCTATTATGTGAATTTAAGGTACTTTTCCCAGAACATCAATAATCCTGTAACACAAAAAAGATGGCTGGTTTTGTTAGACTCTGTTCTTGCCAAAATTTCTTAACTGACAATCTGGAAAAGTCCAGCTCTTTCTTCAAAGTTTAAAATCTGAAGCTGTTCTTTCTTTTTTATAACATAAATATTATACATGCATGTAATCGACGTTCCTATAACATAAAAAAAAGAGGCTGTTTTTTGTGAGACTCTTTTTGGACAAAATTTCTTTACGGCTCCTACTTCATAGTACTTTTCCCACAACATAAATATTCCCATAAGATAAAAAAAAGGGGCTCATTTTTTGATAAAATTTCTTTACAGATAACCTGAAGAAATCAGGTTCTTTCTTCAATAGTTTGAAATATGATCTACATGTGTATAACACCTTGTATCAAACAACCGAGCTATAATAAATAACATATAGAAAAAATATTCTGTCTTTCAACTATCATTTAAACTATTCATTACTGTGTTCAAAGCCGGGTAGTAACTACATACTTAGTATGTATACACCCTTTGATGTTTGTCAATGGTGCGTGACTTACAGTTAGTCGACTGGTCAAGCTGTTGTCCAGTCAGTGGACTGGCCAGTTTAACAAGCAAATAAGAATTTGATTGAGACTCGAGTTACAGAAATCTATCACTCCATTAAGCTTTGTTGAGATCCTGTCAGCTGGTCATTAAAAGCCAACCTTAGGTTTATTTATCATTTATTATACCTGCCTTGAAATTAGAATTGAGAATTTAACCTTAAACAAAGAAAATTCATTTAAATTGATCATTTTTATGTGTAAATACACACAAAGATTTATGTAAAAATTGGGATAATGTTAACAAAATACATGTATATCCAACCCTGGTTAGTTTATTTCCTTGGTTTGCTATGAATGTATTCGTTGTCTGAACAATGGCATTTGTGATTCTAAATTCAAACACATGGTCTTGAACCATCAATCTATGAATTAGATGGGGTTTTTATTTATCAAAAATTTTATAATTTTCTAGTTGTTTATAATGCCTATTGACAGATAGATCTTCCAAACAGTATGCATCAGAGTGGATGTTAAACCCCATTCCTCTCTCTCTTTGTTAGACATTCTGAATTCAGGTACCTACATGTATTCAACATTTAGTAGGATTAAAAGCTTGAATAAATAAACAATGATTAAAAGCTAATTAATATTCAAAATATTCTGGCTGGAATAGAATAACAGAACTGGAAGAAACGTGATGTTTGTAAAGATTTTCGTTGCTTTGTTTGCTGGAGTATATTCTAGTAAATTTTACTGCTTAGTTGATCAGGAAAAGTCTATTTGTGAAAGCAAATCGGAGATACAAATGGTGGACAAATGTCGTCTATGTTAACACTGACGGAATGATTTGTTTTCAAATGCCTTCATCCGACAACAACTTGTTGCCGTCAACGTGATGTTATTTCGAATTTAAGGTCTGGGTAAACATTGGCGCGGGACCAGAACATTTCCGATGAATTCACCTAGTCTTTAAAGTGTTCTTTTAAAGCTTAAAGGCTTTTCTTAATGTATATTGAAAATTGAGTTACATGTACGGTATTTCTTTAACGAAAAGTTTAATCTAGCTGTTGTATGAAATGTACATCGTCTCAAGCCCAACATGCAGACCTGAAAATAATGGACAAAATGAAAATATGAAATGGGGATACGTCATACATGTACAGTCGGAGCAAAACAGTAGCACGTTAAACACCATTTCATTTCCATTGATAGTTACAATTCGACAAAGAATAGGCAGAAATGCATCTGTTTGGGCAAAACAGACCATCTTCATTTGCCCTAACAGAACACAGTTTTTATGGGGTACAATCATTAGTTTTATTCATTTGTGCTTGATAACGATAAGAGGATACTTGTCAAAACGTCATGCTTTTAGAATAAAACTAGTGATTATACCCCATAAAAACTGTGTTCTGTTAATGTGTTTTCCCGATTGCTAAATGCCACTAAAAGATTATGTTCATTTGCCCTGTTGGTGCAAAAAATTAGGACTTCGTTAAATCCCATTTCTTATTACAAAACGCCCATAGTTGGAAATACATAAAACCCTTTTTTAACCTTTTTACAAACTGATCCATCTTACAAGATGATCTTTCTTTATGATAGATATAAACGTAGAGTTAACGCGTGTTTGTACAGTACATTGATTATTATATACGTCTTGTGTCATTTTAACGTAAATATTTGAACATCGTCGCAACAATGGCCAATTACAATTGATCTATAGTTCAAAGAAATGATGACTGTGGGTTGTTAATAAAATAAATACACGGCCATGTGTTGGCTCTGTTCGAGGGTCTTATTAATAAATTTGTTGTATTAAGGGATTTTATATATGGGTCATTAAGCTAAGCCTTTAAACATCCAGTCCATGTGCTCTTATTCAGTTCTTGTGTTTGATCGTTTTGATTGTTTGTTTACCAACCTGGGTGTTGACAGAGAAAGGAAAAGAATTGAAAATATATGTTGTTTGTTTACCAACCTTGGTTTTGACTGAGAAAGAAAAAGAATTGAAAAATATATGTATAAGTTATTAGATGAGAGATGTCTTTGAATAAATTACTAATAATTCCTCCCAAATATATGAATCCTCACAAATGAATAGACTCTATGGTGAATGTTATGAAGATTACTTCAAAAGTGTCTTGGTCTTATGTTCAATTTAATGTTCCGGTTTCCTCCCACTACTAAAGACTTCTACGTGCAAGCGAAATATCCAAAAAAAATTGAACCATATGTGAGTCCTGAAATGACCTAGTTTGTACAGATTGGACATTAAACTCTCTCTCTCTCTCTTTCTCTCTCTCTCTCTAAGTTTAATACAAACCATTTTACCTGAATACTACTCTGTTTCTAAGAATTAAGTTGGAAATATGTCTGAGAAATTAATAATAATACCCCCCCCCCCCCAAAATCACCACATACATTCAATGGCACTTATGGTGAATATTTTACAGATATGTTTTAATACTACTCGGGCAACCTAGCAGCTATGTGGCACATGTTTCACCCCCTGGCAACCTATCTTTGTGTGTTGATTATTGTCTTGAATCTATGATATTATCATTATATATTTTGATTAAATTGTGTCACCGTAATCCTGTATTATCAATGAATTAGTATATTTGTGCTATCGAGTATTCGATCTGGTGAAACAGATATACTATCATTAAATATAATCACCTATATAGCGATTAAATCTCATAGTCTCCAGGCTTCAAACATCACTTTATACTTGACATATCACTACGCCTATCTTCTTTCTTGGTTAATCCTGGCACCAACGTATCAATACGCCTCTTGTATTCGTAGATAATCTCAAATAATTATACCCACGGGAGCATTTGTGCAGCTACGCATAATGAATATCCACAGACTTTATTTGTTGTTTATTGCTTGCAATGTCCGCAGATTTGTCCTGTGTGCTTTGTTTGTGTGTAGTGCAGTCTTCCTGCAACCATTGTTTGCAGAAGTCTTTGGGATTATATGACTGCGGAGTAATTGATTATGTATAGGTAAAACCTGTCTGTAAGCTGTGAGCACTTTTTAAAAGCATAGTATTAACATTAATGTACGCAGCTTTGTCTTTTTGGTTTTGTTTGTGTGTAGTGCGGTCTTCCTGCACTTACTGTTTGGAGAAGACTTTGGGATTATATGAGGAGTAATTGGTTATATA
Source organism: Patella depressa (assembly GCA_948474765.1). Taxonomy (NCBI): domain Eukaryota; kingdom Metazoa; phylum Mollusca; class Gastropoda; family Patellidae; genus Patella; species Patella depressa. The sequence continues at coordinate 14,121,661 of OX419716.1, forward strand.
GAGCTAAAAGCTGTCTGTAAGCTGTGAGCAGTTTTAAAAAGCATGATATTAACATTAATGTATGTGCACATGTATATCCATGACAGATCCTGACTTACAATGATTTTGCAGAAGACTTTAAGATTATCTGAATAGTTATTAATCATACAGAGGTACATGTAAAATATGTAACACCTGAGCAGAATATTCAGGCAAGACTCAAAGACAAATATAACTTTCAATCCAATTGCATTAATAGTTAATACTATTCCTGTAGATACAATTACATATTGGTTCCGAAATGATTCGAATGAAGCCATCCTTATGTAAGTTATGTTTATTTTTAAAAAGTATCCATTACTTTCTATTATGATGTCATCTTTTCCTGTCTTAGAATTTAGTCAGCCTCAGAAAAATAACTCATTTACTATTTGAAGAACACTCTTCAACCCTTTATTGTTAAATTGTATTAAAGACAATCAATGACACACTTAGGCGTTAAAGAATCAAAAATTATTTTTGCTTGATTGTTCTGGTTCTGTGTCGATAGAATTTTTGGCTTATATAGTTGTAATAAATATATTTGAAACGAATGTACAATGTATATATGTATACTGCAAAGTGTAAGCAGAGATAAGTAATTCGATGAGTTGAGATTTTAGGAAACTTTGTTTTTTGTATGAATGATATGATATTATTAAGCAGAAGATAAGTAATTCAATGAGTTGAGATTTTAGGACACAATGGTTTTTATACGCCCACATTGAAATGTGGTCGTATATTGTCGTCGCCCCTGTCCGTCCGTCCGTCCGTCCGTCCGTCGGTCCGTCGGTCCGTCGGTCCGGCGTCCACAATTGCTTGTGGACGCTCTACAGGCTAAAGTTAATATCCGATTTACTTTAAATTTATACACAGTGTTTAAGGTCATGAGACGAAGAAGCCTATTGTTTTTCAGCGATTTCCGATAATAACTACCAGAGTTATGGCCCTTGATCACTTCAAAAAATCTTGTGGACGCTCTAGAGGCCAAAGTTAATATCCGATCGACTTTAAATTTATACACAGCGTTTAAGGTCATAAGACAATGACGCCTATTGATTTTCGGCGATTTCCGATAATTAGTGCCAGAGTTATGACCCTTGATCTCTTTAAAAAATCTTGTGGACGCTCTAAAGGTCAAAGTTAATATCCGATTGACTTTAAATTTATACACAGTGTTTAAGGTCATAAGACGAAGAAGCCTATTGATTTTCAGCGATTTCCCATAATTAGTGCCAGAGTTATGGCCCTTGATCACTTCAAAAAATTTTGTGGACGCTCTAGAGGCCAAAGTTAATATCCGATTGACTTTAAATTTATACACAGTGTTTAAGGTCATAAGACGAAGACGCCTATTGATTTTCAGCGATTTCCGATAATTAGTGCCAGAGTTATGGCCCTTGATCACCTCAAAAAATCTTGTGGACGCTCTAGAGGCCAAAGTTGATATCCGATTGACTTTAGATTTATACACAGTGTTTAAGGTCATGAGACGAAGAAACCTATTGATTTTCGGCGATTTCCGATAATTAGTGCCAGAGTTATGGCCCTTGATCTCTTTAAAAAATCATGTGGACACTCTAAAGGTCAAAGTTAATATCCGATTGACTTTAAATTTATACACAGTGTTTAAGGTCATAAGACGAAGAAGCCTATTGATTTTCAGCGATTTCCGATAATTAGTGCCAGAGTTATGGCCCTTGATCACTTCAAAAAATCTTGTGGACGCTCTAGAGGCCAAAGTTAATATCCGATTGACTTCAAATTTATACACAGTGTTTAAGGTATTAAGACAAAAACGCCTATTGATTTTCAGCGATTTCCGATAATTAATGCCAGAGTTATGGCCCTTGATCACCTCAAAAAATCTTGTGGACGCTCTGGAAGCCAAAGTTAATATCCGATTGACTTTAGATTTATACACAGTGTTTAAGGTCATGAGACGAAGAATCCTATTGATTTTCAGCGATTTCAAATAATTACTGCCAGAGTTATCTCCCTTGATAACTTCAAAAATTCTTGTGACGCTATAGAGGCCAAAGTTACCATCCGATTGACTTCAGATTGATACATAGAGTTTAAGGTGTTGAAACGAACAAGTATTTTGATTTTCAATGAATTTAGATAACTGAACAGCTAAATCCATGATATTAAATGTTTCATGTATATACTAATTGTTAGCGTGGGGTAAAACTTTATAAAAAGCAATCAAATTCTAATGATTTTCTGATAATTACATAATGAGTTGTTACTCTTAATCAGTTTTTAGTGTATTACAAATGTTTCATTACCGAAAAAAGTAAAAATATGCGACAACCCTTGTTGACTGCCCGGACGATTTAGCTGCTGTGGGCGTATGTTTCGTTGCCTGGCAACCTATCTTTAATGAATGAGATGATTGTATTAAGCAGAAGATAACAAATGTTGATATACGATGATAAAGAGATCACAATTCATCAAATTTATACAATTATCTTTGATGTTTAGTTTGGATTTATCTCTGATTACAAAAAACAATTTATCATTTTCTATCATGAGAAATGATTAAAGTTTTGATATTAAAAATATTTGCATATAAAAAATGTTTTATTTACAATATTTATGACCTGATGTAAGATTGTTCATCAGGAGTGACCAAATTATTACATACCGGTACCAAATATTTTCTTTATAACCTCAGATGTGCCATACATGTACAACCTCAAAAGATTAACTTCAGAAAAAGTGGTTAATTTAAGGTCATTTTGGGACTAACATATGGTATTAACTTGATTGGAGCCGCAGTAGTTCAGTGAGATAGACGATGACTCGCTAACCTTGAGATCCTGTGTTTGATTCCAGTGTTGGATGAGAAAGTTCACCAGGATTTTCCAGCATGTTTCCCCTTTTCTGGTGGTGTATGATACAGTACCTAGCAAGGACCAATGAATAGTTGTTTGGATGGAACAGGAAATCAGTGGACCTGTACACACATCGGCATTTAGAATTCAAAATAAGAGGAGGCCGTATTGCTGCTGTCCGGTCAAAATTTCCCTCATAGCACACGATGGTTTATGCCTGTCTTCATTAGCCTAATCAAGCCAGGAAGTAACGTTAAACTCCATTTTATTTGACCTCATTAACTTTATTCATTAAATGTTTTTCAGGTAATAAAATGGTTGATTTTGTGCGGAAGTGTCCCTGTCTTAAACCCCAGATAGAGGACGACATCACCACATTAGATTACAGACATTGTAGTCTGGCAGATGTTCCGAGCGAAGTTTTTAATTTTGAAAGAACTTTAGAAGAACTTCTGACAGATTCAAATCAGATTCGAGATTTGCCCAGGGTGAGTAAATATTGACGACTACCGTTCCTTGAAATTAGAGAAATGTGATATACTTCATACCGGCTTATCCCATGACAGACCAAACTGTCCGAAAACTACTGCTTCCTGGATTTCCTTATTAAAGTTATATGAATAGCACTCTGTATTGCTGTCTCTAGGATAAAAACAATTTGGATTCTAAATCCCCTATAAAAAAGGAAAAAAATGTTTATTTTTAGTGAAAATTGGAAAGAGAGCTGGCTCAGGTTCTAGATACATGTACATGTCTTGGATAACAAACAAAGTTACAGCAATGTAGGTCAAATACATTTGTTCGTAAAATTCAATGATATCGGATTCGAAAAACGTTTCGAAAATATATTTAATCAACAGCCACCACCCATTTTTGGGGGGATGGGTAAAAGATTCATAAAAGATACTGTGGTTAGATTCTTAGAAATCCGATTGGTTGACAAAACACAAAAAAAATGAATAAATAGCATCACATATGATTACTTGTGGAGAGCATTTTTCAGCTCCCCATGAATTTTTAAGACGTGAAGGTCTATTATACCCCCATTTCAATTCTATAGGGTGTTGGTGTTATATCCCATTAATTTTTATTTTATGTGGTGCACACAGGTTACCATATCGATCAGACATCTTTTTAGTATCCGGGGGTTGGGATGGCCTAGTGGTCTTTAGTGCCGTGCTTCGACCTCTAGCTAGCCGGTCACCTCTGGCTTACGGCTGTGGGTTTCGATCCCTGTGTGAGCGTATGTGGCATGGAGATAGGGGCGCCTTCTCACCCTCGTGGGTTTCCTCCTAGTACTCTTGCTTCCTCCTACTGCTAAAAGACCCCTACGCGCAAGCGAATTATTGAAATAAATTAAACTATATGTTAGTCCCGAAATGACCTAGTTTGTGTCAAGTGATCGTTAAACCCCATTTCTCTCTCTCTCTCTCTCTTGAGTGTCCTTCTTCTGATTTAGACTAGACGTATCCTGTTCAGCGCATTGATCCAAGTTCAAGAAAAACTCCCTTGTTATTTGCACTAGTGGGTCGTCTGCCATTTACGTTAGGGATGTAAAAGATACATGCCGTTAAGTTGTAAAACACGACATCACTCAATGGGTGGCTGATTAAAATATCTCACTTGGTGTCGATCTTGGCAATTAAAACACTGTTAACTTAGTCCACATGAAAAAGAAAGCTTTTCTCCTCAATTAGTTTGTTGTGGTCTGTATCCTATCAAATGTCTTTTTTATGTTTTTTTTGTTTTTGGCATAGCTTGATTAGAAACAGCAGGACTCAAGAACTTGTTTTAATGTTTAAATTGGTTCCTTGTTAGTTCACTTTCACCTTCTGAGGTACATTGTATTTTGAATCTCATGCATACTGACTGCAATGTTGTGAAAATTGAATCTCCAAAATAAATACAAGTGCAAAATTGGTACTATTCCATTCATTATCTGCAGCGATACATGTGTAATAAATGGTCAATATGAGCTATCTCTCCCATAATATGGAAAAACCTAGTAACACTGTTGAGTGGAGATTTGAGAAAACAAAAGAAAACTGTTCTGTTTCAGAATTTTATTTTTGTCTTTTTAGATGAAAATAATTAGAAGCCTTTTCTGTGAAGGAGAAAAAAACCTATTATTATATACACATGTGTAGTAAGTCCAGATATGGGTCTAACTCAATTTTCACCAAAATTTGACTTGTTAGGTTTTTCCAGATTATGGGAGAGCCCCACCATGTTTGTTCAAATCTTTTGATGGTCCTCATTTTAATCGATTTTAGTTTAATAATCAGTGAATATATTTTAGCAATGATTAATTCTTAGAAACTTGGATTTTGTTCGAAAATAATGCAAATAACAATTAGTGACTTTATTTTTTCTCCTTTTTTTTGACAAATATCTGTGACTGTGGAGACACTTTTCTTGGAAATCACAAAGGCGGCGTGGCTATCATCATCTTAATTCCCCTCTAGTTTTAGGATCAACTGCTCAACCTTGAGGGTTTTCTTGGGGGCTTCCTGTTTTCTCCCACTGCTAAAGACCCCTATGCGAAAGTGAATTATTGAAATGAAAATGTACCCTGTGTTAATCTCGAAATGACCGAGTTTATGTCAAGTGGATAATAAAACCCTTTTCTGCCTGACTCTGTCTCCCGACTTCTTTTGTATACATGGATACATGTATGATTGATTAGGATGTGGAATTAATTAATAATTGATTGAGTTTGTTACTAAAAAGCAAATTAATTAAGCCAACTACCATATGTTTCTATCGAACATTTTACTAATGGTACCAGTAGAAATTTTCCCTTAAAACAAACCTTTTGGGTTTTTATATTCTAAAATCCTCAAGAACAGTTAAACATGTTCTCTCAAATGACTTCTTTGTGTAAAAATCTGGATAAAAGTGTTTTTATTGATCTTTTTGTTCCGCAATTTATTCTCCTTTGTGCAATCATGTTAAGAATTCTTAAACAGTTTTTATTTAAAGTTCTTACCCAGTCTGGAAATACATGTAAAGTATTGTCAATGATAATATCCAGTACAAATTTAGGCTTGTTATTTTTTCAGGCATCAATTTGTCTTCTTTTTTTTATATTGTTTGATAAAACTATCAGTAAGACTGTGGAAGCATTGCATGTTATATAGGTAGCCACAGTGACTCAGCGAGTAAGACCTTGGCTTGCTAACATGAATGTCCTGTGTACGATCTTGGACAACATATAGTTATTTGATGGGTAAAAAAGCAAGGTCCCTGGTACACATTGGCACTCAGTCGTGCACATACATGTAAGAGATCCGTTTGTAGGCTATAGCACATTTCGCATGTAATAAAATGAGAAGTTGTAAATGCATAAAGTTGTGTTATTATGATTGATTATTATTATTTGTATGTTTTTTGTTATTTCAGGAGTTATTTTATTGTCATGGTATCAGGAAGTTAAGTATCAGTGATAATGAAATCATCAACATTCCACCAGCTATATCTAGTCTTATTAATCTAGAAGAATTAAATTTTAGCAAAAATGGTAAGTTAAAACAAAGTCTTTAAGTAAGTTGAATCAAGTCTTTTAGTGGGCCAAAACAATGTCTTTTAGTGAGTCAAAACAATGTCTTTTAGTAAGTTAAAAAAGGCTTTTAGAGAGCCAAAAAAATGATTTTAGTGAGACAAAGCAGTGCTTTTTAGAGAGTCAAAACAATGTCCTTCAGTAAGTAAAAATAATGTCTTTTAGTAAGCCAAAACAATATCATTCATTTAGCACATGTTAGTCAAAACAATGTGTTGTCCCAAATATGTGAAGAAGAGTACACCTTTAGTATAGATATATTTGTATGAAGTTCTATGAACTGAGAATGAGATTGGAGAAGAGCCATCTCGACATAAAAACATGATTATCCGTCCAACAAGAAGTTAGCCAGAGTTGCTAACCAAGTTTTCATTACAACTCTTAACATTCAAGTAATTTCTTTGTAGGCAAATAGTTGAGAATAACTTCTCGGGTCACCATTTTACTAAACAAATAGTTTTAAATTGAAATTTTTGTTTACTTTATCTTGGTATCGCCCATATTTTAAAATTTTTTTTGTCTGCAGCGAATGGGCTAATGAAAAGGGTTTTTTATTTATTTATATTTTCTTTAATATTAAAGGAGATCAGCTCAATTAAAGAGCCTTTATCACTCTGTTTTTGAAAAAAAATCATATTAAAGTGTATTACCTTACTAAAAGAAATTTTGAAAACCAGATCATACATTGTAGTAGTTGGATAGTCAAGTGGTCTGACCCCTACAATGTCGATTATGAGAGCTTTTTTTGTGGCAGTTTTGTATTCAGTACATTCTCATTCACTGTTCTCCCTCCCCCAACATGGCTTAAAGAAGATACTGAAAAATAGAAGGGAAATTGTCATGTTAAGTCGTTTAAACCAGTCTAATGAAGATGGGACAGTAATATTTATTTATGACCATCAACAGCCTCAAAAGCCAAGTCTGAGTTTTGATGGTGACCATACACCATTACTTTAAAGCACTGGGAGTCATTTGAAATATCTATTTATGAATCAAATTACTGATTGTTGAATGTAGCAGATAAGAAGAATATATGCGTTAATCCCTCGTATTACGAACAATCTTTTTATTTTTAAATTTAATGGATAGGTTTCAACAAGATGATCCTAATATCGATTAGATTGAGAGTCTTAAAGACAATAATATTTTTCCATGATCCAGTTATCGAACTTAGATAAGAAGAATATATGCCTTAATCCCCCATATTACCAATAATCCTATTTGATTTAAAATTTAATGGATAGGTTTTCGACTAGACAATTCTTGATAGAGATTAGTCTTAGAGTTGTAATGTTTATTCTAGATTGATCGACGGATTGTGAAATCTACATTACGTACGTGTAGATAAGAAGAAGAGATGCGTTAATCCAATTATATTGGGATTAATATTTAATGGCTAGCTTTGGACAAGACAATTCCTAATATAGATAAACTAAAGCTTATATGTACCTGTGTTAAGTATCATAATGCATTAATTATGTTAGTATTACCAGTTACCACCTACTGTTGACGTTTATTTGTGATTTATTGGCAGATTACATAGTAAATATCCGTTAATACCCTTGTGCATGTGGTGTAAATATAGATCAGATAAAATATAGACTTATTATATAATGCCTCACTGCAGTTAATTCAGTACATCTTCCTAAGCCATATTCACACTTTTAAGGACTATGTACTGTTAATTCACTTACCTCCGAAAATCGTACATACAGAGTATTAGATATAGATCAGATATAGACTTATGACAAAATGCCTTTGTATATATCCTTCACTGCAATTATATTAGTACATTTTCTAAAGCTGTGTTTACACTGTTAGAATAGCTATCTTGGATTAAGTTGTGTCGGCATAACTTGGCTGTATGATCATGATCAGTTTCCGAATTAAGGGAGTTGTCAAAATTCCCCCTTAAATCTACCCTCATATTTCATTGATCACTGATTAATTTGTTTCACTGATTGATATATTTCACTGATCACATCATGAAAACCGCAAAAGGGGCATGCTTTGATATGAATGATAAAGGGCGGGGTTTGATGGCTGAGTGGTTAGCATGTGCACTCTGTATCATAAAGCCTGTCATTGAGTCAAATGACGTGACTTTGAATCCCTGGTTGTACCTGGCAAGGAGTAAGGTCGCCTCTCCAATGTCGTTGGTTTTCTCTGGGTCCTCCGGTTTTCTCCCACTGCTAAAAGACCCATACATACAAACAAAATTATTGAAATGAACTTAAACCGTGTTAGTCTCAAAATGACCTAGTTTGTGCCAAGTGGAGTTAAACCCCTTCTCTCTCTCTTTCTCTCTCTCTCTCTCTCTCTCTCTCTCTCTCTCTCTCCTCGCTTTTAAATAAGGTTTACAACAGGGCCCTGATTCACGAAATCTTAACTAAAGTTAAAATCCAAATTTTAGTAGATACTTCAGTTTTGATTGGCTAAGCACTAAAATCAATCTAATATTATCCAATCAAATAACTAAAATTTGGATTTTATCTTAAAATTTTGTGAATAAGGCCCCTGATATATTGTCTTTCCCTGTGACTATATATATAGCTATAGCTTACATGTATCTGTGTTATTATACCACCTGCTATGTCATGAGAAGGAGAATCATTGGTCACATTATGATTAAGATATGGTTTTTAGTAATCAGGAAACCAGGGAGAAAACCCATGTGGTTGGGTAGGCACCCCTACTCCTTGTCAACAAACCACCTGTTAAGAAAGTAAATAAATAAATGATAATGAATCTATTTTCACCTGTCGTGTACGGTATATAACTTTAAAGTTTCATATCATTTCAAATATTTTTGCAACCCACAAGATAACTCACAATATAACGTCACTGCGGCAGATAATTTCCTGGATTATTATGTAGTTTGTCAGTGAAGAGAGCTCCGAGAGGTCAGGGCACTTGAACTTTTGTGAAAATCAATTTGATTTCTTATCAGACAATCTTGATGGGTTGTTTGTACAATAAAAATAATTTTTTATAACCAGTTTGTTGAGTATAATTAGAGGTTATCTGTGTTCAAATTTGTTTTTCTTTTCACTTGTATTTAGACCTTATGTATATGGTAGCTGAATTGATAAAAAGAAAGTATTGACAAATTTGTGAAAGAAGCTTAATAGAAATTATTTAATAAAATGAAATATTTTTTGTTAGCTGAGGGCGTTTGTGGCTGAGTACATCAAAACTTTTTATCAGTGATTTATTTTTAACTGATGGGCCTTGGACAAATTTGCAAACATTTCCTGTTGATCTGTTTATGAACAATCCACAAGTTGACCAAATCAGTTTTCTTTTGTCAGTGCCGCAACATGGAGGACTTGGCAAGGAAAACACGTCTTGTCAAAAAACAGACATTCACATATAAAAAATTGATGAACTCCACTGTCCAGGCAAATTTTCAGTCATTGTTAACATGTATATATATTTATATTATTTCAGGTATAATAGATGTACCTGATACAATAAAACAATGTAAATTATTATCTGTAATTGATGCCAGTGTTAATCCTCTCGGAAAGTAAGTACAAACACACAATGTTTATATATCTAATTATACTGTGTATCTCAAATATCCTATGTGTCTACATATACATGTATCTCATATATCCCATTTATATGTATCTCATGTATCCAATATATCCCAGATGTATCCCATATATCCCATCCCATATATCTACATATATCAACATGTATCTCGATCTTATAACCATATGTATCCCCATACATGTATGTTTCGCATATATCCCATTTTATAAATAAAATAAACCAAGGTTTACATTCAAATGGATTTAGACTGTCTATAGCAATTATGTTCAGATAAGAAGACTATGCCATTCACGCTAGAAGGATTAGAAATTGTGTACTGTAGACTCAGTGGATTATCTCAGTGACGCTGTCATACCGACTAAATGAATGGCATTTAATAATTGTGTTACTATGCTTGATAACGACTTCTAAAATCTTTTTGAAAAGTTGCAGTATTAGAAAATATGTGTACTTTTTATCCCTAAATAGTGTTTTATTTGCCATTTGAAGAATAAAATAGATTAAAACAACATTTTACTTGAACCTCCCAATCAAGATTTTTTTTTCTGCTGAGTTAAAGTGTCAGGGTTCACATACAATAATTTGATTGGTGTTGAAATAAAATGATTTGCTATTATTTGATAATAATTTCTGATTGTTATAAAATTGATAGTAATTATTTATGTTTTGAAAATACAATTGATAATTTTTGGTTTGAATGAAAAAGACAGTAATTAGTTATATGATAGAAAACAATACATGTACATATGTATGCCAAACATAATGTTGAAATGCTTGGATATAAAACACTTTGACTAAGGACACAACAATTGGATTTTCTGTTCTTAGGGAACACATGAAATTTTTTGTTTCTCTTTCGTCTAAAGAAAAACTAATGTAAAAACCAAAAGTACTTGGTTGCACTGTTCAAAATTTTTAAATAAGCCAAAAATTTTTAATTTCAATCAACATTGATGTTGTTATCTTACCGCGTAGCAGGATGCTTTCAAGTGCCATTTGCAATGAAACAATTTGATGAATGAGGCAAACTTTATACCACAGGGAAGAATACTTCGGGTGTAGACTGGAATAACCAGATTCCAAAGACTGCCATTCAATTCTGGCTCTTTGCATATTTGCATATGGTAAAAACAGAAACAATTGAATGTAACTGAGTTTATATACTAAGATATTACATTATTATATGCGTTTCGACCCATTTGTATCCATTTCTAGGTGCCAAAGTTTTAAAATTTTATGTTTTTCAAATGGTTATTTATTTATCAAATCCCCAAAGAGCAGACAATCAACTTGGTGTGGCTAAATAGTTGTATTTAATTAATTGGGTGGAAGCCTGTTAGGTTTGTCTGAACAAAACCAATTGTCTGGATGGTTTCTTGACATGTCACAGAAAGTTAATAAAAATCTTTTTCTCATGATGTTTACATGCATAGTACAAGTGAACTAATAGGGGGTACGGTGGTTGATTGATTAAACGTGTGTACGTTAGATCATGCAGTCTCTTATTCAGTCAACTGGCGTGGTTTAGATTCCCCTATTGTACGTTGGGTGACCGAATGGTTAGCACGTGTGTACTCATACTCCGCGCAGTGTTGCGTTTGATTAGAGGTAATCGTACTACACACTGCTATTATGAGTGGATATTGTTGTTTTAAATTTTGATTGGTCAGTAGTCCGTCTACCAACCAATCACTAGCTGCCCTACAAAAGCTTTACATTTAAAACGAGTGCCAATATTGGACCAAATATGTTTACATAACGTTACGTCATGATTTTATTATGCCTAATTAACCCATGCATAGCAGAATACTGCAGTAAAACTAATTGCGTGACAAACGAGGCTATCAAGTCGAATGAAATGTAAACAATACTGTTTGGAAACGAACATACTTTCACCGTTTTTAATACCTTAAATCACTGTCCAAAGTTTTAGGGAAGACCCAGATTAAACAAAGGACTGTCATTTTGCTGTACTTAAGTGATAGCTTTCATTGAACGGAAAGAATAGACACACTCCCGCATAAGTTCAAGAAACAGACGCTATTCCAGCAATGGTCAGAGAGGGATTTCTCAGGCCATTGCTTCAGGAATATGGTGTGTACTGTATCATTAGGTCTGCTATTGAGTCTAGTGGCGTGATTTTGATTCCCCGTTTGTATGTGGCAAGGAGTAGGGTCCGGCCGGTCCAACCTCATGGGTTCTTCGGTTTCCTCATGGGTTCTTCGGTTTCCTCCTACTGTCGAAGATCCCTACAAGCAGTTGAACCATATGTTAGTCCCAAAATGACCTGGTTTGGGTTGAGTGGACGGTAAACTCCATTTCTCTTTCTCTCCTATTGTATAGGACAAGTAGTAGGGTTGACTTCCAACCTCGTGGGTGTTTTTTCTCTGGGTCCTCTGGTTTCCTCCTACTGCTAAAGACCCCTACCCTACGCGGAAGCGAGTTCTTGAAATAAAATTGGACCATATGTTTGTCCCAAAATGACATAGTTTGTGTAGAGTGGACTGGACGTTGAACTCTCTCTCTCTATCTCTCTCCCTTTCTCTCTCTCAGTAAACTTTAAAATAAAAATGGTATTTTTTAAAGTGATTAATGGATTGTGTAAACTGACCTTGTTCTGTCCAAGTTTTTATGCAAATGTGATGTAATAAAATGAATGAGGGCTGTTTACACCATGTCTATGTAGACATAGATATTTTTTGACAAGGAATGTGGTTGGGCCATGAGAATTGAGAGTTTGTTAAGAACCAGCCTAAGAAAAGAATCGGTCTTAATCATGATTTGAAGGTGCTTCTCAAGAAATTAAGTTTAAAGGGACAAACTATTTAAATTATGGTTCTAATGCACTTCTAAACAATTTAAGGGACATTTTATCTAAACCATGATTTGTATGCACATTTAAACAAATTAAGTTTAAAGGGAAATCTATCTTCATTTATCATGGTTCGGATGCACTTGTAAACAATTATAGTTTAAAGGGACAAATTCTCTTGATCAAGGTGCTAATACATTTCTACACAATTTAGCTTTAAAGGGATAATGTATCTAAATCCTGGTTTAGATGCACTTCTTAACAATTGAAGGTTAAAGGGACAGTCTATTTAAATCAAGGTTTGGATGCACTTTTAAACGATAGAAGTGTATTTGGCAGTTTGAAATAAAAATATATCATGTGTTAGTCCCGAAATGCCCTAGTTACATGTAGCATTAATTTGATGTTAGACTTCATTTCTCTCTATTTTATGTGATCCTCATTGGCTCCTAAGGTGCTGACAGGACAGAATTGCCTCTAACGCACTGCATGGAATACGCTCTTCTTCATCTATCTCATTGGTACATAAAATTAGGATGTTAAATCCCATTTCATTTGTTATATAAAACCATGTTATTATATTTTATAGATTACCCGATGGATTTACACAACTACAGAATCTGACGCATCTTTTCCTGAATGATACATTCTTAGATTATTTACCTGGTAGTTTCGGCAGGTAGGATATTGTCCAATCAAATTTGAAAACAAGCTGCAATGGTTAAACGGCTGTAACATTACTTACACCTTACCGGAAATACGTGTATTTAAGCCCTGGGCTTCTTCTTAATTATTGATGTCTTTCACCAAACATGTTCTTTCTCAACATTGCATCATGTATATTATTATTTTAGGTTAACGAAGTTGAGAATATTTGAAATTCGAGAGAACCATTTGAAAACTTTACCTCAATCATTCGGTCGTCTGGTGGAACTAGAGAGATTAGATATTGGTAATAATGAATTTACAGAACTGGTAAGTGAAAATGCTGTTTTATCTTACAAACTTTTTCAATTCTCTTGGTAATATGATTGGAGGATGGCTCAGCAAATAAGGGGTTAGCTCACTAACAGGGATTCAATCCCACCCAGGGTCGTCCTAGAAAGTTCCCCAAAGGATTTTCCAGCCAGGTTTCCTCTTGTCAGTGGTGATAGATAGAAGGACTGGCAAGAACAGCGTCTCGTTGGGTAGATGAAATATAGAAATTGTTATTAGAATAGGCTGTGGTACGGCTGCATGGGAAAGACTTCTGTCTCATGGCACTCTGAATGGCATACGCCAATCTACTTTAGCCCAGTTGGAGCGGAAAAGTATCAAGTTAAACCCCATTTCATTTCATTTGGTCATATTCTTGTTCTTGTGATGGCACTCAGTAAAATAAGTTTTTATCTTCCCCTTGTTCTATTTATATTGTCTGCAGATGTTGTAGAATGTAGAGAAATAACTTTGTAAATACTGACTGGAATATGAAATCATTTTTGGACTGATGATCACTTTAGAGATTAAACTTTTACAATGTTATAGTTTTCAAATTATTCAAAATCTCTGTTACAATTATCAGAGACGTTAACTTTTCTTTTGAGCCTGAACGTATTGGTAATCTTATGATAATATCTGAACATGTTTTTTTGTGTTTTTTTTTAGCCTGATTGTATTGGTAATCTGGTGAAATTATCTGAGTTATGGTGTGATACTAACCAAATTAAGGTTATACCATGTGTAAGTTTATTCTTTTATACTTTAGTCTTTATTGTCCCCCGCCTTTCGAAGAAAGTTGGGGGACTATTAAAATGGGTTCGTCCGTCTGTCTGTCTGTCTGTCTGTCTGTCTGTCTGTCTGTCTGTCCGTCACACTTTTTGGGACACAATAATTCTCTTCCTAATTGAGCTAGAATGTTCAAACATGGTGTATGTGTTTATTAGGTCAATGCCTTGATGGAGTTCGAAGATGAGCATTTTCCGCTTAGGGTAAGCAGAGATAAGCAATTTGATTGGTTGATGCTTTGGGACACGATAACTTTAGTTCTAATTAAGTGAGAGTGATGAAACTTAGTGTATAGTTTCATTACAGTAATACCTTGACTAAGTTCGATAATGAGCATTTTCCGCTCAGGGTAAGCAGAGCAATTTGATTGGTCAAGACTTTGGAACACAATAACTCTCCTTCTAATTGAGTTGAAATGTTCAAACTTGATGCTTATTAGGTCAATGCCTTGATGGAGTTCGGAGATGAGCATTTTCCGCTTAGGGTAAGCAGAGCGATACGCAATTTGATTGGTCGAGACTTTGGAACACAATAACTCTTCTTCTAATTGAGTAAAAATGTTCAAACTTGGTGTATATGCTTATAAGATCAATGCCTGGATGGAGTTCGAAGATGAGCATTTTCCGCTTAGGGTAAGCAGAGATAAGCAATTTGATTGGTTGATACTTTGGGACAAGATAACTTAGGTTCATCTTGATTGATGATTTTTATGCCAATACAATGACTGCATTCTCATTTAGTAATCGATTCGACAGTAACAGTGTATAGAAACGATTGACTTGGACACAAGGGCCCTTTCCCTTGGCCAGAGGGGCCCTTTTGTCTGCCTTTAGGGTCCCCCTAACTAGGGTACATTTTCATTTTTCTCGTCGGTTTTAGCATTTTTCTTTATAAAACACTTTTGGATGACACTTTGTGTACAGTTTGATTGCTCGATACATTGAAAAAAATAAATGTGCGATTAATTAATATGTGTCTTCTATTTATTTTGGGATTTCGGCGGGGGACATCAGCCTCACTATTGGCTTGTTAAACCTCCACCATGACTAGAATTATTAGATATTTCTTATCCAAAGTGGTTGATGTGCGAAATGGTTAGCATGTGTATGCTGTATCATAAGGTCTGTCATTGAGTGAACTGGCGTAGTTTTGATTTCCTGTTTGTACGTGACAAGACGTAGGGTCCCCTGTTCAACCTCGTGGGTTTTCTCCAGGTTCTTCCACCTGCTAAAGGCTCCTACGTGCAAGCGAATTATTGAAATAAAATTAAACCATATATTAATCCTGAAATGACCTAGTTTGTGTCGAGTGGACATTAAACCCCATTTCGTTTCATTTTATTTTGCATAAACTAACTCCTATGGTAGTTGAATGAAAAATCTATGGCTGTTTAAACAAAAGACACTTATGATAGTTTTTCTAACCATCTATGACTATTTTACAAAAAAGGTTTTCATATATACAGCATTGTGATGCGACATTATCAAGAACTCTTGATGACATAGAAGGAATGTTATTTCATTTCTTAATTTGTTTAATGTATGTAATTTTATTTATTTAATTGAATTAATATGTTTTTCTAGGGAATTGGTAATCTGAAAGAACTGATGTTTTTAGATGCTTCAAAAAATAAAATTCATTCCGTCCCTCCTGAAATAGAAGGCTGTGTTTCATTGGCTGATATTCACCTGACAGCCAATAGAATACAAGAACTCCCAGAATCTCTAGGTAAGATGGTACTCTTTTATTCTGAATTTTCCGGTAGGCCCTTGTGTTGGCTGTGAAATTCTTTGGGAGGGTCTGACAAGGACAGCTGTCTAATCGTTCAGATGAGTCGGAAAACCGAGGACCTGTGTACATTTACACATTGGTGTGCACGTAAAAGATCCCTTGGCAGATGGAATTCAATATAAGAGTAGGTTGTAGTGCTGCTGTCCGGGCAAAATTTCCCTCATAGCACACTGTATGGCATATGCCCGTTAAACTCCATTTCATTTAAAGTTCCAATAGCATATTTTCTAATAAAGTCAAAACATAATTATTTCTATTTCTTTTGCTCAAAATGTTGTCAACTCAATATTATACGATCATGGGCAAAATTTCATGGGGGTTAAAATGGTTGAGACAGGCTTATTGAGGAGATAGTAACTCAATTACCTCCCTTGTTTTCCCATTCCTCTCCATGGACGGCCATCTTCAAACGTTTGAATTTGAAGTTGAAAATGATATTTGTGCCAATTTCTCAACTGGCAATAGTGAATTATAGGATTAATATGATTATTCTTTAACAAGGTAGGACTGTTTATAGGTACAATCTATTTTAGGGCTTTATTTTAATACATTTTAAAAATATAACTTAAAAATATGCTATTGGAGCTTTAAATGAGAATTACTTTTATTTCAGGTAATCTGAATAATTTAACGACACTTAAAATCGATGATAACCACCTGACCTGTTTACCTAAATCTATCGGAGGGTAAATATTTCATCTTTTATATTAATTAGTTTATACCTACAGTATTAAAAGATATATTATGAGAGATAAAGAACTGGCAGTTCTCACTATAATCAAAAACGATTTGCGATATTGTCTATCTTAAAAACAAATATTGTTTCAGTTTTGAGATGCTCACTTTTCAATCAATAGGATGATAAATGTTTTCTGTAAACTTTGTTTTTCATAGTTGAAGATTTCTACATGTAATATTATTAATACTCCATGTATCTTGTTTTAGATTGACATCGTTATCTGAACTTAATGTCAGTACCAATGATCTCGAGTTGTTACCTGCGAGTATTGGATTTCTCAGAAATCTGAGAACTTTCTATGCTGATGAAAATCTAATTGAGGTTCTTCCACCAGAGGTGAGTTGTGGCGTTGAAATTGTTCAAGTAGCACTTTGTATTTTCTCTGATTGATATGCAGTGCAAGCTCTAGGGGTTCTCCATATGAGTCCACAATGATCTGCTAGATCTGTTACTCTTCTGGCCAGGATGTTATGGACCATGTTCCAAGTTCACAAAGCTTCTCGGACAAGGAAGTCTGTCTGGTCATTCTTATTGAATGAAAGACTTTGTCAACCAATATAAACATAAACGGACTCTTGAGTTTGACGAAAGGATAGGCTGTCCTAGCTAAATTCTCCTTGATAGCATTGCACAAGTGACGATAGAAAAAATAACTGAATGTTGATCTTAAAATGACGGAAGTATTGTGTTGATTAAAGTTTTATTTTTATTTTTCAGCTTGGAAGTTGTAATGGTTTAACAGTTCTTTCACTACGTGGAAATAAATTAACTTATATTCCTGACGAACTTGGACGAATTCCAAAACTACGAGTGCTCAATCTAAGTGATAATTCCCTGAAATATCTTCCATTCTCTGTGGTCAAATTAAAAGAACTGCAGGCTTTATGGTTAACTGAGAATCAGGTAAGACATAATGTCAATTCAGCTCGGGAATAGTTTGCCAATCAAGATCCGTGAATGTAAAACACATTTAAAAACTTTATTTATCATCCTTTTGATTCTACATTTATGCACAATGTTTTCATCATTAAACAAAGAAACCTTTTGATGTTCAATGATTTCCGATAACTACTGTCAGAGGTACTACCCTTTATCTGTCTGAAAAATCCTGTGAGCACCCTTAAGTCTAAACTTATCATCTGCTTGACTTGAGATAAGGAAGCCTATTAACTTTTCAGCAATTTTCAATAATTCTGTCTGATAAAAACTGAAATCCTAGACGAAAATAATTGTGTACTGTGTATTTCTGAGTAAATACATGTCACAAATCTCATATCATTTGAATTTATTTTCCCATTCCATTCATCTTTTGTCAAATATTACTCCAGAATTTTAATTTGCGACATTATTTTTGTATTTGCAGACGAAGCCGTTAATACCTCTACAATCAGAACATGAAGCAGAAACGGGACGTAAAATATTAACATGTTATCTTCTGCCACAACAACCAGGAAACTATCAGGGTAAATATCAAAAAGGTTTATGGTTATATAGGCACAAAAAATATGGCCCCAAGTTCACAAAGCATTCTCAGACTTAAGTTGAGAATTTGCTCAACTTTCAATCACTGTTTAAAAGAAATATCTTTGTTCCACAAAACTTTGCATATAGTTTCTTAGTAGGGAATTTGACAGTGACAAGGCAAAAAATAATGGTTGTCATAGCAGTCCAAAGTATCCTTGACATTCGCAGTTTGATCAAAAGTATGTGGAGAGAGAGAGAGAAATGGGGTTTAACATCCACTCGACACAAACTAGGTCATTTTGGGACTAACATATGGTTTAATTTTATTTCAATAATTCGCTTGCACATAGATGTATTTAGCAGTGGAAGGAAACCGGAGGACCCGGAGAAAAAATGAGGTGGGACAGGCGACCCTGAGGACAAAATTTCCCTTGATACCCACATTCCGTTTCATTTCATTATAATTTTGATTTTTAGATGAAAGAGATGGTGATACAGACAGTTTTCATCCTTCAATCTGGGAGGAAGAACGAAGACGCCGACAAAAAATACATTTTGAATTCGGTGATGATGTACCTGAAAATGTAAGTCATGCAGCCATTATGAAACAAAATTTTATTGAACAAAAAATTCTGCAAATAAAATATTTAAGAATTCAAGGCACTTAGTAAGTTTAATTTCATTAAAAAAAAAAATTTAATGTAAATAATGGCACGATTCACTAATATTTCCACATTTGTTTATTTCAATTTTTTTTTTAACCCATATGAAAATTATTTGATAACACAAATTAAAGGCTTGATGCTTCCTCTGCATTTTTGCAAAAATATCAAATTTCTTGAGTCTCTATCCAAACTAAATATTCATTTAACATTTAATTTAGAAATCAAAATCCCAACTCAAGATAATCTGCCGAGCTTGATTTAATTGGATTTAAACTAGGCCCAATGTGTTTCTTCGCTACCAATGAAAGATGGTGGCATCTTTTTTATAGCAAGCTGCAAAGATCGATGAATTTTTAATATATCATAACTTTGTTAATACTGAATGGAAATGAAACATTTTTTGATTGATATTCCTATGAGAGATTCAACTTATCGGTAGATAACGTGTCAAGCCTTTAATATTTTATTTTTTTAAGTGGAATGATTTTAGAAGGTTTTGATTATCCTAACATTGTTTTCATTGTAGTTGATCGAATCTAACATTATTTGAAACACAATTTGATTTGCATGTTTTTTTTTTCTCCTTTTGTTTTTTTTTTTTTAGTGTGTTCTATCCAAATTTTAACTTGTGATCTTTTAAATCAGGTTTTTCCAACTTGTTTATGCCTGTTTATCATGGACAACATGTTGAAAACAAATTTACTCCCCAATCTCGACGAACGCAGGGATCGAACATGAGGGGGCCTCCAGGTTAGTGGGCCAACGTCTTACTCACTGAGCCACTGTGACTCCGTAAAAAAAAGGAACAGTAAAACGTTTAACCCCATGTCACTCCATCTTATTCCACATGCAAATCAGCTTTTGTTTTGAATGTTTGCACATTTTTTGATTTATTCACCTAACATTGTTGATAATTCACCAATATATAGGAGCGCTTAGTTCGCTGTCCAACACCGTACCCAAAAGATTTACGAGAAAAGGCGAGACACGCTCGTAATCTCATGCAACGTCAAACCAAGTCTGATAAGGATCATTACGAAGGCAGAGAAAATTACGGATATGAACCAGAGGTAAAGAAAAGGATTTAGATTTTTGGTGAAAGGGGCTGCTGATTAATTAAACATATGTGTATTTTTGGTGAAAGGGGCTGCTGATTAATTAAACATACATTTATTAAGAATATATACTATGGTCTCTTTATGAGCTTTCTTTTAGAAGTGGTAGGGATACGGGTGTGTGGCAGATCAAAAAGTCTGTCTGTCAGCTGGAAAAATTTTCAATCGCAAATCAACACATGACAAGGGTGATGGTCACCTGACTATCGTCTTGGATTTTCTCAGTGTCCTTCAGACTCTTTACACTGCTATAGACTCATGCACTAAATATATTAGTCTAGAAATGACCAACTTTATTTTGAGTTGACGTTAAACTTATTTTTAGCCTTTCCTGCAAAGTTTTTTCGAGCTCACATTACAGAATATATAAAATTCCCTCCTATTTTTTCGTGAACTACGAACCTTTCGAGTCAACAATATTTGCTAAATGGTTTTAACTCTACCTCTTCTAAAAGAGAGCCAGTAAAAGAGACCTGGTGAAGAGGACTACTCTTCGTATTTTGTAAACGGTGGTGGAATCATTTGTTTATCATCATTTCATAACACAACAAACTTTTCGTGTATGTAAATCAGGGGTCTCGATAATTTTTCTAAGTTGATTGGCAATGTCCAATTTTGATTAGCAGTGTATGAATTATAAAAACTGTCGACAACTTATTACAGTTAAAAAGCGGAAAGAAAATGTTCATTTGAGAAATAAAAGAAGCAAAATCTATGATTAGCATTTGCACGAATCAAGTTAGCTACTTTGTAGCAAATTGATTAGCAGCGGACAAGATTTGATTCACAAAATGCGATGCGAATTCAGTTATCGAGACTCCTGATGTGAATTGTTAAACCTGTGCATATTGGAGACTAAAACATGGTTGATTTGATTTATTTATGGATGGATGTTGACAGATATTTGTTAGTTTTATACTAATTTAATCCTTGTTGAGTATGTCAAAGTTATTTCGAGGGGAGGTTGTGTTGGGATGCTGTAAGGGGTTGGTCTCCAGGGTTGTTCAAAAGATCTGGCGTAGAGGGTAGAGTCGCCATTTGAATGTCTTCAGGAGTTCTATTCCCAATGAATGCAAGAAAAAATTAAGACTCACAGCCTATGTTTTATTGTGGAGGATTCTAGTATAACCCTAACCTAAACTTCCTGATACCGGTAGATGCAATTTTTGTACAGATGACACTTGCGTGTATAACAGGGTTATTTATAGAAGTGGAAGGAGGGAGGGGTCTGGCTCGGGTAAACAGATGGGAGGAGCCACTAGAGGGTGGGTGGAGTCACTGGGGAGGGTGTTATGTTTTTGTTGTCGGTTTGGAACTAACATGATTGACTCATTTAATTAATTTTTATTAAGTTGTCAGCTTTTTTGTTTCCCAATAATTTATTAAAATTAAATTCTAATATACTATGCATTGTGCATTTCTATTTATTGTTTTCCCTGATTCGGTTAACATGTGCTATAAAAAATACTTCTGCCATGCATGAATTACTCATTCATTTGTTTTGCCCATTCCAGTCTGTTCAAATATTTATCTGGATAAATTAGTTGCCTTTGCTTATAGTGTAACTGGCTGTGTGGCTATTCGCATAAATGTTTCATCTTCCAAAAACCTGTTGAGGGGGGTGGGAGAGTTGGATGTTTGAATAGTTACCTTGGGCGCACACTGCATCATAAGGTCTGTCATTGAGTCAACCAGCGTGGTTTTGATTCCCTGATTGTATGTGACAAGTAGTCGGGTTGCCTGTCCAGCCTTGTGGGTTTTCTATGGGATCTGCAGCTTCCTTCGACTGCTAAAGACCCCCACGAACATGCAAATTTTCGGAATAGATATATTTGCATTGGTATACATAAAGCTGACAAATTTAAAAAAATTGTTTTGTTTTGTTTTTATGTCCTAACATGTTAAATTAATGTAATTTGTTGGCAGGGTTCTACTAATTCACCGATTCTTGGCCGAGAAAATAAACCTGTTTCACCATCTCTCCGTGAAACTCATAGATTGTATCGATATGATAAGGTAGGCCAATTTAGAGAAACAGTATTGTAAATTAAAAATATTAAAATTAAATTATATCTCTAATCGTAAGGGGATAAAGGTTTTTATTTAGATTGTGGTGTCGAAAAGGATACATGCGTTGGTTGTTTTTTTGCCTTTCACCCTTCCAAAGGTAGACACTTTCTCAGTTAACACCAGGGTTGGAACCTCTAGGCCTCTTGTTTAGTAATTAGCCAGCGTCATACAGTTTCAACTTCTCATAATTTTCAAAGTTAAATTGCCTCAATGGCATTTAGTAATTGAACTGGAGTAATATACACTTGATAATGACTAGAGAAGCCTAATCAAAACGTCGTTCAGTAAAAAGCAGTAATTGTATTCCATAGAATTGTGATCTGTATAATTGTCAAAGCTTTTGAATACAGTAAATACAAACACAAAATAGTAGGCCTACATGTAAAGTCATGACAACAGGGAGCCATGGTGGCTAAGTGTGTATGATGCTGGCTCGCTAACTTAGAGTTTGCAGGTTGATAGAGGTGTTTGAGAAAGTTTGATGGGATCTTTGGGCGTGATTTCCCCTTGTCAGTGGTGAAGTATACAAGTTGTTCAGATCGGTCGAAAAATCCAGGTCTCGTGTACACATTGGCGAACATGTCCAAGATTTCTTGGCATATGGAATTAGATATAAGAGTAGGCCATAGCGTAGCGCCACTGTCCAGACAAAATTTCACTCATAGCATAATGTATGACGTATGCCCATCTAGCTCTGTCGGAGCAGAACAGTAGGACATTAGACTCCATTTCAGGCCAGTAACAAGAAGAGTATTAAAACTTGAGTATATTAATGAACTTCACGTCTGAGACAAAGTTAAAACTCCTTGCTATAAGTACAGTAAATGGATAGAGGAAGCCCTTCCAGAGCGTCTCCTTTGGATGAAATATACCTTGGGCATTTCCCTACAAAGACATTGTGTCTTATTTAATTAAGTGGGATCAAGCCTGGCTTCCTCTGGCAAGTTTCTTAGGAAATACTTGTCTACGATATCACCCTTGGTGGAAGTGGACGTAAGCTCTATCAACGAATGATGGAGGAATCTCTAGCTGGAACAGTGCTGTGAAGATTGAATCCAAGTGTATTGTTGTGGCAACTCTCATTTCGGTAATGGTGATTTTACAATTGTTTTTATTTTCAGGAGAAGTTTATGAAAGACAAAGCTAGGATACATTATCATGAAAAAAATGAAGCAGAAGAAAGTGTTTTAAAATCACCGAAACCAAAACGCCATAGTTTAGAAGGTAGAATGCATAAGAAAGGTACGGTATATATTAATATGATGAAATGGATTTTAACTGTTTAAATTATTTGGATGTCTTTTGTACGCTTTGACATGCACGTAAAAGAATGAAGTCAAAGTAAAAAGATCACTTAGCATCTAGAAATTAAAGAGGGAAAGGAATTTCAACTGTGTGGACCCAGACTTGACAAATCCTTTGTTAAGAGTCTTGTAGCCTTACCGCGTGACTGCAATGGACCATGGAGGTGGGGGGGGCAAAGGTCTGTCATTGAGTCAACTGGCATGGTTTTGATTGCCCGATTGTACCTGAGGCCCAGTATTGACATGACTGCCATTTGTTTAGTTTCGATATTTTCTTACAGGTCTGGGTGAACATCCATCCAACAGAAGTAGACGTCCAGGTTCTAATCCTGATATACCCACATCTGTGATGGAATCGAACAATGTTGCTGGCACTAAACCAGATTATGATTCCGCTAAATGGCAAGTTGATGCCTTGAACTATAAACAATTGGTGTACCATCATCATCATAAAGGTCATCACAATCGCAGGATGCGCGAGTATGATTCCGATACCGGTTACCGTAGTGATCAGGATGTTGTGAGATTCCGTAAACAGTATTTAAACGATGATAGGGCCAATATGTATGACACGAAAACCAAAACTTTACCTCATTCTACGCATCATTCGTCCAGTCATCAGAGAGCTAAAAGAGACAATGGTTACGCAAGTGATTTAGATACTTACGTCAGTCAAACTCGTAACGCAGCCTACAAACATATCTCGTTATCGCAACAGTTCGGAGCTCATAGTGTGCCGTATGATCTTCACGAACGATCGCAAGAACTTCGCAATGATTTCCCAAGTAGTGCTAGTAATACCCAAAAAAGATCTGATTATGGAAGTGCCAAAAACTATGAGTATATTCAAAATCTTGGCAACTATGGGAACCAATATCAGGAAAATCCAAGAACAGAGAGCATTTCAGATCCGAGTCGCAATGTGTCCTTGTCAAAAGGTGAACTATCAATAAGTCGCGATGTGAACTCGATTACCGTTTTGCCTAGTCCCTCTCCAAGTTTATTTCAACGAAGTCGATTCATTGATCAGAGTACGCCTGTTTGTGCAGATCCAGCACAAGATGGACGCCTCTCTGTGTCTAGCAGCGAAGAAAATAATAATGCTAAAGATTGGAAGAGAGAACTGTATACTGTGATGGAGGAGAATATGGCCAGGGCAGCATCTAATCCTAAATTAAATTATGTAAGTGTATATAAGTAATATAGGCAATTTGCTAAACCAAGATTTTAGCAATTGAATTTTCGGCCTAGCTGCGATCATTCAGTACGCTTAAAAACATAGTCTTGATTATCCATTTCATGATTAAATCGTGAACCAACGTCGAACAGCAAACTGGAACCTAATCCAGTAAACATCACAGGCTAGCGATGACATCAAGAGTTGTTTATGGTCTGGATAAGTTAATTAATGTCTAATTAACAATTTAGATAACATTTCAGGCCTAAAGATAGACCTACAATTAGGAAGATTTAGCGCTTGAATAATGCATGTTTAATTACTCAACATTGCTAGTAAAAGTAAACATTTAATACAGCCGAAATACATGATACCCAACTTGTGGCAATTACAACAAGGAAATTTGATTATTTTGTTTATTTATGATTACATAGTCACTTTGTAAAGTGCCCCTGAACATGTTGTAATAATTATAAATATGCTGTAATAATAATAATAATATATTTCAGTCTAGTCAGAGCATAGAAAGTGCTTCACTTCCTCCAGCATACCAGCCAGCTCCTCCATATTATAGATCACCTTCTGTTAGTGAAAGAGATCATCTGGATTCCCCACGAAGTCAAAGCTCTTCAAGAGGTGGCAGCTCTGATCGAGTTATGAATAGTAGCTCGGATCACAGTTTACAGAAAAGACTGTCCGATCCCAACGTTGATCCAAGATATGGCGTAGGGGAACTGGGTATATCAACTCTTCCACGGGCCAGGCGTAGTGGATCGAGAGAAATGATAGACTGTGATTTACAGCCGTCACCTAGAGAAAGATCGCGATCACAAACTCTAGAAAGTAGTGATAGTCATCCGTTCACGGGAGTTTATGATCAGAATGGGTCCGGAATCGGATCAGTGATGAGTCGTTATGACGATATAGCCATGTTTAAAGGGGATCCATCCTCTCAGGTATCAAGTTCAACTGATAGTGGTTACGGCCATGGACATCATACGTACGAAAGAGTTGGTGAATTTTCAAATAAATACTCAGGTAATTGCTCGCTGTATAAGGGGTGATGTGACCACAGAGAGAGAAATTGGGTTTACTGTCCACTCGACACAAACTAGGTCATTTCGGGACTAACATATGATTTAATTCTATTTCAATAATTCGCTTGCACATAGGGGTCTTTAGCAGTGTACCCAGAGAAAACCCACAATGTTGGACCCCGAAAACCCACAATGTTGGACCCCATGTTGGACAGGCGACCCTGCTCCTTGCCACGTACAACCGAAGAACATGTGACCACGGAACAAGAAATGCTACATTTATATCTTTGAGGTGGTCCAAATGGGGCCTTGGGCTTTGTGCAACATGGTAGGATCAATTTGTAGGCCTATATATTTTACACACATCATATGCTTGACACTGATTAGGCAATAGAATTGAAAACTGCATTGAAACTCAACAGGGGCTCAAAAACTCTAAAACCATGATGCAAAGAGTGTGTCATTACATCCCCTTCCCTTGGCCCCTGAGCACTTTCATTATTAGCCTCTCCTCGTTTGTGCAGAAGAAGACTTTAAACACAATTCCCTTTCCAATGTGAGTTGTTCAAATGATTAACGAATTTGTGTATTACTTTTGTATTAATACAATTTAAATATTTCAGGTTTAAACAGTTCCCCATCACCCCATTCACATGCCACAGTTAGTAGAAATAGTTCTTCATCCAGAGAATATCTTCATTCAAGGGAAACAACTCCCACTGAATCAACAGGTGCTCCATATAACAAGATTATGTATGTTGATGACTCGAGTATCGATACAAAAGATGTGGTATGTTGTTTTTAGCATTTCATAAAATAAACTAAAGTTTCTGTGTGTTGTTATCAAATATTCCACAGCTTAGATATAAATAAATCTAAATTATTGATGGCATCGGATAGCTTTCATTTGAAATATATTAGAACTGTTCAGACATTAAATGATTTAATTTAAAAATGGAGAAGTGGGTCGAACACTCGATTGACCAGGACAGTGCTTACGATCAATGTAGACATCTTGTCAAAACTGTAACCATTGATCGCTTCGCTCAAAATAAAATAATTTGAATGATATTTTCAGTATACTCATGAGAATGGACAGTTCTTTATCTAAATCTTACATAATTGTCATAAACCCAGGTGTGGAAACTTAAAATTTAAAAGTCGATTTTTTTAATTTTCCAGTTTCAGGTACAAATTAGTAAAAATCCTGGTTTAGGATTTAGTATTGCTGGAGGTAGTGATTCCCATGGTAACCCATTCCGTCCAGATGATATGGTAAGTTGCCGTTAGCACATGGTGTATTATCCTAACACTTTGGATGATGTATAGAAAATACCAGACAGAAATTAGATGTGCCGATAATATCTAGCCATGAATTTATCTACAGTTTATATTAGACAATTCGTTTATCTGAGAATACAGAGATTTTGCAGATGCAGTTATTTAAGTGATGTAGACTTTGACATGAAACGAAATGAAATGGGGTTCAAGTTTAACTTTAGCGTCCTTCTTTTCTATACCAACTACACTAATGAAGACATGCTTAAACCATGCGGGGGTTGGGTGGCGGAATGGCTAGCATGCGCGCCTGTTTCATAGTTTTAATGTCACAAGGATTAAAGGACAATATTGGGTGGGGGGGTGGCCGAATGGTTAGCATGTGTGTGCTGTATCATACGGCCTGCCATTGAGTCAACTGGCGTGGCTTCGAATCCCCAGTTGTACGTGACAAGGAGTAAGGTCGCCTGTCCAACCTCGTGGGTTTTCTCCTGGTACTCCAGTTTCCTCCCATTGGTAAAGACCCCTATGTGCAAGCGAATTATTGTAATAAAATTAAACCATATCTTAGTCCCAAAATGACCTAGTTTGTGTCGTGTGGAAGTTAAACCCCATTTCCCTCTCTCTCTTAAGCCGTCTGCTATGAGTGATTGGTGCTGACCGTGGCGTTACCGCCTACTCTTCATTATATTCTAATTGTCAACGGTTGTTTTTTGTGCACATCAAGAAGTTCACAGGTGGACCTTGCTTTATCATCCTGTCCAAATGAATAGGGGGCTATTTCAAAACTACTTTTCATCATTAAATTGTATTAATATAAAATGGAAAACAAAAATACTTTTCAGATTCAACTTTCAAAATATTATAGTTTGCAAGGAATTCTGTTATTCCTCAAAATGATGTTCAAATACTTTAATAGATTAGATTTCGAATCTCCGGTTGTACATGGCAAGGAGTAGGGTCGTCTGTCCAACCTCGTGGGTTTTCTCCAGGTAGTCCGGTTTTCCCCCGCTGCTAAAGACCCCTACGCGCAAACGAATTATTGAAATAAAATTAAACTATATGTTTGTCCCGAAATGAGCTAGTTTGTGTCGAGTGGACGTTAAGCCCCATTTTTCTCTCTCTCTTTAATTGATTAGATATTTTTTTGTGTTGTAATTAATTATTGTATTTTACAGGGTATTTTTATAACTAAAGTTCAATCTAATGGTCCCGCAAAACATACACTACGCAGAGGTGATAAAATATTGAAGGTAAGCTTTAATGATTGGTTCCTACATAGCGGACCTGGTGGGTTTTCTCAGGGTTCTCCGGTTTCCTTCCACTGCTAAAGATCCCTATTTAGAAGTGAATTGTTGAAATAAAATTAACCATGTGTTAGTCCCAAAATGACCTAGTTTGTGTTGAGTGTCTGAGGCAGATAGAGCAATCAATGCCGTAAATCCTAAATATTGAAAATATAGACACATATATTTATCCTGTAACAATGATCAGAGCAAGGTCTTGGGTTTGTTTACCTTTTGCAACCTTCACCCCTTTATTATATTTACTCCCAAGTTCGTTGAATTGATTTCATTTGATTGAATTATGTTTCTTGGGTTGTATTTTACCTGAATTATCATCTGGATTGTTACCTGTATTTTATTTCTGTTGTCACCTGGTTATAACATGTATTATACCTATATTGTATCCCTAATTTAACATGTGTTGTCACCTGTATTTTCACCTGATTTTTAGCTTGTATTGTATCTCTTTTCACCTGTATTTTTACCTGTATTTTCAGGTGAATGGAACAGATTTTACGAGTATAGATCATAATAGAGCTGTTTCATACCTTAAAAACAATACAACTGTCTGTTTATTAGTGGAGAGAATACAGAAAGTTAATTTAGTTTAATTAATAACATATGCTTCTACAGACCTGTGATAGCTGCCGATTTACGCACGCGTCCACCGATATTTCTCCATCTCTTCTCGTCTGTGTTGGTCATAGAGTTAAAGTGTACATCAAGCAACCATCCACAATTGTTAAACCTGTAATAACCCTCGTGCATAACAAATAAATTCATTTAGGCACCTATTCATTAATTCCTATATTACTGATTTTCTGTGCTGTTGCTATCACAGGTCTGACTTCTACTTTCATTTTAAAATATTCTCACACACCAGGCTAGTAAGTAGATCATTTCAAGGGAGACAACTTTAATGATCATCAATGATTGGTCTAAAGATTGATGTAGCATGTACCATTATTAAAATGAAAACAGTGACAGATTGGGTGGATGTATATCCTAGGCCACTTAATGAAAATATTATGGTTCTCAGATACTACAGGAAGGTTGGATGGTCGAGTTTTCGTGCCCAAGCTTGTATGCCACATCATGTTTTTTTTAGGTCCTCTGATTTCCTCCTGCTACTAAAGAACCTTACGCTAAAGCAACCTACTGAATTCAAATTGAACCATATGTAAGGGTAACCTATAATGAAATGTTTGTGTTAAGTTACCTATTCACAAAACCTAACATGTATAGTGACATTTTGGGAATCAAGGCGTATATTATTTGGGTGGGGGGGGGGCAGGGTTGTGTGAACCAGATTTTTTTTTATCATTGGCCTTTTTTTTAAGTTTATGCTCAAAGAACTATGAAATCTTGTGATGATTGTTTATTTTTCTTTAAATTTATGAAGTTTTTCTTGAAGATTTTCCACAAATTCTAGATGCAATCAATAATGAAGTTTTCTTTACGATTTGTCAATCTGTACTGTGTGTTTTCAAATGAAATTGTTGTTGAGATTGGCGAAAATTTTTTTTAGTCATTTCTTAATGTTTTATTCCTCTTATGTTAAAACAACTGTAATTATATCTGAAAATGTCAAAGTAGTATCATTTAGATTCTGCATTTTGCAATGAATATCTAATCCATGCTAATATGTACTCAAATGGAATATTTAACATTTAATTTAAAACGTATCAACAGCAGATAATCTCCTTGGTTGGATTCACTTGGATTAAAAAGAGGCCATTGAAAAGATTTTACTCAAAGGCTGACATTTGTGATATTTCAATTCGTATCTTTGTAACTATTTATCGTAATAAAACCAATTTTCCTATTTGAGATTCAATGTTAACAACATTGCAGTTGGCAAGGAATTACACACTGCTCAATTTAAAATCAGCCACATTATGGGAGATTAGATAAAGAGCTGGCAGTTCTCACTATAATAGTTAAAAACTAGATAATGTAAAGGGAATTTGCTGAAAATTTCAATCATTTCGATCCACTCTGAACTTAGATTTTAGCGATTGAATTTTTGCCGTAGCCTCGATCATCATTACTAAAGTCAGTAAGATAAAAAAAACTAGTCTTGATTATCCATTTCATTATTTGATCATAAATGAAAGTTGAGCAGCAAATGGGATCCTAATCCAGTAAACATCGCAGGCTAGCATTGACATCGAGAATTGATTATTGCTTTGATTAATTAATTAATGTCTAATTAATAATTTAGATAAGGTATGATTAAATATCAGCATATTAAAGGGTGTATAGCTCTACATTAATATTATCCATAACATTCGACATTAAAAAACACAAACTGGAATTTAATATTGGTCCATTTCAATCAATATTAATGTGGTTATCTTACTATGAAAATATGGGCTCCTGATATACAATATTTAAGCGTTCAACAATATAATTGATAATCGAGAGTCTGTCTCGCTTGTCTAGTACCGTTGCCACGATAAACAATCTACGCTAACTTTTGTCAAAACATCAAACACGCAAATTTTTGTACAGAATAAAGTAGTTCGACTGAATTTTTTTATATAATCAGTTTTCATTATCTGTTATAGCTTGAACTGGGCCCGTAGCCCCCCTAAATATTTTGCTAACATTAATGATTTCTTAGCTGGCAACATCCTCAGCCCCTCCAAAAAATTATGTAGTCCCACAAAACTTTATGAGCTGTCTTTGAGCTGCAAGAACGGCAAGCTGTTTATCTAATTGTTACGTAATGCATCTTTAAGATTCTAAAAATAGAACGATAACCCCTTTAAAATACAACATGTATTATTTATCATGTTAATTAAGGCAGCCATGTTATATGTATACATGTATATATTTGTATATTATATGTAAATATATTTAAAATGTTGAATTAATTCAGAATTTGATGTTTTTGTTATATGTCAGTCAGTTGATAATAAAGTATTTTCTGATAAAAAAAAAAGAATTTGTCAAATTTAATTTTTGGGGTAGCCAAATAGGCTATAGCATGAGGTTTAGATCGTAAGATTTGCCATTGTGTCAAGTGTCATGCTTTTGTTTCCCTGCTTCTATGTGACAAGGAGTAGGGTTGCTTGTCCAACCTCTAAGTCTTTCTATCTTCCTCCCACTGCTATAGACTATATGTTAGTCCCAAAATTACATAGTTTATGTGTGTAAACAACATTCTCTCTCTCTCTCTCTCTATGTCTCTGCACCTTGTTATATGAGAAATTCCACTCTGCTATGAGGGGAAATTTTTCCCGGACAGCAGTCCTGTGGCCTACTCTCAATGTTTACCTCTCTCACATTCCTTCGATCTTTATGTCTCTACCCCCGCCCTTTCTCCTCTCTTCCCTCCCTGTCTCTAGTATAACATTTTTTGTTAGTAAGCACACAAATGTCGGTGTGCTGGGTTATTTCCCACTCTTAGATGAACAGAAGTTAAAGATCCAACTACTGTTGCATGTAACATAAATAAGGACATCTGTCTAGTCATTTAGATGGGATGAAAAGCCAAGGTCCTGTGTACACATTTAAGATCGCTGTTCGGGCAAAATGTACCTCATAGCACATAGTATGCCGAATATGCCTGGAAAACAGAAGTTAGTTATTGGTGTAAAAAGGATGGTTATTTGTCAACTTTTACAGAGATCAACACAATGACAATGCAGAGGATTAACACAATGACAACACAAGAGATCAACACATTAATGATACAAACACTAGGAACCAGGTATCATTCAGATTTGATGAAAAAAGGAAAAAAAAACTGAGCTTACCATCTATAATCTAATACACATATTCAGTTAATAGATTGCTGTCGAGAAAGTGTTAAATACCATCAAGATTCATCAAATAACGCCCAATGTTTGCTACCATTTAGTTTGACATCCGTTTTCTAGTTTATGAAACTAAATGGTCATAAACTGGATGACCAATATCAAAACTAAACTATATGGTCATAAACTACATGGCAATGTCAAAACTATGGTAGCACAAACAAGTGAAAAGATCAGCACACTGAAAAACAAATGATTAACACAATGGCAATACAAAAGATCAACACATTTTATCCTTAAAATGATATAAAAGATCAAGACACTGAAAAAACAAAAGATCATCGCCTGAAATTAACACAATGACAATACAATGATTTATAAAATTACAAAACCTAAGATTAAAAATAAAAACAATACAAAACAAAAGATCAACACAGTGACAAAACAATAGATTGATACAGTGACACAACACAAAAGATCACCACAATGACAACAATAAGCCAGAAAAAAAACCCAGTAGATAAGTACTAACTACGAGAACGTAGCTAAAAACGTTGAGATATACTGATGTGTTTGTTTTTGGAAACACGGAGGGTTGGCAGATGAATTTTTTTATCTAGATAAGTACATGTGTTGATGTTAGTTTTCGTTATAAACAATGTGACTGTGACAGTTACATAACCATGGTCTGATACCTTCAAATTATACACGAGTTATTTCCCTTCCTTCGGACGAGCTCGAAATCCCGATTTTATCACAAAGTGACCATAATTTTAACCAAAAATAACACAGGAAAGGCGAAATAAGGATAAATGATATCAATAAATAAATTCCATACGGGTTGAATAAATATTGTTGCTAAATGGTGCAAATTGGAATTGGACTGGAGGCTTACGCGTTAGGGTTATTGTCCCGGTATCCAGACAACTCATCCCCTAGACAACTCATCCCAAGACAACTCATCCCAATATAAGACAACTCATCCCAAGCTAGAAGACAACTCATCCCAAGTCAAAAGACAACTCATCCCACTATAAAAGACAACTCATACTAACTTTAAAACATGGATAGTAATGAGTAATGGAAGATTTCAAAAGTAATGAGTAATGGAAATGTAATTAATTACATTCCAAAAATCATGTAATGGTCAATTACATTTCAATTACTCTTCAATTACAATTAATATTTACATATGATAAACATCAAATTTGATAGCAACAAAGAAATAAATTAGGTGTATCTGACACAAATCCAATTCATTATTTTTTTTTAAAGAAGATTTAAATCGGTTTTAACAAATTATAAGAAGGCATTCAACATTTTCTTTTATTACTTTTTATGTAGGATTCTTCTTTAGACATGTGACTTAAAAAGTGAATCTTTGAGGAAAAGATTACTTTATTAATCAAAGATTAAGTGTTAATTTACAGTCAATCATTCAATCAATCAATCAGTTAGATTAAAAGACAATAGTTTTACTTCACTTTAATCTTAATCTCAAGGTAACAAGTGACAAACCAAAGAATGGCTTTTAATTATCTCATTATTTTATGGTTACTTAATATATTAACCATCATATATTTTGTTATAGAATCATGCTGAATAATTTATCAGTTATGCAATATATTATGGACAAACTATTTGGATTGATTAAGAATCTTATAATACAAAATTACTTAATAGAAAATTCAGTTAATCAACACTTTCACGTCGATATGCCAGAAAATATAATTTAATAAATTGTTGATGTAATAAATTCATATTATTTTTTAGTGATTAATTTGTGGTATTTCTTTGTAACTTGGAATGAGTGGGGGGGGGGGGGGTTAAAAGTTGGGATGAGTTGTCTTTTGACTTGGGATGAATTGTCTTTTGACTTGGGATGAGTTGTCTTTAAAAGTGGGATGAATTGTCTTTTATTGGGATGAGTTGTCTGGGGTGAGTTGTCTTTGGGATGAGTTGTCAGGTATTCATTGTCCCATCCCAACGACTAGACCGTAGACGTACGCCATTTGCTATCTAGCACGCCAGTGATAAAGCGAAAATCCCAGCGAACTTTCACGGCCATCACCCACAGGATCCAGCCTATATCCATATCCAAGCACGTGTATAAAACTATTGAACCTTGAGAAATGTGTTTTTATATGCAATAAAGTTACGTTTGAAGAACTAAGAAAGATAACTCCTCCATTTACTTACATTATACCTGTGCACCAGGTGTCGCTACTGTCAGCCTCCATAACCCCTGTAAACAAGGCGTCTATGGTTTCCTACCTCAGCAGGTATGTTATCAGTTAATTTGAATTTAAATCAAGCAGTTGTTGCTAAGTAGAACAGTGTCTACTAGGCTATATGATGTTAATCTTTAGGATCTCCCCATATCACCGGTGTCGCTATTATGTAACTAAAGTAAATACAGTACAGGCCCCGCTATACGATTTTACTTGTTGTTTTATCAACACTTACATGTAAATGTCAACAGAAGATATTTGAAATTCAAAATCCTTACATGTATTTGATTTGGGCGCTAGTAGTACCCTTTCATCTTGCAGTGTATGTTCATGGTGACTAATTATGACCACACACCAAATTTCAGTCGATCGGATAGGACAAAAATCTGAGGTCCAGGGTTGTCCTATGTTGGCGTGCACGTTAAAGATCCCTTGGCAGTTGGAATTCAATATAAGAGTAGACGGTAGCACTGGTGTTCGGCCAAAATTTCCCTCTCAATAGCTTTTTATTTTACTTGGCATCTAGTATCCTATTTGGAAACAGCCCATGGCGTTCACTCTCCAAAAAAGCCAATCAAATCATTTAGAAAGCTGACATGCAAGTAGAAATGTTGCGGACAAAATTGCTCTCGAAACAAATTATGTGTCTTAAATATTGTATAGGATCCCTTATTTACACTGTAAGATAACAACATCAATATTAATTTAAATGGACCAATATTGAATCCGAATCTATGTTTTTTATTTCAAACATTAAGTTGTATTTCTGTCTTCATTGGCCAAGTACACGCTTAAAAGTAGGACATTAAACATTATTTTATTTTATTTCCTTTAAACTAGAAGTTGTAACGTAGGTATAAAATCTGTAAAAATATCTGTGTAATATAAATGTAAAATAAAAGTCAAAACAAAAAGTGCGTCACATAAAATCCAAAATAAAATGTAGTTAACTTTCATACAGGTTTTTTTGTGATTTTTTTAATCGATTTAACTGTATGTCATTTTATAACTTTTGAATGCCTATGACTAATATCTGATAAAGGGAAATAAAGGCCCCACTAAAAATACTTCATATACCCTAATAAAAATACTTTATATACTTTAATAAATAAAGCCCTAATAATATTTAATCTTTTATGCATTTTTATAAATAAAGGAGTTTTAGGCAACACTTGTTTGGGAAAACCTGTAAATTGTTCTTTGTATTTTCTTAAGGGAAAAAAGGTATTTAAAATCCAAAAGTACAAGTTCAGAAGATGTCCTTTCCAAATGTTTATTTTTTGCAATTTAAAATAAAACATCTTTTGTGTGATTCAAGTGGCTATTTCTTTATCAAAATCTTGAAGAACATTAAATCAATGTGGCCTTCACGGCTATTTATAACATTTCAACTATATGTCAGTATATAATCTGGGTTCCCAACCTGAGATGCACGGAGCATTTTTCGTGGGATCTTGGCAGATCGTAGAGCACTTGGGGTCTTGGTGGATAGCTCTGAAACTTTTAACAAATGGTACATTTTCATGATCTATTTACCTCTTGCCACATTGAGAATAGTCTTTCCTCTCTAAGGTTCACAATTTATTTCATCAGTCTCTCATTGCAACATTTTGATCTGTAAATGATGACGTTTCATAGTACAAGGTGACTTTGTTCTTCGAGAGATTGCAATCCGATGATGGTTTCTGGAACACTGATCAGGGGCGGCTCCAGTAATGTTTGCAGGAGGGGGTTTGCCAGGCTCATATCACAGAAATTTGACATTTTGGTTCAATTCATTTTCACTGACGCAAAGCATTAATTGTGGTATTATACATGTTTATATCATTCTTTCGCGCTTTGAGTATCCATCCCACCCCAACATCTGATGATAAAGGACCCTCCAAAACCCCCTCTGGCCAGATCTGCCCCTGCTGATATATAACATGTGTATTTACATGTATATGTCCTTGCCAGTTCCATGGTGATATTAAACAATATTATTACTATATGTGGCTTTCATTATTTATTACCTTTTGAAAAGCTGTAGACAAACATGACCTTAAGTTAACAAGTACATGTGCTTGATTCAAGATCAGGTATTTTCACAGGCACTTGAAGGGATTAATATAAGACTTCTTACATGAAGGGATTAAAATAAAACTTCTTACATGTACTACTGCTTGACTATATATTATAGTATAGTTAAGCAGTAGTAAGAAGTTTTACTTAAATCCCTTCAAGTTCCTGTGGGTGTTTTGTTTAGTTCTACATTAATATAATAATATGGTAAATCAACCCGCGGTTCATTTTAATAATAGGCAATTTGGCTAGTTTTTCTGCTTTTTGACTATGTTTAGTAGACTGCCTTAATTGATTACTCAACACTGCCCAGGGAAGTAAAGTAAACAGTTGTGAACCTGACATTCAATTAATTATCTAATTCAGATCAACCATTTTAAAGTACTCGACAATAGGTACCTAATATATTTTGATTATTCTCGATAAATTTCAACAATTTGCCAACTGCAGTTTTAAGCTATAAACATTGAATACAGATCCTCCTGCTAAAACAACGCAACTACACGATACAGTAGTGAATAAACAATTAAATGAAATGAGGTTTAACGTCCAACGTTTCTACTCCAACTGAGTTGATAAAGACAGGCATAGTAATACAGCGGGATAAATATACTTTCTACTGAGATATTAGAGAGGTTTCGCAACTTTACATTTACACTTACATTTACATTTAGGGGGTTAAACGTCATCAGTTTTTGTGACGTATGACGTGGAGCGCACGTCATAAAAGTGTGGCTGACGGATAGCAGCCTCCATAACTGTACGTTCACAACACTTAGCTGGACTTTGTTTAATGTTTATGATTCAGCCCATAATTTTTCTCTAATTTGTGGTTTTCACAAACTAAATCCACAGAAAACAAATTCTCCTTCAGGTAGACAAAATAAAAAGAGGCCGGGACAAAACATGTGCGTCCTTTATCAGTCTCATCTTCAACAACCTATCCGTGATGAAGGTATTTCAAGATCCTGGACCAAGTTTGTGTCGCCACCTACTAAGTGTAAATGTAACTGTGAATTTAGCGAAAGGCCATTCTGTACAATTACACTTTCGGTTATCTAAATGTAAATGTAACTGTTAAGTTGCGAAACCTCTCTATTAATATTATTAAAATTTGATGCTCTTGTCAAGGGATAAGGGACAAGGGACAACGTAGATGTATAGTCATTCGGATGAGATGGAAAACCAACATCCTGTTGATACATATAAGCGAACACATAAAAGAACCCTTCACATTTATGGCGAGTAATTTCTTATTTCAGTGTAGATTTTGAAATTGAAAAAATAACGCTATTGATAATTTTTATTTTTTGATGGAAGGGACCACATGTGGCTGTAATCTGGCTCTGCAGCATGTTCTTGCACAAGTGAATTCTATGAACATCAAAATATATAAGTCTATTATTTATTTCAGTAATTATGGGATAACCAAATCACCGAGAAAGGTGAAATTATTAAAAGCTCTTGATGGGATTATTGAAACAGTATTACAATCGGTGGTTCAAGAAAGATCAAAGTAACAGGTTCATAATGACCAGTAAAAAATACTCAATGAGTGACGATGATTTCCGCGAGTTTCGTCGACCAGGTTATAATCCTGATAAAGGCGTGGGATTATGGATTAAATATTTATATGTTGTATTCCTGGTTGTGAATCTGGTGAGGCTTTATTTTATCTTTTGTACATATTAGTCCAGAAATACTATTTCCCGCTGTTGAATTAATGAAATATATTATACTATATGTTAGTCCCGAAAATACACCTTATACTATATCTTGATATCTTATACCATTGTTTTAACCTGGGTTTTTTTATCGGCTTTAGCCAACTGATGTTTAATCTAGCCTATTGGTAAAACAATAAACCAGCCACATGGTATCATATATCAATCTACTTTTCGGCTAAATTCAAACGGATTAATTATTAACGTTTATACTAGTATGTTAGTCCCGAAAATACTTTATACTATATTAGTCCCAAAAATGACCTAGTTTGTGTCGAGTGGACGTTAAACCCCATTTCTCTCTCTCTCTCTATATTATGTTGAATTAATGAAACAAATTATACAATTTAAAAGATGCATTATATAAGATTTAAAACCTAATCTCTCATAACAGGTTGGAGCAATGGCTATATTAGGAATTGGAATATGGACATATTTGGCAGATTACGGCAGCAAGGTACTCTCGAAGTTGATTGGTGCAAATTTATATCAAGTTGATTCGTACATTTTGATTGGTGGAGGATCGGCCATCATATTAATTATTGGATTAGGTGTTTGCGGATTAATCGCTCGATACAGGTGTCTTATGGGATTGGTAAGTGAATACAATGGAATATCCTAGTCTTTCGAATAGTGAATAGTTAAAATTAGTATCAGAATAAATAAAATGATATTGGGGGGTATAACATGCGGTGTATACTATGAGGAAAAATCTTGCCTGGACAAGGATACTATGGCCTACTGTTCTTACTCTAGAATATCAATAGTCTTACGTGTTAACATGAATATTCATGGCCTTTGAATATATGAATAGTAATGAGATGTGTGTATGTGCACAGTCGTAGATCTTGTTGTCATGGTAAAGCATCAACAAGCATTCTGTACATTGAAGCGAGAACAATGTAATGGTCTTATGGAGTTAATTGAATATAGTGTGGTCCTTTAACATTACGATCGTTGTATAGTTAGCATTTGTATAAATGAAATGAAAAATCCTGCTTTTTTTGCACCAACTGGACTGATCAAGATGGATCATGCAGTGTGCTATGAAGGAAATTTTGGAACACTCTGCTACTACATATGACTGAGGTAGAATTTTCAAACCTGGTGTAGATGTTTATTAGTTAATTATATTTCCATTTTTCAGCATCTGAGTTTACTAGCGTTTATGTCTGTGATGTTATTTGTTGCTGGTATTCTCGGTTATGTGCTCATTAGTGACGTAAGTTAATTTATTAATGTGAGATTTTCAAATTACAAATTATCACATACCATACATGTATATTACGGTTATAACACTAGCTTATTAGCTGGCTTCACCCAGGTTCCAAGATCTTCCTTTCTTGCACGCTTTCCGACTAGATTACATCATCCGTTACTATATTTTAACTTAACCGTTAATTGCAGCAAAACAGTTTGGCTGCAAGCATGGCCCAACATTGATTTTTGACTGTGTTAAACTTATAAAAGATCTTGACCATCATATATCTAGAGGTCACAATTTTTGTCCGATGTTGAAGAAACTTAAAACATATCTTTACATCCAGAAGGCCTCAGTCCCATTCGATATTCACACATTTCAGACCATAACTTCTTGGATTATGGCCCCTTGTTCTCTATCCATCTGTTGCAATATGTGGATTTATCTTGCCTAGCAACGGCTGGTTTTATTTTATTCCGTTACATGTGTATTTAAGCCACTGATTGTTATTTTAGTGATTTTGAATTTCTTCCAGACTTGGGGGTTGGGTTGCCGAATGGTTTACCGTGTGGGCATTAGATCGTGAAGTCTGTCATAGAGTCAAGTGGCGTGATATAATTCCGTGCTTGTACGTTACAAAGAGCAGTGGCAGACTGGCCAGGTTGTCAGCCTGCCCAATGGCAACTGGGGCACCTTAGAAATTAGACAAAATCAA
Source organism: Patella depressa (assembly GCA_948474765.1). NCBI lineage: Eukaryota > Metazoa > Mollusca > Gastropoda > Patellidae > Patella > Patella depressa. Next base: position 14,161,834 of record OX419716.1, read on the forward strand.
GAAAAGTCTAATTACATCTTTTTGTTTCCACTTACATATTTTTTGAAAATTTGATTAATGTTTTTTGAAAATTAAATGCTAGAATTGTATTGGTGGGTCCCCTTTGACTCCTGGCAACCAATATTTTCAGACCCACTGACAAGCCATGGAGTTATCAAATATTTGTATTAATGTACCTGGTGCATACAATAATACCTGTAACTTTAATGATGAATTTGTTTTGTCTATTTTAAAGCTTGAAGCTAAAGTACGGAATAAGATGGAGGATACATTGGTCAATAGTTATGGTGTTGACATCGAAAGAGAACAAAATAATGCTGAGATTACTTATGCCTGGGATGAGATTCAGAAAAATGTAAATAATTAGAATAATAGATAAAGTACTTGTTGTGGTGAAGTGGGTCTCATGTGTGCACTTTAGATCATAAGGGCCGCCATTGAATCGTGTTTCATCGTTTCAATGCCATGCTTATGTCACAAAGGTTAAGGTCTCCTGTCTTAAACATGTGGGTTTTCCTGTTGGTTCTCCCATGGAAAGTATTGAAGTAAAATAGTACCAAATGTTAATCCTATAATCATCTGGTTGTTGAACCCCACGTCTCTCTCACATAAAGTAGAGATTGTTAATACAATGATCAGTGGTATCATGTCTTCTAGAAAGATGGGGGGTGCATGTTGTTGCATCATTATATCTGTCATGGAAGCAAGTGCTGTGACTTCGATTCCCTGCTTTTACATGACAAGGAGTTGGATCGTCTGTTCAACCTCGTGGGTTTTCGCTGGGTCCCCTGGTTTCCTCCCATTGCTAAAGACCCCTATGCGCAAGTGAGTTATAGAAATAAAATTGAACCATATGTTAATTCCAAAATGACCTAGTTTGTGTCGAGCAGACATTAAACTCCATTTCTCTCTATCTATCTACAAAGATACCACAGCCACTGTTAGCTATGTGGACTTCCCAAATACATGAGAAGTGATATCAGAAAATCTGGTTTTCATTTTTATCTGGATCATTGTTGGGTTATGGCAATGATCTAATGACAAGGTTTAATATCTTACTGATGAACAATGATCGGCTAATGAAGACGGGTATGCGCATACCATGTGTTACGGGTGACATTTTTCCTGGACAGCGGCACTACTGCCTACTCTTAAATTAAATTCCAACTGTCGAGGGTTTGTGCCAGTGTGTACACACTACACAAGACCTCAATTTCTCGAAATTGCCCTGCACCACACACAATTGACAATCACACTGGAAAACCCTGATGAATTTTTTTGGCCAACACCAGAACCAAACCAGGGATCTCAAGGTTAGCAAGCCAACCACTTACTCACTGAGCAACCAAGTCTCCCCAAAAGTGAGAAGACTCGAAGGCCTAATATAGGGAGCAAAACAATGAGTGCAGCAATGCAATTTTTTATCATTTTTTTTATTATTTAATTTGATCGTCAGAATGGAATTTGATGCTGTGAAATTTATATAAAATGAAATTATTTTCTATTTTTAGTTTGGTTGTTGTGGTGTTTATGGTGGTATTAATGATACAGATTCTTGGGCTATTTATAGGACCAAATCAAAATGGTTCGCAGAAGATTTCGCAAGTAAATTTTTAATGCTTTCTAATAAATTTTGATGCATGTTTAAGGAAATTATATTGATGCCCATTTGATATGTTCAAATGTGAAATGTCGTGTACTATCTATTATTCAAATAAATGATACATGTAGTTACACCATAATGACTGTTGAGTTTGACTTTCGTGGAAATCAGACTGAAACTTCTTATCAAAATGTTCACTCCCCATTTTTGAATAGTGTAGAAGCATGAATACCGAGGTTGTGGATCCTCTAGAGGTCACAATTTTTACCCGAACGTGACGAAACTTGAAATACAGGTTTATATTGGACGATAACTTCATGGATTATGGCCTTGACATTTTGATATCTTTAAATACCTTATTAAAGATGCTTTTCTTAGACGTCTGATACTACTCATTGATTTCTAGTTTGTCTTTAGCACTGACTGTTAGACAATAGATATCTACAATTTTATGTATAAAAGAATATTATAGACAGTGGTTCAATTATAATGTTTTAGTATTAAAGTTAAACATTACGTGGAATGAGTGTTTCATAAACATCACACTTTACATAACACAATTATTATCATTTATTCATCTCCATGCTATTGAATATTTGCTAGGCTGCTACAATCAGTGATAGGGATGACATAGGTGTGGCATAATTAGCCCCCAATATTAACTTTTTCCCTTCTGCAAATTAAATTCTAGAACATTTTTTTTATGTATTTGAAGTATATGCAGGTAAAAGAAATATATCCTATTTAGTGTTAATAGGTATATAAGATTGTTGTTTTATATGCTAAGTTCATGAGGATCACACTATACACAAAACAGAACCAACAAGATAAATCTGCAGACAAGACAAACTACATGAATATAGACATTACAAGAAATAAACAACAATATCCCTTAAGAAAATCCTAGCAAGTCAAATTTTGGTGAAAACTGATTTAGACACATATTTGGACTTAGTACACATGTATTTAATAGTTTTCTTTCTCCTTCACTGAAAAGGATTCTAATTATCTTCATCTAAAAAGACAAAATAAAATTGGCTTTATATTCAGTAGCTTAGTTTTCCTTTGTTTTCTCAAATCTACATTCAACAGTGTTACTAGGTTTTTTTCAGATTACGGGAGAAATATTAAATGAATGAATGTGATGCGTATAAATAGAAATAAATATTACTATTATTATCAATGTCTGTATGTCCCACATGTATCTACAACAATGAGAACAGATTCAATTAGGAAGCGAGTGACGCCATCTTTATAGTTAACCCTTAAGCGGTCAACGTCATTTTGACGTTATGACGTCAAGTGGTCAGGCTAAAAAATAACTAACGTGAAATATTTTGTATGCCTATTACAATCGACTACTGCCAAATAATTATAAATGATAGAGTCTTGACACCAATAAAAAAGTTGAAGAGGATAATATAAGTTGATCTGTAATTTGCATACCATTTTAAATCATTTTCATCAGAAATATCGTCTTCAGAATTGGCGTAATCGATATAATCCGAGTCAGAATCATATATAGGCATTTCAATGACTTTGAGGGTCTTTATTATTCCCGAGTCCCGACATCGTTAAATTATGTTTTTTGTCAAAAAATTTAGAACGAAGACATGTTTTTCTCAATGTTATTGACAAGACAAGTTCCTGTCTGAGACGCATGCTAGGCGATATCAATTAAATACGAAACTAAATACTCAAATGCGGCTTATAAAAAAGGTTCTTGCTATGGTCGCAAATATGCGACCGTGACCACTTTTGGATATAACGTCGTGGTGCAAATATGCGACCCTGACCGGTTAAGGGTTAATAGTGTTACTAGCTGTCCTGTCAAAATTCACCAAATCATTGCACATAAGACCATTGTATTATGTCTCTAAGTTCTATGAAAATAAAACCAAGTACGAACAAATCAAACCATAAGACAAAATTCAAAGTCCTACAAAAATGATTTAGGCAAAATAGTGTAAGCCTAAGACAAAATAGTGTAATTGTATAACAATGTTGCAGTATATATGATGTCATTATAGTATTTGAACTTTGACCCAAGTTAATTATTGTACCCCTCTAAGGTGAATAAGAGAAGAAGATGGCTAATAGTTGAGAATCAGTGTTATTTATTCTCTGTGAATACACAACACATTGGCATACTTACATGTAACTTGTGTCTGTTTCAAAATAAACTCAATTTTAAAATCTATTTCATGGGGGAAACTTGGTTACATTTGTTCGTGATTGAACTAAAATATTTTAGAGTAAAGATGAGTCCTTGTATTAATGATGACACCGATTAAACATACATTATGCAAGAACTAAATCTGCCTATTACATGTCTCTCTTTAGGCCTGAAATATTATCTAAATTATTAATTAGACATTAATAATTAACTTATCTAAACCATAATCAACTCTGGATGCCATCGCTAGTCTGCAATATTTAGTGGATTAGAACACATTTTTTGAAAATAATTAAACATGAAAAATGGATAATAAAGACTGTTTTTTATCGTACCGACTTTAGTAACAATGTTCGAGGCTTGCCTAAAATTCAAAAACTAATAGCTCGGTTCAGAGTGGGGCAATTTGACTGAATTTTTCAGTATATTCTATTTACATTATCTATTTTTTAACTATTTTAGCGAGAAACATCACCTCTTTATTATCTAATCTCCGATAAGTCCCCTTTAATCGTACTGTGTAATATAAATGTCAGTATCGTTGGATGTTGTTTATTTGTACAGTAGCTTGAATAATAAATGTCTTATTGTTGACAAGAAATCCGTTTTTTTCATCCAAAAGTTTATTCCACTCTATCAAGCTACTGCTACCCCATCCTGGATTACCAGGTTTAAACGTATATGTATAATGTTTCCTTATAGATTTACTTACATCATGTATATTTAATAGTTTTAGTGTATAACTAGCTGTAACACTTTTAACTGTTTTATCTCCTACTCTTCTCAGATACAAGTAACCCCCTAATCCTGATATATCTGTACGATGTTTTACAAATACACACCATGGCATTCCTTGTATTGTTACATCATCACCATAGTAGTTCTTATCTGTCTTCAATATCTGATTCAAACTAAAACTAGATGTCCAGGTTGGTGACTCCATTATTTGTAAGCCACCTAGTAACTGCTCTAATGTTTTAACATCTATATTCACTACAGGATAATAGACGTATCGTACTGGGGGTATATCTAAACTGGTTGATCTGTTGTCTTCAGTTAGTGTTTGTACATTGGTTAAAGCATCTACAACTGGAGCAGTACGTTTACTAGTCAGCACATCATTCATACATTTTACACTAGTCTGTATGGTTCTTTTGAATTTCATCATATCTTCATGTAATGTCTGTAACTTGTTACTTTCTTCATCACAAATTTCATTCATTTTACATTTTATATCACTGCCATATTTTCTGACCCTGTCAACCATTTGCTCAACATTTTCACAGGCTTTTTTCGCTTGGTTCCTGATATCAGATATTTGATTGGTTAAAGATTCACAGTTTTTCTCAAGTTCACAAACCTTCCCTTCTAACTCCACTTTTATAATGTTTAACTTTTCTCTAAGTTCTTGGTCGACATCTTGAAGATCAGCTATTGTATGGTTTCTGTGATTCTGTATAAAACAGCTACCACAAACAGCAACAGAGCAATCGCGACAATAAAATTCTATTTCTTTTGTCTTGTGTTGCTGACAGAAATGCTTTTCTGTTTCATCTTTTGGTTGGATGTAAAAGTTTGTTGAAAATCCTCTTGCACCGCCATCTGGTTCCTGAATCTCTGTTCTACAATTAGGACAGTTGAATCTGTTAAGACGTGAATGTGCTTTGATATGTTCGTCTATACAATGTTCGCAAAAGGTGTGAAAACAGGGAAGTATTTTAGGTTTAGTAAAATCCTCTAAACAGATACTACAGATACATGTATGTGTACCATCGCCACCTTCCGCCATCTTTACAGTTCAGCACATTCCATGTAAAAATTACAGCTATTATATTCACACACTGTTGTCAGAGAATGTAGAGTTTCTGTATAAATTACTGCAATATTTACAGATTATAATTATGTGGTTGTTTTATACAACAGTTCAGATCACACTTGTCCTTTAATTCAGAGTTTCTGTTAAAATTTAAGCTATACTCAGCATCTTAAAGCCTACATACAATAGACAACAGTTGAGATTACGGAAGTAACCACTTGTCTTGGACAGTATGATGTCATGTCCCGGTTATAAAACATGATGACTAAATCTGTCTTTATATCACTGACTTGAAGTCCGGATCCTGTCCAAGTTAGTGGTATACAATAGAGTATCAAGATGACACATGAAGACCTTGCTTGACAATTAATCATTGAGCATAATAAAAACACAACACAATGTGTGCTCCTAGCCAAGGCCACCTGTCCCCCCTCCCCCCCCACACACACACACACAAACACAAGTGTTGAAATGAAATGTCATTATACAAAATAACCATATGAGAAAGCAAACATGATCCAAATTTGAATTACAATTTCCCCAAATATTTCCAGGATCTCATGTTTTCTGAATGTTGGCGTATCTTGCACGGCAACCGCTTGTTTTGTTGGCATTCGGCTGTATTGTATTGTGTTTGTAATATTTATAATGACTTCTTTCAAGCAGGCCCCACCAAAATGGTGCAAACTGGGCCACATAATTATAATTACCATGACCAATCTAACCTTCCCTATTCAAGCCTGGAAATAAGGCCCCTGTTACTGACAATGTCAGGCACAGATACAGGCTTTGTCCGGCAAAAAACCTGATTTGTCTTTTTTATTAATACACGTTCGACACTGAGTTGAAAATGTCAGATGCTATTTCATTAATGCCTACATCTTGTCAGGTACATCTAAAACTGTTATTTCTAGGCCTGTCCCTATCGGTAGCAACAAAGATTACCCAAAGTTAGTCTAATAATGAAAAAAGCATTCTGATGTTGTTTACCCTATCGAATCCCCGGCTGTACGTGGCAAGGAGTAGAGTCACCTGTCTACCTCATGGGTTTTTCTCCGGTTCTTCCAGTTTCCTCCCACTGCTAAAGACCCCTACACGCAAGTGAATTATTGAAATTAAATTAAAACCATATGTTAGTCCCGAAATGACCTAGTTTGTCAAGTGGACGTTAAACCCCATTTCTCTCTCTCTCTGTTTACCGGTATATTTTTATACGCCCACATTTTCATGTGGACGTATATTGTCGTCGCCCCTGTTCGTCCGTCCGTCCGTCCACAATTGTTTGTGAACAGTCTACAGGTCACAATTTTTATCCGATTTCAATGAAACTTAAAACATAGGTTTATCACCCTAAGATCTCGGTTCCTTTCGATATTGGCAGGTATCGGACTGTAACTTCATGGGTTATGGCCCCTGATTGTACGAAAAATCACGTTTTTTAGCTTGTGAACAGTGTAGAGGTCACAATTTTGAACCGATTTGGATGAAACTTGAAATGCATGTTTATAACCCAAAGATCTTGGTTCCTTTCGATATTTGCGCCAATCGGATCGTAACTTATATCACCGTTCCATGGTTATGAAGGTTGAGTTCAAATTTCGTGAAAATCGGACCAAAATTGACGGACAAAATGGCCGCCATTTGTACGCTAATAGTGTGAAAATATGTTATATCAAGGTTGTGAACAGTGTAGAGGACACAATTTTGAACCGATTTTGATGAAACTTGAAATGTATGGTTATAACCCAAATATCTTGGTTCCTGTCGATATTTGCGCCAATCAGATCGTAACTTCCTGAATTATGGCCCCTGATTGTCCGAAAAATCGCCCTTTTTAGCTTGTGGTTCCTCTGGAGGTCAAAATTGTTATCCGATTAAAAAAACAGTTTGATTATATCACCATTCCATGGTTATGAAGGTTGAGTATGAATTTTGTGAAAATCAGACCAAAATTGACGGACAAAATGGACGCCGTTTGTACGCGAATATTGTGAAAATATGTTATATAAAGGTTGTGGACCTTATAGAGGTCACAATTTTGAACCGATTTTGATGAAACTTGACATGTATGTTTATAACCCAAAGATCTTGGTTTCTTTCGATATTTGCGCCCATTGGATCATAACTTCCTGAATTATGTCCCCGGATTGTCCGAAAAATCGCTTTTGTTCGCTTTTGGTACCTCTGGAGGTCAAAATTATTATCCGATTTAAAAAAAACGTTTGACTATATCACCGTTACATGGTAATGAAGAGAGAGTTTGAATTTCATGAAAATCGGATTAGAATTGACGGACAAAATGGCCGCCGTTTGTACATGAATAGTGTGAAAATATGTTATATCAAGGTTGTGGACCCTATAGAGGTCACAATTTTGAATCGATTTTGATGAAACTTGACAGGTATGTTTATAACCCAAAGATCTTGGTTCCTTTCGATATTTGCGCCCATTGGGTCATTACTTCTTGAATTATGTCCTCTGATTGTACGAAAAATCACCCTTTTTAGCTTGTGGTGCCTCTGGAGGTCACAATTATTATCTGATTTAAAAAAAAAAATGTTTGATTATAAAAACCAAACAAATTCTAATGATTTTCTGATAATTCCTTAATATGCGACAACTCTTGTTGACTGCCCGGACGATTTGGCTGCTGTGTGGGCGTATGTTTCGTTGCCTGGCAACCTATTTTTTATTTTGTAGATTCTACATATGTTCCAGAAAGTTGTTGTACCATGGCTAATAAAGAACTGTGTGTTATATTAGATAATAGCACGTTTCTAACAGCCGATCCGATCGTAACTTATCCTACAAATGCCAACTTTACTCTCCATACACAGGTAAATATACATTCACAGGTGGCTAGCTGAATAAGATGCTGGCTCAGGATTCTGATGTTCGCAAAGAGCATTGCTCAGGATTTTCCAGCGTAGGAATGCGACACAGCAAGGTACAGCGTCTCTGCTTTTCAAGTAATATTTTCTGGTCTAAATTCTTTTATTTTTAACGCAGGTACTACTTGAATATACTTAGAGGGGTGAAAGATCCTACAATTAACTCTCCCAACATATTTTGAATTCACAACAAGCTCTCTCTCTCTCTCTCTCTCTCTCTCTCTCTCTATTTTATTTAAGATGTTTATTTTTGGTTAATTATGACTGTGTTATTATTTGGTATTTTTAGGGTTGTTTTGATAAATTGGATCCACTGCTGGAGAGAACTGGTATTGTGATAGGAACGACAGCCATTACTGTTGGTGTTTTTCTGGTAAGAATGAAATTTTTTCAATTTATTTATATCTCTGCTTCCAGACCAGCAGTGGTTGAGCAGTAGGCACAGGCCTCCTGACTGTAGTATCTAGGCCGAATGCTGATGAAGAGAGAGATAGAAATTGCGTTGAACGTCCATTCGACACAAACTTTGTCATTTCAGGACTTACCCATTGTTCAACTTTATTTTAGTCATTCACTTACACAGTGGGGTGTTAGTGGTAGTAAACTCGAGGACCCATAGAAAACCCACAAGGTTTTCCTTGTCGCGTACAAGCGGGAAATCGAAACAAAAAGATGAAGAAGAATGTTCAGGATTTTACATGCCCGGTTCATCTTTGTCAGTGGTAGTTCTTACGGTCTGAGGACAAAGAATGGACTGAATTTAGTTTTGACGATGAGACAAAAAACATGGTGTGCATGTTAAAGTACCATTGGGAATTGGAATTTGATATAAGAATAGGCTGTCGTGCCTCTGACCTGGCTAAATTTCCCTCATAGGCCACTGTACCGTGTACGCCTGTCTTCATTAGCAAAGTAGAAGCAGAAGAGTAGGATGTTAAACCTCTTTTCATTTTTATGATATTTTTGTTTATTTCAGTTGATTGAGTTGGTTTTATCTGTGATGATGTACAGAATGTTACCGAAATAATCGTTACCATGGTGACACACAATTGAATGAGAATTATACTGAAATCAGATGTTTATCTCAGTTTCTCGTATTGTTTATGTACTAAATTAAACTTTTCAGTCAGTGTTTTGATCACATGAACTTTTTGACTACTCATAATCTGTATATTGTGATGGTATGACAATGCTCAGAATCCACTGCTGATTACAAAAATCTTAGGAATGCTTGTATAGTATCATTCAGGATTCTCGGTTCTTGACTCACGAGAGAACTACTCTCCCATAATCTGGAAAAACCTAACAAGTCAAATTTGGGTGAAAATTGAGTTAGACCCATATTTGGACTTAGTACACATGTATATAATAATAGGTTTTTTTTTCTCCTTCACTGAAAAGACTTCTAATTATCTTCATCTAAAAAGATATAATATTCAGTAGCTTAATTTTGAAACAAAACAGGTTTCCTTTGGTTTCTCAAATCTACATTCAACAGTGTTACTAGGTTTTTCCAGATTACTTGAGAACTGTTAGTCAATTTACATCTTATAAAATTAGAATTTCTAAGAATTATACCATATAAAAAATTTGTATGATATGTAATGATATATAGTATTTATAGTGTGTTACAGGATTCTTGTTTCAGATATATCGACTAGTCATGACTGACTTGTTGTCAAATTGACCGGCTAGAGACCTTACCTATTAGCTAAAAATTTTCATATTGGCTATAAAAAATATCTTGCTTACAATACCAAAATGTCAAAAATTGATCAGTTGTCAAAATTGTAAAATAAAGCCCTGGTATGGCCTCATCATGGCCCCATGTTCCACTGTCGATCAGAACTGTGTAGTCTAACCGTAAAAAAATTGCTACATAATTTTTTGTTATTTTGAAATGGCATATTGAGAATATGGCAGGATTATACATGTATATAAGCCGGGTATTTAATTATTTGTATGGTTTAATTACATTTTATGTTTAAATAGTATTTTGGTCTGTGATAATTATTTAGTGTTTTTTTGTTTTTGTATCATTTTAGTCATAAAACTTGTACACTTTATTTGTTTATTGTGTAAATATAGTCTTATACTTTATATATATATATATATTGTTATTGTATGCAGGAATGTCTTAACAAATGGGCAGCAGGGGTCTCATACAAACCGATTTTGACGGTACCAATACTACAATAAAAGAAAAAAGTTATGTGTCATCGGTGTCTTCTGTACAATCTAAATGACATTTTTCATTTTCAATCACGATGTTGAATTGTGTTTCTAACAACTCTGCATCTCTTCATACGTATTGTGACTCCTTTTTGACTCAAATACACCCCAGGAATTCTTTAAATAATGGTGATTAAAATGAGAATAATTGGATAAAATCTTTGTTTTCTTATTGTCAAAGATATATTCTTGCAAATCACATTTGTTTTTCCGAGGTTTTATTATCAGGGTGTCAACACCAAACCTCATAAAACAAATAATTATGAAAAATACAGGGGTGGGGGGCAGGGTGTATAACTTTTTTCTTTACGTATATAATATTGACCATGTGAGTGCAGGTTGTTTAGGTAGGGGACCCTAGTGCCAGAAGACCTATAATTCTGTTAAGATGGTCCTGATTGTTTGTATTATTTTAGTCACATGATATGTGGAAAGGTGGGTTGAATACAACTAACGATTATTACTCTTCGTTTTTTACTCCCTGACTAAAGATGCATGACAACATTAAAAGTAGTTTTTATTCACGTGATCAACTCCCAAGATATTGAATGGATTAGACAATGTCCGACATATCTTCGTTCAATTAGTAATGACGTCTTACACAGAGATTACTGATTGAAAGTCAGGGCAATGGGACTTGACAGTTGAAACTATTTACGCTATTCCTTGTCAAAACTTCAATCAAAACTTTGCTCAGAACAAAGTAATTTGACTTGAATTTTTAATATATTCATTTTGCATTGTCTATTAGTGAACTATTATAGTAAGAACCTTACATAATGCATCTTTAAAGTGTGTACATGTTTAGAATACTCTCAAAGTATTTTCTTTAGACAGCAATAATATATATATCTTTGTGTTTAGTAACCAAACATTCCAAAAATATTAAACCTGTTTTCCATGTACGCATTTCTGTGGGTGTTTTCAGCGGTTATGTGGAACTTGTCCCATTACATTTGCATCAGACTGACTTTTTTGTCAGCTAAAAACGTGACCGGAAACATGTACATGGAAAATGGGCCTTGCACTTTATTTAAAGTATCTTGTAAATACTGTGTGTGTGTTTATTTTATATATCACTATGGCATAAGATATAAATCTTCAATATTTAGAACATTCTTTCCCAACCTGGCATCTTGGATGGCCCATGAAATATAAAATCTGTCAATTTTTATGACAAGTGTCTATCAAGCTGGAGTCCATGGAAGCCTTACGAGTTGGCTGTGCCTACTGCAGATTTCTGGTATAAAAAGTTTATCAAAAATTTTTGTGAAAATGTATTGTAGGCATTTCAAGTCCTAACGCCTCCAATACAGGAGGCAGTGGCTGGATGGGTTAACACGTGCCTGCTAGAACATAAGATCTGTCATTGAGTCAACTAGCATGGTTTTGATTCCCCACTCGTGGGGGGGGGGGGATGGCCTAGTGGTCTAGAGTGCCACACTTCGACCTCTAGCTGGCCGGTCACCTCTGGCTTGCGGCTGTGGTTTCGATCCCTGGTGTGAGCGTATGTGGCATGGAGATAGGGGCTCCTTCTCAAGTTGAATATGTAAAATATTCCCAAGGACCTGTGAGTGTAAAAATTGTTGGGAATCGCTGATTTAGAATATCATGCAAATACTTTATGTAATAGTATTTAAAGATTTATAATAATTGATTAATATCATATAAACTTGATGATCTGAAATTATTGTAAGATATATTTAAAATTTTTAAAACATTACCAATATTTTTATTTATTAAAACGAAAGGCATTCAACAAAATATATTTCTTACAAATCAGCTCTTTGATCCGTAAAAACTTTGAGATTAGATATTTTTTTGTGATACTCGATTAATTTGTTACTGTAAACCAAGAAATGAACGAACCTTATGATCTGAAGTGTCTGCGTTAGATAACTTGGCAAGTGCGGCCTATGAGGGCAACACAGGTTCATCACACCGTCCCACAGACATTGACAAAAGTCTGAATAATATTGAATTTGACATCAACCGGTGTGCAGCTAAAAACTAAGATGATGTGTTTCATCAACACCCTTTTTCGTTTCGGCCTTAAACTGTCCAGTTTTCTGAGTTTGGAGATCTGTAATTCTGCTAACACTGGAACACAATTAGGCTTTTCTCATAAGGTCAGCTGTGTCTGTAATTTGTTCATTTCTTTCATTTTTCTGCAGTATTTCTGTGAACTTTGGAATGGCATCAAACATCCCAGGAAACTGTTTTTAAGGATATATATTTTGTAATATATTTACATCTTGAATAAAATATATTAATTATGTTTTTCCTGAATGTTAATTTATCTTCGTCAGACTGTGACAATTGGGAGAAAATTTTCCTGTGGTATAGCAAATTTATTTTATTCACTTATGCAGACACTTAAAAGCCAATATGAGCTGGAGACGAAATAAAATGCCCTGTGTACTCATTGGGAGGAACATAACATAACCCTTCGCAGTGGAATAAAATGAAGAGTCAGCAGAAACAATTGTCCATGCAAAATTCCCCTCATGGTACATTGAAAGCATATGTCTGTCTTCATTAGCTCAAGGGGGGTTGGGATGGCCTAGTGGTCTAGAGTGCCGCGCTTCGACCTCTAGTTCTGGCTTGAGGCTGTGGTTTCGATCCCTGGTGTGAGCGTATGTGGCATGGAGATAGGGGTGCCTTCTCAACCTCGTGGGTTTCCTCCAGGCACTCGGGTTTCCTCACACTGCTAAAGACCCCTACGCACAAGCGAATTATTGAAATAAAATAAAACCATGTTAGTCCTGAAATGACGTAGTTTGTGTCGAGTGGACGTTAAACCCCATTTCTCTCTCTCTCTCTTTATTAGCTCAGTGGGTGTATGAAAGCAGAGTATTAAACCCCGTTTCTTTTACCTCCCCAATCAACATAACTTGCTCCAAACTCATGCCATCGTTAGACAGATAACGGAACCCAACACCTTTGTTAAATATAACGTCATGTTAAAGTTAACCAGCTTCCAACAACAGACATTCTCCTTTCAAGATAACGAGCCGTTAACCGGCCCACTACAGCAATATATAAATTTGCTCATTTTGGGGGTCACTGATCAAATTCATACATATTGGGTTGGTTCAAGACTAAAGGCCCCCACCTGCCTCTATAGGGCCAGAGACTTTACTGTATCAAAATTACCCCAATAGTAATAGCACATTGCATGCCGTATGCCCGTCTTCAATAGCCCAGTTGGTGCAGAAAAGTATGACATGAACTACATTTCATCAACAGAGAACATAAGCTAAGATTGTGTCATGTTAATTTCTACTGGAATGTTCACATTAAAATGCTTTTAATCAGATTTAAAATACAGATGTAAAGTCACCCTTTGATGTTGGCGTACCATTATTTAAAATAATCGTAGGGGCAACTTGCCAATGCTACTTTATTTATACCAGTGAAATAGTGGACTAGTGTCACTTATTTCACTGTAAAAGCCTGTGCAGTGCAGAGTGTCAGTATTTTAAGATGTTTAATGGTCTCAGGCTTATGACATTGCGTAATATACATAACCAGGCATCTGCAAATCAATGACAAAGAATCAGATCAGCCAATGAATTTATTCCAAGGTTGTGTGAGGATGCCATTTTAGTGTCAATGTATTTTTTTTTTATTTTATGCCAACATGAATTTTGAACTGACAAAGAGATGTGATGACAGCAATATTTGACATTAAAACATGGGTGTGTAAAAAAGACAAAGAGTATTTTGTTGTTCATATTAATATTTATTATGGTACATGTATAGACCAATCAGACAAACCTTTCACACAGCACAGATTCATGGCATGGCGTTAATATATACAATCGTTTTATATCTACATAATATATTACTTCAATTATTGATAAACATCCGTTTAAAATGATGAATCATGATCTATATATTAGGCCAAGATAAAAAAATACCTGTGTTTACAATAATGAATCATTATCTATTTTTAGGCCACGACAGAAAAAATAACTATGTTTACTGTTACTTGGCCTCGCGAGAGGGTAAGTCGGTCGGAAAATTTTTAAAAATTTTTTTGGTGGGTTTGGTTAGTTTGGTATTATCTATTTGTTATCATTTCTAGCTAAATGACTGAGTAAGGTTCTTGAAAGTAATCCCAAATATTTCCATGCTGGAATTTGTCCAGGAAGAATCACACCTAGACCGAGGAAATTTGAGAGAAAAGTTTAGGGTCAGCGATTTTGGTACAAAAAAAAAAAAAAAAGGGTCAGAAGTGTAATCATAAATACAGGTATTTTTCTTATTTTGGCCTTATTTATATTTAAACAATTGAGCGTACATTGTACCCATATAAACATCAATCATCGTCTGTATCCAAAATCTCAATGAAACATAAACTTAGAAGATCTAAAAATTAGCAAACTATTTCAAAACAATAGTTTTATTTAATCATGAAATACGGTCGGGAAACAAAACTAACAAATATAACAGATTCAGCTTCACATTCAAAACAATATTGTTAGCGGAATTAAATAAATGAAAATTATTTGTTCTCTAATAAAAAGTTGGAATGACCATCTTACAATTTAACATGACAATCCATCTTGGGTTAGTCTGTGCTCTGCTTTTATTACCCATGGTCAATACGAGTCTGTATCTGCCATGAAATTCATAGATGGAACCATTCAGCAACAAAATTCAAGCATGATCAAAATATGACCTTATAAAAACCATATTTCCCCTTGAAATTGAAGGATGGAGTCAATGTTAATCAATAATGAAGTTTATGCATAATTTAAATACAACCTTATAAACGTATATGCCGTATGAAATTCCCGGACTGAGCCAAACAATCAAGTCCAAGTTCATACACGATCTAAATACGAGTATAGACCTATATCCTCCATGGGTAACTAGCTTACAACAAATGGACACAAGACAAAAAAGTTATGAAAATACAATTATTTCTTTTTTTTCGTATAATTAACAAAATAGAAAAACAGAAAGATCTCTGATATAATAAATTAGTTAGTGTGGAGATCATACTGCATTGTTGTTGATTACAAATTATCTCCCCTTACACAGCACTTTGTCATGATTATGCATAAACATTCCGTCTACATCTTCTCAATTCTCAATTTCCTGGATATCTCTCAACTATACAAGCATGTCCCTAGAAAAGCAATGATTAATACCCTCAATATATAATATAGTACTCTGATATTGATGAGTTAGGAACAGTAGTTGATTGAGCACTGAAATAATACTAAATGAACATTTGTATGATCATCACAATATTGTTATGATCATAGCAATATGGTCATCACTCAAATCATACGCATTTTAGCATGTATTAGGCCGAGAGAAATTTGGTATTTTCCAAAAAATGCAAATGACACATATTTAAACCAAAAGCGATAGGTATGAATATCATTAAAAATATACTTTAATATATAAATCATTTACTTACAATTCCTCCAGCAGCACAAGCAGCCACTAAAGCAAACTGTCCATCTTCTGCCTTCAAACGATTTGCTGCTGTTGTTACCAATCGAACACCAGTTGCTCCGAATGGATGACCCAATGATAATGATCCTCCCCAAAGGTTAAATTTATCCATCGGTGGAGCACCAAACTGAAAACAAATATCCAAGAATTTAATTATACCAGGACAATGGGATAAGATGCTTCGTTCGCTTTTTTCACATCAAATTTCAATACATGTATTCAGTTTGAAAGGGACATTTTCACATACAAGAACTTTTATATAATATCCGACCTTAAAATGCAATAAACAACAAGATACCAGGCCCCGAGTTCACAAAGCATTCTCAGACCTAAGTTGAGAGTTTACTCAAAATTGTTCGCCTTATTTATACTAATATATTGTCCTTTAAAAAAACTTTTGTTGTTTTAATGTATAAAATACGCCTACATGAATAAGAAACTATGTGCAAAGTTTTGTGTTTCTGGATCAAAGGTATTTCTCATAAACAACGATTGAAAGTAGAGTAAATTCTCAACTTAAGTCTGAGAATGTTTTGTGAACTTGGGGCCAGAATAAAAGAGGGAGAGAAACAGAGTCCACATAGCCGACATGAGCCATTTTTTTTTTATTTGAGCTGGACATTTTGGTAGTTATTGAAAATGAAATGGGGTATAACATCCTACTTTTTGGCACCAATTGACTTGTCTGTGAAATCATAAATGCCTAATAATGAACGATGCACCATCTGAGCTAATAAAGACAGGCATGCTTCTTGAACAAAACTTTTGTCAGAACAGCAGCTTTTTGGGCCACTCTTTGCTAATTTTGACAGTCAAGGGTTCTTTAATTTTGAGAAGAAATGTTGGTCAGATCGAAGGGCAAATCCTACATGAATAAGATTTGGACCTGTTTTAATCATGAGTTATCTACTGACGCAAACTATCTAAATTATAGGAAACATCTGTTCTATATAACCACTAGCTTGATCTCACTCTTAAGAGAGAGAGAGAGAGAGAAATGGGGTTTAACGTCCACTCGACACAAACTAGGTCATTTTGGGACTAACATGGTTTAATTTTATTTCAATAATTCGCTTGCGCGTAGGGGATTTTAGCAGTGGGAGGAGACCGGAGTGCCCGGGGGAAACCCACGAGGTTGAGAAGGCACCCCTATCTCCATGCCACATACGCTCACACCTGGGCTCGAAACCACAGCCACAAGCCAGAGGTGACCGGCCAGCTAGAGGTCGAAGCGCGGCACTCTAGACCACTAGGCCATCCCAACCCCCCACACTCTTAAGAAATTTTAAAATTTCACAAAGGCTTTCATGTCAGGATACTAGAATTAAAATACCATTCCTACCTTTGATGTTCTTCCCATATGTTTGGTGCAGAAATTATCACTATCTAAGGCTTTCAAGTTGGCTAAAATCTGGCCCTGAAAATCAAAACACAATTAATCTACTTAGACTTAATTGAACTCATGTATTCTGTGAATACCAGGAATAGCAACTATCTAGGCAAACAGATGACACAAGGCTACGAAGTATGCACAGAATTAATACGAAAACTATATCTCAACCATTTGATCACATCATTATTAACTTAATTTGGACCGACAAAACTAACTTGCGATTCTGTCAACTCTGGACATACACTTGAACATCCGATTGTTTAACAGCCACATTGGACATTTGATGTACAGTTAATGTGGCAATTCCATTGTGTATTTGTTGGACAATATATAATTCTTCATGGCTTTATCGACACTAGAGTATACCCAAAATAATTATCTAATATTCATTTAAGAAGACTAAACCAAACTACCAACAGTAGTTAAATTCTTTTTTTGAAATGATACAAGAAAACAGAAAAGACAGTGTGATAACTTACGGCAAAAGCTTCATGATATTCAAAGACACTTATATCACTTAGTTTTAATCCGGCTTTTTCTAGAATTTTTGGAGTGGCATAGGCAGGTCTGAAAATAAACACACAAAAATCCAGTTGAGAGCACTGTTTAAATCACAAAACTATTCCAACCCTCATAAAACTATTCTTGATTTTCACCTTTCTGATGTTAAAGTACATGGTCAAATTTATCATTCAGGATCTGGGTTTTGGAAATTTGTTCTGGAGATGTAAAAGAAAGGTTTACCAAGCTACAAAACATATGCCAACAGCAGCTAAATCACTCAAGCAGTCAACAAAGACATATTTATACATTTGGAGGTAATAGGAACATTTACAAGACTGGGTAACAACCCTGCACTAATAATTAACAAAATTTGATTGGCTTCTAGTTCATTCTATTGTATATATAAAGCATGTACTGGTAGACAGACAAGCAAATGAAACAGAATCAAATAGGCCTAATAGATCTCGCGTTTCCTACCTAAGCAAGACTAGCCTACCATTTGGCACCAGCCAATTAGGAGTGTAATATTTTTACACTGTCATATAAAGTCTTTCTTACACGGAATGTAGTCTTAAACATATATCATTATTCTCGACTGTAGTCAATTCAACTCACTGGAGACTTACTAACATGTTATCACACAACATAATGTATTACGAACATGTTTTACATTAACGTATAATTTTATTAGCGACTCACCCAAGTAAAAGTTGATCTTTTGGATCTTGTGAAACATACAAAAAGTCTCGGAGATATGCTTTTGGTTTGAATCCCATGGCAAGTGCTTTTTCTTCAGACATAATCAAGCAAGCAGAGGCACCATCAGTCTAGACAGAAAACAAATTCAGTGAACAATAAACCCAGTATATAAACTAACATTATACGTCAATAAGACTGTAAATATCAAGATCTACAAATATGTAAGAGAGAGAGAGAGAGAGAGAGAGAGAGAGAGAGAGAGAAAAATGGGGTTTAACGTTCACTCAACACAAACTAGATCATTTCAGGACTATCATATGGTTTCATTTTACTTCAATTCGCCTGCGCTTAGGGGACTTTAGCAGTGGAAGGAAACCGGAGGACCCAGAGAAAACCCACGGGGATGGACAGGCAACCCTACTCCTTGTCAAGTACAACTGGGGAATCAAATCAATATATAAGATCATGACATTTGGTGTGTATATGGGTCATTCCATAAATGAGGGGTCCAATTGAAAATTCATACATATCATTGCTCAAAGCAGCAAAAATACCTATTTTCTGATCACCAATTATTTAAAAAAGTAATTCATCATGTAATATGTTTATTATTTTATACTTATGTTCTATAAAAACATAGAAAATCGGTTTGTGGTTAAATATTTTTATGTTGCAATTCATGGTGTCCCTGAAATTTTGTGTACGTTTTGGGGACATTTTTTACTTAACATTTTAACAACTAGACCATGTTGAGCAAAATACTAATATTTCCAAATATTTTCATAAGACATGCAGCAGAAGATGTAAAATTTCGTTTGGTAATTTTTCATTTCTAAACAAATGTTAAATAATCTCAGTCGGAGGATTTTTATTCACGCCTCACAACGTAAATTTTTGTGTCCCCAATATTTACGTTGTATTTTTGTCAGTTTAGCCACGATATTAACTTGAAAAATAAAACCAAAATGTTTCATCTCTATTCCATCTCGTTGGCGTTGTAATAAATAACAAATTCCGAATACGTAATCAGATGTATAGTGTAATATTGTCCGTAAAAATTTTATTAGCTTTATCGATATTCAAAATTGCGTCCCTCGTTCAATTTACGAAGTGCTTGTTTATGCCACCGCTAACGCCGTCTATTACCTGTGAATTACGTCAGAGAGAGATGTTTGGTTTACGGTCACATGATACACACATCCAAAGAGGTCGGTGGCCCGGCGAATGGATATTTTCTGAATAAGTTCGAATCAAAGTTTAGTGTCCCAGTATTTACGTTGTGATCGAAATTACGTTGTGACGCGAATTTTCCTCTTGCATACGGTGCATAAATGCTGAACGTTATAATTGCCGAGTCTAAAATAATAGTATTCTTCGATACCTGAAAATTATCGCTTCCTTGGTATTCGGGGATCACGTGACAGAATGGTTGAGGTGTCGGAATATTATTATAAAAATGGGAAACCAAAAATGTCGTGTCCCTATCATTAACGAGATATTGTATTAGTATACACGTATGTAACTAATGCTCCATTATTTTCTTTGCTTCCCTGTGACAAGCTGACAATTTTGAAATGTTACCTTGCTCTTTCAAGTCTTTTTTAATTATTTTTTTGGCTAAACGGGTTCACAACGTAAGCTATTGAAAGGGACACAAGCAATTCTCAAAGACTGCTACTCATTTTGATTGTTGAAAGTTTTATTTTTTTTTAATATTTGAAAGTTCATTCATTGTTCAAGTTTTAAAGTTGAAATACTACTTAATATGGCTTGATTAAATTATTAGTATTCAAGTCGTCAACATTTGGTGTCCCTTTACACGTGAAACTGCAATACTCCGGATCACATTAAACCTTTCCTTGGTGATTTTTCATGATACAATACTGATTTTCAAGTACAGTAGTTCATGTCGAGGGTTAGGGTCATACAAACTTCAACAATTTTGTAAAATCTTTTTTTTTTAAACATCTAAAGACACTTTTAAGTTTGTATGGAGAAGTTGGGAATATCCATGTAATCGACATTGGCTGACAAGAGGTGTTGGCACAAATATTCACTATCTTTGCTTAGATTTCTTATGAAGGTGCCTCATTTGAATAATAATACATCATAAACACATTAATATATCTTATACATCCACAGAAATTTAGCATTAAAAGTCTAATTTGGTGTCCCTTTACACGAGAAATCTGTACGTAACCTGTCATGTAAAATCGTTCATTACTTTTTTTTGGAACTCAACAATGAGAAATCATTAACTGTCCCGCAAATGGCATACATTACTCCTATTATTGGCATAAGTTTATCAGTGATTGAGATTACTTAAAATTTTAGTACCCATGTCCCACTTTGGCCCCCTCATTTATGGAATGACCCATATGCAAACTGTCAACAACTGTCTAAGATGATTTAACTACACTCAGCTTGGATTACTCTATTCTATATTTTCATTTTAGGGGGCAGCATTGACTTGTAAACTAGGTTATTTTTTCAGTACATCTTACACAATACAATATTTAGGAAATGCAAATTTACAACCTGGCTAAAGGAATGAAAATAAGACTCTCTCTAATTCTACTGCTCCACTGAACACTGTAACCAAGGCATCATTTAATCTTGTGTGTTTAACCCTAATTTCATTTACATTCATTCAGTATCAAATCTTTGTTCGAACTACATAAAAAAAAAGTCTAAAATTCCACCAAATCATCTAATTTGTACATGTGTCAAGTTTAAAGCTGACCGTTTAATTTTGACAATGAACATCCAATTTACAAGCATGAAATGATACCTAGGTTACAGTGCATATCTAAGTCTACTCACAAGAAATGAGGCATTAGCTGCTGTAATGGTGCCATGTGGTTTGATAAAGGCTGCTTTAAGTTTAGACATTTTCTCCATTGATGACGGTCGGATTCCATTATCAGCGGTGACTGGTTGACTAACACCTAAAAAGATGAAAATGAGCATGGCATGAAGAAAAGAACATGTGATGCGACTTCTCATTTGTCTAAGTTCACATTAAAGTGGTATATTTCATTTCGTTGGAAAGACATAGAAAAAGCAGACACACAATATGAAGCTGCCATATTAAGATGGTGTTGCGCTTGTAATGTGGTGCACCTGAGGGGATAGGCACTTGAGGAGTGACGACATGTCTTATATGAATATGAAATGCAGTGTGCCATAAGGGAGCTTTTACATAGAAATACAACTGCCAAGGGTTCTTCTACATGTACGTCAATGTGTATAAGGAACCTCAACTTTTCATACTGTCCAAATCACTGTACACTGTCCCTTGCCAGGCCCTCCGTCAAGCACTATTGACCAGAGAACGAGGAGGGAAAATCCCTAGGAACCAAACTTGAACTATCTAGTTACTGGTGCTTCATATTTTAGGGGCTACTTGATTGTGAATCGGCAACGTTTCAATTTGATAGAATTGGTATCAGGTAAAATGATTTAGTTCTGTCAGTCCTGATGATGCGGTTTGAACACAATCGTTAAATTATCAAATTGCACATACCTGGTACTATATAATCAAGTCTATCTGTTAAATAACCTTTCTTTGTAGCCTCGTCCGCCAGGGTATGTGATCTCACTGCAAATTCATCCTGTTAGCAAAAACCATATTTAACATATTTTAACTTTTACATTTTTGGCTTTTATTTCTGGTTACACAAGAAGGTTTGGCATATTTATTTACACTCATGAAGAAATTCATTTTTAGACTATGCTAGTAAGAGAAATGGGGACACAAAATAGGCCAATTCGGGACTAACATGTGGTATAACTGTATTTCATACAGATTCTACTGTAGTTCTATATTCTGGAGAGAGAGAGAGAACTGGGGTTTAACGTCCACTTGACACAAACCAAGTCATTTTGGGACTATCATATGGTCCAATTCAATGATGGGGTCTTTAGCAGTGGGAGATAACCAGAGGACCCTGTGGAAACCCATGATGTTTAGGCATGTGACCATACTCCATGTCACTTACAGGTGTAGGAATGGAACCACACCACTGGACTCATTAATGTATTAGACCACTTCACCACCCTGTTTTATCAAGGGTGGGTGGGTAACTTTATGATTAACATGCATGTTGGATCGTAAGGTCTGTCACTGAGTCAAACGGCAAGGTTTCAATTTCCGCTTGTACGTTACAAGGAGGATGGTCGCATGTCCAACCTCATTGGTTTTCCACGGGTCCTCTGGTTTCCTCGCACTGCTAAAGACTCCTATGCCAGCGAATTATTGAAATAAAGTTGAACATTATGTTAGTCCCAAAATGACCTGGTTTGTGTTGAGTGGACATTTTTGTTAAGGTTTAACCCGTCTTGAACAATAACATTTCAATTTTTGAGGAATTAAATGTTTATTAATCTATGCTACTGCTTTGAGGCATTAACTGTAATTTGTAGTCAAGGTTTTAGATAAAGGATGCCATTCAGATTTCGTCCAAAAATAAATATTGTTTAAGAAAAAAGATTTTACCTGTTCTTGTCTGGTGACTCCAAAAGCAGCACATAATCTATCAGCTGAATGGCCCATGGTTTCTCCTGTTGAAAACTCAGCTACAGCAGGCAACTAATGAAGAAAACGAATATATAGTTAAGTCATCGCAAAAATATGTACAGTTTAACATCTATAGACAGAGTTCAAACTCAACTTGAGGTCAATTTGGGATTGACATTTGTTCTGTTTTTAATTTTGGGTGAGGTCTGTATCACTACAGGTACGGGTGCGGGTCAGGGGTGCGGGTGGTGGTTTGCCGAATGGTTAGCACATGCATGTGGTATCATAAGGTCTGTCAGACTCATTGACTGAATTGCCGCTGTTTTGATTCTCCGGCTGTATGTGACGAGTAGGGTTGCCTGTCCAACCTCGCGAATTAATGACATAAATTGAATCGTGTGTTAATCCTGAAATGACCTAGTTTGTGTCAAGTGGACATTAAACCCCATTTCTCTCTTTCACTAAAGGCACAAGACTATACAGTGTAGTATGTCCTTATGTTTGGTGCCCCAGATCCATTCACTCTATCTGATATTTGTTTATTTCTTGAAATGCCTGTGTAGTTTGTCTTGTCTAGAAGTTTGTTTTGTCGCTTTTGTGCATGTGTAGTGCGGTCTGCCTGCACATACTAATGATAAAACTACATTTTAGTTAGAACACTTGACCATACAACCCCCGAGGTAATGAAGAACACGAATGCACACTGAAATAGGTCCCATCTAAAAGGGGGGGTCACGGTGGCTAAGTGGATAAGGTGCTGGTTCGCTAGTCTGGATGGGACAAAAAATTGAGGTCCCGTGTACAAATTTGAGTGCACGTAAAAGATCCCTTGGCAGTTGGAATTTGATATAAGAGTAGGCTGTAGCGCCACTGTCCGGGCAAAATTTGCCTTATAGCACATTGTATGGCGTATGACCGTCTTCCATTAGCCCCGGTTAGGTGCAAAAGAGTAGGACGTTAAACCCAACTTTATTTCATTTCCATCTAAAAGGATAACTTCTCGTGCTAACATATCAAAGTAAAATAAAATGTGTCTCACCTCCGGCGTCCAGACAGATGGACTGAACATTTTACTGACAAGTGAAAGTCTAGCTGGTAGTGTTTTAGCTTTGTTCATATTTAACATCAGTTTCCTCATCTTACGACTGTGTCTGATAGGTACGTCTGACATAAATTCAACACCACCTGCTACTACTGATTCACATTGTCCCGCTGCTATCAACCCAATACCTTAATTAAACAAACACCAAATGGCAACAATTAAATTCTTTCATTTAAAGTTGATGTTTTTAGCTCTATGCTTAAAAGCATAGATTAAGCAAATCCAGTAATCTCTACAATTTTGAACCCTTCTGTTACTGGTGACCATAGCCACCAGATTTCTATGTCTATTCATATTGTAGACTATTCTAATGGAACCTGTTAACAACGACCCACAGAAGGTTTAAGTACAATTTGCTACGGCTGTGGTTGATATGGTCAAAAAGTTTTAACGTATCCAAAGCTATTCTAATACTTGAATAAGGCCTGGCCCCTGGCCCTAGTCACATGTATTTTGATTTCATTTTATTAGTGTTAATTACTACATACATGTTCCTGTATATATCTACATGTACTGCCTCTAATAATACAAAAAAAAAAAACGGCGCCAAAAATAAATCCCTTAAGTAACTCGTATTCCATATAAATTGTATCATGTGTTAAACAAAATAAAACCTTTTCTTTTGATAAATGATATGGGAAAAGTTAATTTCAAGATTTTAAAATACTTTCCACAAACTCAAAACAAAATCTTGTCTAGATCCGTTCAAAATGGATGGTGGTGTCAAAGATTCAGGTATTCATACACTTTCTAGAACACCTAGTGCCACTTCACGTCTTAAAATATTGTTATAATATGTACCTGTGGTTATAGCTTGATTAGATGATATACAGGCTTGCGTAACTGTATGAGCTGGTATTCTGTCAGAAAATCCTGCCCCAAGAGCGGCCTGAAAAACAAACATTCTAATGATCATGGTACAGTACAAATGAGGATGAATTTGGTCATAGCATTCTCAAATATGGGCATCTTTTAGAGGCTTGTTTTTGAATTGTTATTGATGAAAGTGAAGGATCCCTATGATTTCAGGAATATCTGGTTCTATTTCGGTAGAAGCTGATTTCGTTTACTATTTTAAATCAATTTCTGAATGTCCACAATCCTTTTATGTGTACACCAACGCTTAGGCCGATGCATGTCCTTGCCTGCCCCCCACCCCCATTCTTCAACACTGTATACAAACATATCGTGTGTGTGTGTGGTTACAGGTTTACTATATCTAGTCGTAACTAGTCATCAACGTTTGTATCAACTCACCTCTCGAGCCACATTACTAGTTTTAACTTCCTGTATAACTGTACCATACACTATATAGTCTACAAAATCTGAATAAACAAAATACAAAACCTGAATAAACAATATACAAAAAAATCTGAATAACGGTAAACAACAAACAAAATCTGAATAAATTTACAAAATCTGAATAAATTTTCAAAATCTGAATAAATATACCAAATCTGAATAAATATACAAAATCTGAATAAATTTACAAAATTTGAATGGCATTTAGCAATTAATCATAATTTAACACAAGGAATATTTGGTAGTTATTAATTTGAATTACCTCTTGAAATTCCAGTTCTCTTGATTAAACCTCTGAAATCAAAACATAAATTAATGGTCAATTTAATCAATCATTCAACAGAGATGTTCGGACCTCTGCCTCCATCAAGGTGACTGAGCTGATATCGCTAACAATGAATAACTAGTAAGTTATCAAGGGTCGCTGGAACCTGGCTCGTAAAAGGATATACAAATGGTACCCTATCCTTTTCTGGGGTATACCCATGCCTTAATGATGAGAGTTTTCAACCTTTTCACTAGTTGATTAATTTCTAAATGTCTTTCATCATCATGTATTTTAAAGAGTTTTATGTTGGAATTTCGAATGCTACAGGTGCTCTAAACAGCATTCTCAGAATTAACAAATTTCAAAATTTTCTAGAGGCCGGGAGGGAGAAAATCCCTGGACACCCTATCTTTGGGTACCCTGGCCCCCTCTGGGGCTCTTGAAGCTATCCCAACAGGGTGATTATTACAGGAGCCCAACTCGAGGGATTACTGAATAACATTTAAGTAATTTTAGAGATACTTTTAAGTCTTCTAGCATTGATATGGGGTTATACATTTTCATAAGACATAAGTAACAGTATTCTGGTTTAACGAAAACCCTAATTCTCAGGATTAAGAAGGGTTTAAAAGGTTGACTTACTGTAATGCTGTTCGAGCAAGGTCATGAGGCATAAGGTTTTTATAGGATGTGCCTGACATTAAGAATGGTGTTCTTACTCCTTCTACCAATACAACATTACGAACACCCTTTTTTTCCAGGGTCCTCTTCCCACCTAGAAATAACATACCATTCAGTAATAAACGTTGGTTGCCAGGCAATGAGTTGAAGTGTGGTTTAATATTTTTCAGGTCCGGGCTGAACTGGGCTAATGAAGACGGCATACACTATTCAGTGTGCTAAGATTGAGTTCAAACTGTTAAGGGATCTTTTACATGCACTGCACAGCGATGTGTACACAGGACCAATTCATAATCCTAAGAGTCTACAAATTTATCCTGATTATTCATTTCATTAAAAAAAAGAAAACCTATAGAGATAAACCCTTTGTCACTCGATTGAACGATCTATATTTAATTTAATTTTCATACATATGAATTTCATGCCATAAATTACAATGCCAAATGCTTTAATTTAGATACTTCATACAAAATCCATGTAATAGTGACTTTTATTTTTTGACTGATGTGAATTGAACATCATTCATCAGGAAGCCTTTTTAATTATTTACTTCAATCAATTTCTTAATATTTGGTACTTTCGTCACATTCTAACACAGAACTACTAAAAAAATAGGCAAAATAATATAGTTTTGTGTAGACCTATGTACAGCCTTTATAGCATTATGGTAGCCTACCTGGTTGTGCTGCAGGCGCTCCTGCTGCATTCTGGACTGATGACGTACTTAGACATCTTAAACCAACTGAAACAAATGTAAAGAGAAAATATATAAACACTATCAAAATTCTGGAAAGTCATCAAACTTTGTCTGAAATATCTAAATCCTACTTTGACTTCATAATGGCTACTTTGATAACTGTCAACCAGACGAGAATTAGAAAAGAAATCTAATTATTTGTTATCATAAAACTACCAAGGTCTTTGAGCCACCAGAACTGAGAAATATCTTCTTTTTTTTTTAACTACCGGTACTGCTACTACTGCGGTAGGGCTTGTACTCAAACTAGTTAGACTACACAGACACAATAAATAAGCCATAAATCATCAAAAACCTAAGACCTATTACAAGTGTAGTAGGGTGTAATAGCCCCTTTAATTATTTTTAGGTGTTATAATCCCTTTAAATCTTTTAGTCAGTTTCTATTGTCCGGTATATCCAGGTACATGTAGTCTTGCATTTCCAGTTGTTATAATTGCTTAGGTGTATAGTTTAAAGTTGCTATTTAAAGATGGTGAGTAGTGTTCTGTTACTTAGCTACTGTCCTAACATCCTGTTTCACCTTTAGTCACTTTTTCTTCTTTCTCCATCTTGGATGCACCGATTGCACTAACTCAGGTAGGTTTATATTTGTTTAACTTGACTTGACATTAGTAAATATGACAATTCCTATTTAATTTAAATACTGTTTTATTCTGGCATAAATTATAAATAAGTAAATACAATAAAAATACATAAGTAATAATTTAAGTTAGATTCCAAACTGTATGTCTAATTTGGTGTTTGTTTTATCTTTTAGTGTTTCGCTATTGTCATAATTTGTATGGGTTTCCTGCTTTTCTAGTTCTTCCTTTTCCTTATATATTAAGAGCACCTTTCTCAGGGTACGTTTTTATATATTTCCTTATTATATGTATTATGTGTATAATAGTTCTGATTCCTTTATTATTACCTGTAATAGGCAATATATCTCTTATTAGTTATCTAGTTATTAGAAGCGCTATATCCTTTTGTATATATATTTGCTAATTTAGTTTTATTATTATTTCAGTGCTCTTCTACTTATTCTTCTTTCTGTAAATAATTGCCTGTTTTGTTCCTGTGTGTTCCGTGTTTTGTAAATAAACTGTATAGCTGTGTTCCTGTCTTGTCTCTTTATGGTTAACTCACGACCTGGAAAGTGGATAGTCTGTCGTCCATCGATCCTGTTACAAAATGGCGCCCAACTTTTACTTAGATGTTTTGTTATTTTATTAAAGTTCCGATTTCTAGTTTGATAATTTGGGGAATATTTTGTATCCAACTTATTTCAATTTTCAACCTTGTTAGAATGGCTCAATCTCAGGATTCAAATTTAACTAGGGAAGTCATCAACGAAATTAAAGGCATTATGTCCACTTTAAATCTCGAATACCAACAGGAAATTTGTCATGATGTTCTTGGTTATGATCCATCAGTAAGACCCAATCATTCTTCGCCAGTTACTAGTGCAGCTCCACCACACAGATACATTCCTGGTAATTACAGTTTCACTCCACGACCGATTCTTCAACCTCATTCTATTCCTTCCAGTTCTACGGTCACTAATGTTAATTCATATAGTATTCCTCCATCATTTCAGCCTGTTTATTCAAATCCACCTTGGCCTTATACTTCATATTCTCCAACATATGTGACATCTGCTTTTTCAACACCTAGATTGTCTACTTTTTCTGGGGATGGCAATAGGGGTGATGTGTCATATAACCAGTGGCGATTGGAAATTCTCGGTTTGCAGAGGGAAGGGACATATTCTATACCTGTTATAATTAATACTGTTCGTAGGGCATCTAGGGGTACTGCAGCAGATTTTCTTGTTGGTCTAAATCCACAGTCTTTAGACGAATTATTCAGTCACCTGGATCCATTATTTGGCGATATTATTTCTGCAGAATTTTTACTCAATAAACTACATATTTCTAAACAAACTGATTCTGAATCAATTTCATCGTGGGCATGTAGAGTTCAACATATTGTATTAAAATTAATTTCATCCGGTATTTTAACTGAATCTTCATCTGATAAAATTCTTAAAGATAAATTTTGGCATGGGCTTCACAATTCATTAGTTAAGAGCAACACGCGGCATATTCTCGATTCTGATGTTTCATTTTCAGAATTAATGACAGCAGTTAGAAAGTCCGAAGAAGAGTTAAATTTAGTTTCATGTTTTAAAGATACTTCAAATCATTTTTCAAATCATCCTTCAGTTATTCCCCCAAGTTCTGTAAATTCTTCTGATAATTTCCAGAGTAGAGTTCTACAGCAGATATCAAATCTTTCCGATCAAATTAAAAATATTAGTGTTAGAATAAACGACATGGAACAAACGTCAACTTCTCGTCCGAGATCTTATCCACCTAGAATTTCTCAAGCTCCAAATTTTTCTGTTCCTCCACCTCCACCTTCGTTTAATCCAGCTTTCCGTCCTCCACCACGTTTTACTACTTCAAATTTACCTCGTGTTAGTCCCATTTGTTTTAAATGTCAACAACCCGGACACAGACAAGGTGATAGAATCTGCCCGTTAAACTATCAGGGACTTGTTCCACGAGGCGGTCGATGAGTCCTGATGTTTTCTCACAGAAAGATAATGCCTCAGATTTTATTTCTAATCTTGTTGGAAGTTCTAATATAGCAGATATTTTAGTTAATAATATTTTATGTCCTTCATTATTGGATTCAGGTTCAATGATTTCTACTTTGTCAGAAGAGTTTCACCACAAATATTTATCAGAATTTCATATTTATCCATTGAATGATTTATTAGATGTTCGTGCTGCGGGTGGTGTTCCGGTTTTATATCTTGGGTACATTTCAGTTCCAGTTCGTATTCCAGATACTTCAGAAGATTTGCAAGCCTTAGTTTTAATTGTCCCCTCGTGTTCTTTCAATTTAAAGGTTCCATTTTTAATTGGTACAAATATTTTATCTAGGTTGTGTAATTTTCATACAAAATCCACTGTGTGGAATTCTACATTTTCAATTTTATGTGATAGGATTAATGCTAGTAATGTTCCTCAATTTTTAAAAAACACTTCTAAGACTGTAACTGTTCCAGCAAATTCTTCTATGGTTGTTGTTGGTAGTTGTAATTTATCTAAACCTATACCTGGTAAACAATATTTGGCATTAGACTACAATTCACTTCCTGGTTTCCTTCATGTAGTTCCTGGGATTGTACAACCTTCTTCTAATATTCATATAAACATCACTAATTCTTCAAATAAGCCGATTGCTATTTCTCGTAATAGTGTTCTTTGTCAACTTCAACAAGTAAATATTGTCAATGATTCTCCATTTTCTAATCCACATGATTCACCTTCTAAACCTTTCGAAGAGTTATTCAATTTTAATTCAGTTAATTCTAAATGTTCTCCTGGTGAAACACAACAACTTAAAGACCTTCTCCATGAATTCAAAGATATTTTCAGCATGTCTGACACTGATTTCGGCAGAACTGATATTATGAAACATAAAATTAAACTAACTGATGATACTCCATTTAAGCAACGACATCGTAGAATACCTCCTTCCATGTTTCAAGAAGTTAAAGACCATATTAACGATATGATTAAGGCTGATGTCATTCGTCCTTCTAACAGTCCATTTGCTTCTCCTGTTGTACTTGTACGAAAAAAAGATGGTTCATTACGATTTTGCGTAGATTATAGAAAGCTCAATTCAAAAACTGTTCGTGATTCTTATGCTCTTCCTCGCATAGACGAGATTTTAGATTCATTAAATGGCTCGAAATATTTTTCATCTTTAGATTTAAAAAGTGGATATTGGCAGATTGAGATGGCAGAAGAAGATAAATGTAAAACAGCTTTCACTACAGGTAGCCTTGGCTTTTGGGAGTTCAATTCTATGCCATTCGGATTAACCAACGCACCTAGTTCTTTTCAGCGTTGTTTAGAGCGTTGTATGTCGGATATTCATTTATTTCATTGTTTAATTTATATTGACGATATCATCGTATTTTCAAAAACCTTTGATGAACACATTTTTCGTCTTCGATCAGTATTTTCTAGGTTAAGGAAACATAATCTTAAGTTAAAACCTTCAAAATGTGAGTTTCTGCAGTCTTCATTAAAATATTTAGGGCATATAATTTCTGAAGATGGTATTAAAGCTGATCCTGATAAAATTTCTACTCTTACAGGTTGGCCTATTCCTACATCGGTTTCAAAAGTACGCAGTTTTCTTGGATTTTGTGGATATTTCAGACGTTTCATCAAAGATTATGCAAAGATTGCTCGACCTTTAACAGATCTTCTTCTTGGCGATTCACCTAAAAAACACAGAAAATCTAATTGTAATTCATTTCACTGGGGTGCAGATCAACAACAAGCTTTTGATAATCTCATTTCTCAATTAACTTCTTCACCTATCTTAGCTTTCGCCGATTTTACTCAACCTTTCATTTTAGAAACAGATGCTAGTTCTCATGGTTTAGGTGCTATTTTATATCAAATTCAGGATGGAAAACAAAGAGTAATTGCTTATGCCAGTCGCAGTATTTCAAAAAGTGAAAAGAACTATCCAGCACATAAACTCGAATTTCTGGCTTTGAAATGGGCTGTCACTCAAAAATTTCAAGATTATCTTTATGGCAACAAATTCACGGTTAAAACAGACAACAACCCACTTACATATATTCTTTCTTCTGCAAAACTTGACGCCACAGGTCATAGATGGTTAGCTGATCTTTCTGCATTTGATTTTTCTTTAGAATACTTACCTGGATCTCGTAATGTTGCTGCAGATGCGTTATCAAGACTTCCTGTTTCATTTGTAGATAATTCTGTCGTAGCTGCTATAACTAATTTCACAGACGTTGAGCATAGTAAAGTTGAAACTTTTTCTTTTAATCAAGATGTAATTGATTGTTTTATGTCTCCTATTATTGGAATTCCTGTAGAATATACCAAGTTAATTGACAATTCTAAGATTTTAAAAGCCCAGCAAGAATGTTTAGGTATTCGAAACATCATTCATTTTGTGAAATCTGGTTGTAAGCCGTCTGATACATTTTTATTTTATATTGATAAAGACTTCCGAGTTCTATTTCGTCATTGGGATAATTTAATTGTGAAAGATGATATATTATACAGGAAATACTTACCTACACCGTCATCTGATACTGTATTTCAAATTGTTTTACCTGTTTCTCTTCGTCAACATGTATTATCATTACTGCATGACAACATGGGTCACATGGGTCGTGATTGCACGTTGGACCTGGTCAAATCACGTTTTTTCTGGCCTTCAATGTCGAAGTATGTAGAGGATTATGTCAGATCCTGCGACAGATGTATTCGGCGAAAATCTCCTCAACAGAATATTAGAGCTCCTTTAATTAATATTTCTACATCTGAACCATTACAACTTGTCTGTACAGATTTTTTATCTTTAGAACCTTCAAAGGGTGGAATTGAAAATATTTTAATTATCACTGATCACTTCACGAAATTTGCTGTTGCTGTTCCAACTAAAAACCAGACCGCTAAAACCACTGCAAGAGCATTAATTCATAATTTCTTTCTACCATACGGAATTCCTGCAAAACTTCATTCCGATCAAGGTCGTAATTTTGAGTCCAGTATTATCAAAGAAGTCTGTAATATTTTAGGGATACACAAATCTCGCACTACTCCATATCACCCAATGGGAAACGGTTTATGTGAACGCTTCAACAGAACACTTTTAAATATGCTCGGAACTCTTTCAGAACAACAGAAACAGAGATGGAAAGATCACGTTCCTTACTTAGTTTTTATATATAATTCAACTAGACATGAATCCACTTCTTTTTCACCTTTTTATTTGATGTTTGGAAGAAATCCTAAGTTACCTATTGATATAATTTTCGGAGATACGTCTGCTACAGATGTACGTAATTCTTATACCCAGTTTGCTTCTGAACTTCAAGATAAATTTAAAGCCGTAAACAGTATTGCTACAGAAAATATTAATAAAGCGCAGCAGAAGCAGAAATTTCATTATGATGTGAAAACCCGAGGTGCTAATCTACATATTGGTGATGTTGTTTTAGTTCGTAATGTACAGATCAGAGGTAAAAATAAACTTGCAGATAAATGGGAGAATGATTGTTATACAGTTATTTCACAACCAGATGTTAAAATACCAGTTTTTGTAGTTCAGAAAGCTGACTCTTCATTAAGGCGTACTTTACACAGAAATCTTCTTCTTCCAATAAGTTCTTCTGGTCGACCTATTCCTGCTCCACGATTAAATGTTCAACTTCCACGTGTTGTTCCTTCATCTGATGTTAGTATTCCTGATTTGCCCATTTCTCAACTTCACACGGAAGATAATGATAATGTAATTACTTCTTCAGTTTCTATGGGTAATGATTCATCTAGTTTTTCCCATGATGTAAGTACAGGTATTTCTAAAGATGATTCTCTTATTAATAAGGCTCCAGTAATTCCTGTTCCAGATAATTGTGATCTTGGTATTTCTAATAATGATACATCTGATGATTCAATTTCTCCGCCTGATCCTGATATTTCTTCCGATGATGCATGTATTTCACAACCAGTCCTATCTCCTAAACGACAACGTAAACCACCTGCTTGGATGAAATCTGATGCTTGGGTTTTAGGGAATACTGTTTGGCTTTGATTTTCATTAGTTGTATCTATTTTGATAAGGGTTTTTTGTTTTGTTTCATTTCTGTATTTTTAGTTAGGTTATAAAGTTGCTTACAGTTTTACTTGATGACGACTTGGCTTTGTTTATGGATTGTGATTTTGGTTATGTGGATTGGTTCATTTTTGTGGTATATATGTATGTTTTTATTTTTATTATGGTGTACCGTAATTATTTAGCTTTGTTCGTGTCGGGACGCCACTTCTTGTGCTGGGGGGATAGTGTAGTAGGGTGTAATAGCCCCTTTAATTATTTTTAGGTGTTATAATCCCTTTAAATCTTTTAGTCAGTTTCTATTGTCCGGTATATCCAGGTACATGTAGTCTTGCATTTCCAGTTGTTATAATTGCTTAGGTGTATAGTTTAAAGTTGCTATTTAAAGATGGTGAGTAGTGTTCTGTTACTTAGCTACTGTCCTAACATCCTGTTTCACCTTTAGTCACTTTTTCTTCTTTCTCCATCTTGGATGCACCGATTGCACTAACTCAGGTAGGTTTATATTTGTTTAACTTGACTTGACATTAGTAAATATGACAATTCCTATTTAATTTAAATACTGTTTTATTCTGGCATAAATTATAAATAAGTAAATACAATAAAAATACATAAGTAATAATTTAAGTTAGATTCCAAACTGTATGTCTAATTTGGTGTTTGTTTTATCTTTTAGTGTTTCGCTATTGTCATAATTTGTATGGGTTTCCTGCTTTTCTAGTTCTTCCTTTTCCTTATATATTAAGAGCACCTTTCTCAGGGTACGTTTTTATATATTTCCTTATTATATGTATTATGTGTATAATAGTTCTGATTCCTTTATTATTACCTGTAATAGGCAATATATCTCTTATTAGTTATCTAGTTATTAGAAGCGCTATATCCTTTTGTATATATATTTGCTAATTTAGTTTTATTATTATTTCAGTGCTCTTCTACTTATTCTTCTTTCTGTAAATAATTGCCTGTTTTGTTCCTGTGTGTTCCGTGTTTTGTAAATAAACTGTATAGCTGTGTTCCTGTCTTGTCTCTTTATGGTTAACTCACGACCTGGAAAGTGGATAGTCTGTCGTCCATCGATCCTGTTACACAAGTAAGAAAGATTATAACTAACAAGGTATGGCTTTTAACAAGGCACCAAATTAATGTATGCTGCTTTATTGTCCCATTCGCATGACTAGGTTAAGGTAGGTCTTGGACTTTGAAGAGCCAGACTCCCAAACAAGATCCCTGCAATCATTCCCATGCATAAACTGAATTGTATCTGGTTTCTTTTCCAAAACTGTCACAAGAGCATATTTTAAGTCATCGACAAATGCTGTCATATTATTTAATTCAACAACATTTCATAACTTACAACTTGTTCCATAATTTTTGGTCAAGAGAGAAACCCTGTGCACCATGGACGCCATGCTGAAATATGTGGACTTTGACCGTCACGTGACTAAACTTTCTGACACCACGTCCTGGCTTGCGCCCAATATTTGGTTAATTTGATGAATTAGATATCGTCTGAACTTTGTTTATGTATAAGAATTTACATCGTATTAACTGTGACAACACAATTTAATGACGAGAAAGAACAATTAATAAACGAGCTTTCGCGAGACTATAGGTGATTTTGCGAGAGTTCAAGGTTCGACCGGCATCTGAGAAAATGGCTGGCATGCGGCTCGTGGGTGCTGCGAGGCAAATATTCCGTGCAGGAGGCAATATCATCAGAGGTTCAACATATTTTCTTAGACTTTATTATACACATATTTATCCGGTATTTTTGCATATCGTTTGTCCCTTTGGATAGTTATTATCACTGGGTATTCTTTGCCGGTCTCTTCATGCAGACGATATTTTTGTTGATTTACTTATGATTTAGTAGTTAGAACTCGCATCATCTACACAATCCAGCATGGATATATAGGCCTAGGCCTTTCCCTAGATGAATGGACTGACAGACGTTAGATAAGATTACTACTATTTCGTTTGAATATGAAAAAATACCAAAAACATTTTGACAGATTTGTATTGGTTGTAATTATGGTTTACCTGACTCAGAGCACAGAATACAATTTATTAATAGAGTTATTCACTGGACTTTGAACCTAAATACAGGTTTTCATCACTTTTCCATGTACTTTCAATGTCATGACCAGGTTATAGACAAATCTCTACCTACTTTAAGCTATTATTACTATTAACCTTTTTACCTTTGTGTTCTCATGCTTGGCCTTTCACAACCATAAGTGGTCCAAGCTGATTCATTTGCCTACAAATATTTTAGTTCTGTTCACAACTACTTTCATATTTCAGAAATGCTTCATGCACAATATTAAGAGACCATTGATAATAAAAACTTAAAGATGTCAATGTTTTCTCAACAATTCTAACCCTATCACTGCTATCAGTCATCCATACAATAGAAAGCTAGCTATAGGGATTTATCTCTTCCACCAGGGTGAACTCACAGACTTCTTGGGTTGTTTTGAAAACTGGAATACATATACATTATGTAAGATTTAGATAAAGAGCTAGCCATTCTTGCTATAATAGTTCGAAAATATATAATGCACTTGTAACATGAATAATTTGAAAATTTCATTTAAATTGCCGGTACTCTAGTATGAAGATATTAATTAGCTTTTGAAGGTTTGACAAGACGTGTACAATATTTTCAACCAATGTACTGGCTGTTCGTAGCTAAGACTAGCTCCTCCATTTTTAAATTAAATCAAAATATGGCTGAACCGTTCTAATCTATTTAATACCAGAGGAATCTGATGCCATCGCGAGTTGGTATATGGACTGGATCAGTTAATTAATAAGCTTATCTAATTAATAATTTAGAAAATATTTCAGGCTTAAAGCCCCAATAACACTCTTGATGAAACTGAATAATATGTCCCAATCTTCATTCTGGTCAACAAATTGTATTATTTTACAATATTCCAATTAATTGATGATATAAATTTCATCTTAACACACCTAATTTAAAAAATTGGAAAAATTCAACTAATTGATTTGAAAAGTCTAACGTAATTTACCTTTTCAAATGTGACTTTGATTTAAAATATTTTCAAACCCTCAGGACAAGTAAAATAGGTCGTAATGGATAATTTACACAACAGGTATGACACGTAAACATCTAGTACTTAGGATAACACTATTATTTATTTTCTGGAGCTGCCAAGCCAGCAAGAGTGTTATTGTCCCTTTAAAGGAAGACCTGCAATAGGCAGATTTAGCTGTTTAAGGATTCAGCCTTTTCATGGAAAAGACTAAATAGTGAAAATATTTTAGTATAAAAACATAACCGGGTTTTAGTTGAAGGGAAGTTGGGTTGGGGGAGATGTGATTGTAAGTCCAGGGGGTACTACTGTAGTCAATGTCAGCCCTCCTTTCATTATTTTTTTGTATCTGCCCTTTCTATATCTTAACTGTTTAATTAAGATATCAGTGTGTCATTTGCACTAAAGGAAGATACCAAATTGTCCATGGTTTAATCTCCATTAAAATGCGTACAAATTAGGTTTTTAAGATTTAAATCAAACTCAAAATATCAGTGGTAGGTAGCTAATTTCCAAGCTTCAGCTTCATCAGATTAAAATGAGGCCCATCAAAAGACTTCAGCAAAACCTGTAACTAAGTGATCTATATTTTTCATAAATTGAACAATCATTTAGGTACTTATAACTTTATAACCTCTGCTAGTTTTGATAATATATGATATTGGTGTTTCAACTCTCTAATTCTAAACAACTGTTCCCGTTGTAAATAAACCTTATATTTACGAAACTGATCTCTGTAATAACTACAACAGTTTTACAACTGGCTCATGTTGGTTTAACCTGTATATTGTCTGAAGTGGATGCCAATATGGTTACAAATCTTTTTAAATACCAATAGTGAAAGCAATTACAATTTTTCGACTGATATTCCTTTTGATGATTCAAATTTC
This sequence comes from Patella depressa, assembly GCA_948474765.1. Classification (NCBI taxonomy): domain Eukaryota; kingdom Metazoa; phylum Mollusca; class Gastropoda; family Patellidae; genus Patella; species Patella depressa. The sequence goes on from OX419716.1 coordinate 14,199,876, forward strand.
ACAATGTTGTTGTCTGCAAAGATTAACAGTCCCTCAAATGACAATCGAGAGACTTAAAAAGAATGAAATATTTTTTATCTATTTCAGCAGATGGACACCAACACAGATCAATTTCTACTTCATTATCAATGGCCGGTAAGTTACCATATATGGACATGACTGGAAGTTTTGGGGATCCAAAATAATCACAAAAATAATGCAGGGTACCGGTACTGTAACTATAGGTCTGTAGCAAATCAAAATAGCAGTTTAGGAAGCTTACATTTATGTACAGCCAACTGTTTTGTGATATTTGGAGAAAAACTAAATTTTTTACATTTAATAGGCTTTAGAAGACAAGTACTGTATGTTATCAATTGAGGAGACACGGTAGCTCAGTATAGCTGAGTATGAGCTCTAATTCATTGACCAGGAATTCCAGACTTTGATTCCATTATTGGCAGAGACAGTTCCCCATCATTTTTTGTCAAAACAGATTTCCCTCACAGCATAATATGTCCATTTTCATTAGCCCGGTTGAGAAGTGCAATGTCCATTTCATTTACTGGGTTAGTCCATTAGTAATTTCTTGATGCACATAATACAATTTCTACTGGACAAGTTATTTGTTAAACCAAGAGCTAAACTAAAAATATCTGAAGTTTTGTGATAAGAATTATTTTAAAGACGTTTATAACATATCCATTACTTAGCTTTCTTTCTTTTTTTTCCCCAGCACGATCGCTCCTTAAGTTGGAGACAAAAGGTGATATAGCTGTAGTTAGATTTGATGATCCTAACTCAAAGGTAATAATTAATGTAATCCTTGAGTGGAATTAAGGGATTGAGAGATCCATCATAGTGTCAAGAGGCCAGACAGATATGGTCAGTGTCCAACCTCGTGGATTATCTCCAAGTGCTCCAGTTGCTTCCCACTACTAAATTGGACCATTTGTTACTCTCAAAATTACATGGTTTGTGTCAAGTGGAGGTTACACCCAATCCCTCACTCTCTCTCCCACTGAGCACATCATGTGACTGCATGAAAGCTGCCAGGCCATACATTAATAGAAAGTACTTTATATCAAGGACAATATTATTCATGCAGGGTCAAATGTTTAAACAATATGAATAATATATGTTCTGATCATGTTGGCACTATCCGGTATGGTATCTCCATGTCAGTATTGCACAGTAGGGCCTGACATGGAAAAGTGTCTAGTCATTTGGATGGGATGAAAAACAGGTCTGCCCACAAACTTATTAAAGTACACATAAAGAACCCTTGACATTTGAATTTGATAAAAAGTGCAGGCGCTGGAAACACTGACGTTTGGACAAAATTGACCTTGTAGCACATTCTTCATTAGCCCAGTTGATGCCGAAAAGTATCATGAAAAACCTGTTTTATTTAATTTATTTTATTTTCAGCAAAATGCACTTTCCCAACAAATGCAGTCAGAGTTTGGAGAAGTTATCAATGAAATACAAACAAATGATAGCATTAAAGCCGCAGTTTTAATCTCTGCCAAACCAGGATCTTTTATTGCTGGTGCTGATATTGGGTATGTATAATAAAGCATGGAGGCTGTTTTGCTCGTTTTTGCCGGACATGTTGTATGCAAGTTGCGAGTGTCCAACCAGGAATATTGCTTGAATTAGCAGAGCCTTGGGGTTGTTTTTTTTCGAAGAGTGATACCCACCAAAAAAAGGGCAAGAACAACAAGCGAAGTCGACCTTGAGTCCTTGTTCCAAATATGTGGAAGTGCGATCAGATTTCTAATTTATATTTAAAACTTATTGTTTTTAGAATGATCGAGAATTTACAAACATATGATGAAGTGTTGGCCCTATCTTTGGCTGGTCAGAAGGGCTTTCAGCAACTTGAAGATAGCCAGAAACCTATTGTAGCAGCCATTATGGGACCTTGTCTTGGAGGTGGATTAGAGGTATACTAAAGTTTTACATATAGGGATGACAGGGCCTGGCAAGGAACAACATATAGTTGTTTTGAATGGGACGAAAAACCAAGGTCCCATGTATACATTTGCGTGCATGTAACAGAATCCTTTCAGTTGGAATTCAATATAAGAGTAAGCCATATAGGGCAATCAACAGGAGAAATTTCTGTCTGCACACTGTATCCATGGTGTATGTTCGACATCCTTAGCCCAGTTAGGAGCAGATCAGTAGGACCCGATTTCATTTCATATAGATGTTTATGAATATTGATATATTGCAATACAGTTTTACATATAGGGCTGTATATAAATTTATATCACAATACAGTTATTCCTCAATACTTAATATGGATGGGAAGAATAACTGATAGTGTACACATTGGTGTCACTTAAAAAATAACTTGACATTTTCAATTTTTAAATTAGAGTAGGCCATTCAAAAGCTCCCTCATAGCACACTGTATGACGTAGGCCCTTCTTTATTAGCCCCTTTGAATGTTATACCCATTTCATTTCTTCCACATTACATTCTGCAATAGAAAATTTGGGCATATCTGTATTTTCACACAGCTTTTACTTTATTTTCAAACTGATTTTAGACACTTCTAATTTAATTTGGTATTTTAAGACAATAATGACTCATTCTAATTCTAATATTCCTTTTTAAAAAGTCTACAAATAGATGCAAAGTTGTTTGAACTGATGGTGGACCTACTAGAAATGATTTTCTTTCTCCTGCAATATATTTCTCAGTGATTTATTTTTAGCAATTCACATCTCTAATTATATGGGAGTCGCATGGCTTGCTGATCAGGAGTTGAGGATTCTTTTCCAAGGATTAGTGTCTAGTCGTTCAAATGAGACAAAAAAAACAATGTCATGTATACATTTTGACGTGCAAATAAAAGACCCCTCGTGAGATGAAATTTGATACAAGACTACGACATAGCACAATTGACAGGCGTTCTGTATTCTTGAGCTAGGGCCCAATTCATGTTAAATTTGTGGCAAATTGGAATTTCATAGATAAAATGAAGAAAAAAAATATAGATGTTCTTCTGTAATTTTACTTATTATGAAAATGTTTTTGTATTGCAGCTTGCTTTAGCCTGTCATTATAGAATGGCTGTAAAGAGTAAGAAGACAATGTTGGGAGTACCTGAAGTTATGTTAGGTTTATTACCTGGTGCTGGAGGTACCTATCGTCTTCCTAAAACAGTAAGTACATTATTATCATCATCATAATCATCATCACCATCTAATACCAGCAGATGGAATTGAAAGTAAGAGTAGGCTGTAGTGTTGCAGTCCACGCAAAAATTCCCTGATAGCACATAGTGTGGAGTAGTTCAAGACAGATGTTGCTGAAAAGAATGTTGAACCCCATTTCGCTTCTCTTTTTAATCAGATAATTGTCTGATTGTATTTTTATTTATGTTTATGTTTTTAGGTATCAGTGACAAACGCTCTAGATATGATGTTAACGGGTAAAATGATTAAAGCCGATAAAGCAAAGAAAATGGGTCTTGTTGATGCTATTATAGACCCACTTGGTCCCGGTCTCATGGAGTCTGAAGCCAATACATTGGCCTATCTTGAAGATGTTGCCATACAAACAGCAAGGTGAATATGTTTATCTCGGCAAGGACCACAATTAGAGCCATCTAGTCCTTTGTGTTGGACAAAAAAAACATGGTCTGATGTATGACTTCGGCAGCACATCAAAGGTCCCATAAACAGAAAGATCGTAATAAGAATAGGCCATAGTGATATTTAAAGGTGCTTGATCGAGCTCAAGCTTGATTATATTGGTTATTCATCCTCAATTTAAACCCTTTTGTATGTGCTAACTGAAATGTGAAAATGACTTTTAGTCTTTGATCGTAAATATAAAACTATGACATTTTCTAGGGGATTGGCTAATGGAACAGTGAAGAAAACACCAAGAAAGCTGGGATTACAAGACAGTAAGTTTCAAATTAAAATATACCAGTGAATAAAACAGGTTTATTTTATATGGAATGTCTGTTCATACAGGGGTGTTGGGATGGCCTAGTAGTCTAGAGTGCCACGCTTCGAACTCTAGCGGACCGGTCACCTCCGGCTTGCGGCTGTGGTTTCGAGCCCTGGTGTGAGCGTATGTGGCATGGAGATAGGGGCGCCTTCTCAACCTCGTGGGTTTCCTCCGGACACTCCGGTTTCCTCCCATTGCTAAAGACCCATACGCGCAAGCGAATTATTGAAATAAAATTAAACCATATGTTAGTCCCGAAATGACCTAGTTTGTGTTGAGTGGACTTTAAACCCCATTTCTCTCTCTCTCTCTCTGTTCATTCATAGGACTTAATGTCAACTGCCACTAAAGAAATCTGGTTTCGATTCCCTGGTTGGATTTAACGAGGAGTAGGATCGTCTGTCTTCCCACTGCTAAAGACCCCTACATGCCAGCGAATTCTTGAAATAAAACTGTTAGACCCATAATGACATAGTTTGTCTCTCTATTTTCAGAAATTATGAACACAATAATGCAGTATGAAATGGGTAGAAATTTTGTATTTAATAAAGCCAAGGGACAGGTGATGAAGTTAAGTGGTGGTCTTTATCCTGCTCCCCTGAAAATCCTAGAGGTATGATCAAATTTAAGTCGGGTAAACTGTTACGGAGTGTGCAACCTGCATTAATTATTGTCCCTCAACTTCCGAGAAAGCAGGGGATTGTTGAAATGGGTTTATCTATATGCCCCTCAAGGAAAACGTATCCACTCATTCCGATGTGACGAAAAACGGATGTCCTGTATCTATTGGCAGAACGTGAAAGATTCCTTAGCTAAATTAGGCTGTAGTTCATGTATCCATCTTTATTTACCTGGTATTTTCAGGAAAGTAAAGCGTTAAATCTTATTTCATTTCGGTACTTTTGTTTATAAAAATGTTTTGAAATAATTTTGATACTATGTTTATATTCTATTTACAGGTTGCTAGAACAGGAATAGAGAAAGGCAAGGAGGAAGGTTTGGCAGCTGAGGCTAAGGTTTGTATTATTCCTGTCACATTATCAAATCTTCAGATAAAGAATTGCAGATAAAGTATCTGCGTCATTTGCATTTCTTGTAAAATATGAAATTTTCCATATCTAAGCTGCCACTTTAGATTTATCGGTCTTTTTTTGATTTCTAAACTTTTTCAATATTTTTGTTTGCAAGGAATTCCTCAATCTGTTAAACGGTGTTCAGAGACTTTAATTGCATGTAAATAAATGTTGACCTAGAATGCTGATGTTGAGATAATCTGACTATGCTCCTGGTGTGTTTAAACTTTATCATACTGAATTGGTAGCAAAATTAAATTTTCTGTTGTGATTTTGTGGTCAAAATTTGAATTTCTGTGCTGATCTTCTTGCATGTAAGGGTTAAACTATTAAAATGGGTTCGTCTGTCCGTCTGTCTGTCCGTCTGTCTGTCCGTCACACTTTTTGGGACACAATAACTCTCTTCCTAATTGAGCTAGAATGTTCAAACTTGGTGTATGTGTTTATTAGGTCAATGCCTTGATGGAGTTCGAAGATGGGCATTTTCCGCTTAGGGTAAGCAGAGATAAGCGATTTGATTGGTTGATGCTTTGGGACATGATAACTTTAGTTCTAATTAAGTGAGATTGATGAAACTTGGTGTATAGTTTCATTACAGTAATACCTTGACTAAGTTCGATAATGAGCATTTTCTGCTCAGGGTAAGCAGAGCGATACGCAATTTGATTGGTCGAGACTTTGGAACACAATAACGCCCCTTCTAATTGAGTTAAAATGTTCAAAATTGGTGTGTATGCTTATTAGGTCAATGCCTTGATGGAGTTCGAAGATGAGCATTTTCTTCTTAGGGTAGGCAGAGATAAGCAATTTCATCTTAGGTTCATCTTGATTGATGATTTTTATGCCAATACAATGACTGCATTCTCATTCAGTAATGGATTCGACAGTAACAGTGTATCGAAACGATTGACTCGGACACAAGGGCCCTTTCCCTTGGCCAGAGGAGCCCTTTTGTCAAGCGTGGGGGCCCTTTGGTCTGCCTTTAGGGTTCCCCTAACTAGGGTACATTTTCATTTTTCTCGTCGGTTTTAGCATTTTTCTTTATAAAACACTTTTGGATGACACTTCGTGTACAGTTTGATTGCTCGATACTTGAAAAAAATAAATGTGCGATTAATTAATAATATGTGTCATCTATTTATTTTGGGATTTCGGCGGGGGACATCAGCCTCACTGTTGACTTGTTTTTTTCATTTTCTTCTTTTTATTTAGGGATTTGCCGAATTAGGTACAACTCTTCATTCTAAGGCCTTGATTGGGTTATTTCATGGTCAGAATGCCTGTAAGAAAAATCCTTTCGGTGTACCCAAGAAAAAGGTGGAGTAAGTACTCAAATTTTTAGTTTTAAAATGAAAGATTTGGATTTCACTGGGTATTAGGGAGCTGTGGTGTAAAACAGTAAACCCCATTTCATTTTAGATTTGGATTTCATTGGGTTGAGTTTAATCATATGGGATCTTTAGGTTAGGATGACTTAAGAATTTATGCCCATAAAAAAAACATGTTGGTATGGTGTAATATAGACTAAGCTGGTGTGACCACGAAATGACCTAGTTTGTGTCAAGTGGATTTAAACCCTGTTTCCCTCTCTCTCTCTCCAAAGTATGGAACTATACACAATTTCAGACCATCCCTCTCCCCTATGGAGCCGAGTCGTTGCCATATTAAGAGAAAATATCAGAGTTAAAATTGACAAATTATAATGGTCAAAATGGTAAAAATGACAATTTGCGTGATTATTCACTTGTAAATATTACATAACACAAAATCACAATATTAGTATCAAAACAAAAATTGTTCGCCAAAAATTAACAGCATAAAAATCTACTTGTGTTTTTTTCACTTTCTACTTTTCGCATTTGCAAATTCACTGTGACTTTTGCATCTATAAGAATTTCACCATTGTATTTTCAACCCCCAAAATTTCTCCAATTGAAGGGCTAGAGGGCGTGGTTCCGGGCTCAGCCGAAGTTGACGTCATAGGACGTCAATATTTAGCGTCTGGGCTAAAATTAATGCTCCATTGGGTTATTCGTGCCTCTTAGTGTTAAGATTATCCGATTTGAAAAAATCAAATAAATAGCTTGTCATGTCATACAACTTTTTGTTTAATGAGATATATCATCGAACCTTGAGGTTGGCCCATTGTCTTAATAGATCCGACGAATCTTTAACTGAACATCGGCATGAATGTGAGCGTATTGCCGGCATTATATCTGAAATAAGTGTCACTACCGAAGAGGTGTCTGATTGTCATAATCAATTAAGAAAAGCTCTACAGTTATTAGACGATGCAATAAATTGTGAAAAATTTCAACAAAAAAAAAAAAAAGAAATAAAAAATCCCTAAAAAGAGGTATGCATTATTGTTCTCGCTAGGTCGGCATTCCAAAATATATCTTAATCTTTGCAATCGATTATGATAATGTACTCCGAATGCATTAGCCGCTTATATCAACCATGATGTCGCGTGTTATATTTCTATGGCGTGCCCGAGCTAAAGGGGCCTTTAATGATTTAACATTTACGATAGTTGTATTTGCATGTATTAAGTGAATAGGTTAGTATGAACAAGTTTACAAATATGACTTAATCTAATATCTACTACAAAAATAACTTTGAATATCTCACAAGAATTGAATATATTTAAATAAAAAGAACATTGTTTTATGTTTGAAATATTCCCTTACAATTTAGAGTAGTCGTCCCTTTCAGATAGCATTAATTTTAGTCTAAAAGATAAAACAGATGAGTGATTACGTCAACTTCGGCCGAACTCGTAAACACGCCCCTTTCCTTATATGGTCAGTTAGATTGGAGAAATGTTAGTGGTTGAAAATACAATGGTGAAATTCTTATAGTTGAAAATGCAAAGATGAAAAAAGTCACAGTGATTTTGCAAATGCGAAAAGTAGAAAGTGAAAACAACACAAGTAGAAGTTTATATTGTTAATTTTTGGCGAACAATTTTTGTTTTGATACTAATATTGTGATTTTGTGTTATGTAATATCTACAAGTGAAAAATCACGCAAATTGCCATTTTTACCATTTTGACCATGATAATTTGTCAATTTTAACTCTGATATTTTCTCTTAATATGGCAACGATTCGGCTCCATACTCCCCCACATGCAAGCAATTATTGAAATAAGAAATATGGCAGGAAGCTCTATAATTGTCATCTGTTACAACTAATGTTTGATTTACATTAGATTTATGTCTATATTTTGGGGGGGTGGGTGGCTGAATGGTTAGCGTGCCCACGCTGTATCTTACGGCCTGCTATTGAGTCAACTAGCGTGGTTTCGAATCCCCAGTTTTGCCTGTCCAACCTTGTGCGTTTTCTCTGGGTACTCTGGTTTCCTCCCACTACTAAAGACCTCTACGCATAAGTGAATTATTGAAGTAAAATTAAACCATATGGTTAGTTTCGAAATGACCTAGTTTGTGTCAAGTGGACGTTAAACCCCATTTCTCTGTCTCTCTCTCTGTGTCTATATTTTGGGCGGACTATAATAGGGTAACAAGATGTATTAGGGGTTGTATATTTGAATGTGTTTATATTTTCAGTACTCTAGCTATATTAGGGGCTGGTTTAATGGGGGCTGGAATAGCTCAAGTATCTATAGATAAAGGAATGCAAGTTGTATTGAAAGATATGTCTTTACAAGGATTAGCCCGAGGTCAAGATCAAATACAGAAAGGCTTCGATAAACAAGCCAAACGTCGAAAAATAACAACGTAAGTTTTCTTTATACTTTGTCAGAAGAAAGGCTGTATTAGTAAATCATGTACGGATTTTTGATATGTCATATAGTGAATAAACTGAATTGATTTTGAAAAGAAGACGTCTGAAAACCTTTATGTTGGTTATTCCCAGTTGTACGTGGCAAGGAGTAGGGTCGCCTGTTCAACCTTGTGGGTTTTCTCAGGGTCCTCCGGTTTCCTCCCTCTACTAAAGACCCCTACGTGCAAGCGAATTATTGAAATAAAATTTAACCATATGTTCGTCCCGAAATGACCTAGTTTGTGTCGAGTGGACAGAGTGGATGTTAAACCCCATTTCTCTCTCTCTCTCTCTCTCTCTCTCTCTCTCTCTCACATACTACTATCTGAAGCCTCCAAAACCAAAGCGGTAGATTGTACAATCTATTGTTTGTTGTATCTTTGTTTTCTTCTGCAGTTATCCTCCACTGTCAATTAATATTTGAATTAATTTATGTTTTAGTTTTGAAAGGGATCAGATAATGTCGAATCTGGACCCGACATTAAGCTATGATAATTTTAAGAAATGTGATATGGTTATAGAGGCAGTATTTGAAGATATTAATATTAAACATAAAGTTATTAAAGAAGTAGAACAGGTGGGTTTCTATCTATAGATATATTATGGGAGATTAAAGAGCTGGCAGTTTTCACTATATTGTTAAACACTAAATAATGTAAAGGGAATTTGCTGAATTAGCGATTGAATTTTCAGTCTAGCCTCGATCACCATTACTAAAGACAGTACAATAATAAATATAGTCTCGATTATCCATTTTATGATTAAATCATGACTGAAAGTTGAGCAGCAAATCGGATTCTAATCCAGTAAATATCGCAAGCTAGTGTTGACATCAAGAGTTAATTAAGGACAGGTTAAGTTATTTAATGTCTTATTTATAATTTAGATAGCATTTCAGGCCTAAAAAAAAGACATGCAATTGGCTAGGCAGTTTCAACACTTGCATAATGCTCTAGGACAACTTGTCATTGAAGCGATATCATTTGTCACTCATAGTCAAAACTATGTTGCCTTATCATGTGATTGGTTGCATGTGCCATATTAGGGCAATTGTTTTACATATTCTACTGAAAGCTTTGCTGGGTACCTTCCATTTACGAAACTTCTGATTTGGATTTGACTAGGTGAGTTCGTAAGATCACCTTCACAACTGGCTATTTTAAATGAATGTTATGCGTTGAACAGATGAGATAATTAATGTTTATATTATTTTTATATTTCAGTATATACCAGAACATTGTGTGTTTGCATCAAATACATCAGCCTTACCTATAACGCAGATAGCTCAAGCCAGTAAACGGCCAGAAAAAGTAAGTTTTTATATCATCGTCTTTCTGTGTTCTCCTTATCGATCTCACTGCAGAATTTTGGCTCTATGTTAGTTATTTGTATATTTGGTGTAGCTCAGATTAACAGATTTTTTAAGAAACAGAATACAGCATGCAATACTTTAGATATTTGTGACTAACATGTATTAATCGTTCTATTCAAATGACCCGGCACGCTTTCTTTGTAAAATGAGAACCAGACTTCAGAATTTCTTGTGTAGCGCGTGATTCGAAACTGGGGCATCTTAGTCAACAAGAAACCAGTTTTCACTATACATTTTCATCACACAAATGAAATGAAATCTGCTAGATGAGTGAATAATGTCAGTTGTAATGAATTGTGCTGTATTTTGCAGATTATTGGAATGCACTATTTTTCACCTGTTGATAAAATGCAATTGTTAGAAATTATTACCACGCCTAAAACATCAAAAGACACCACAGGTTAGTAACTCTAGCTTCGAAATACCAATCTAGATCATTTTAGGACTATAATATGATGCAATTTTGGTTAGCATGCGTGCTCTGTATCATACGGCCTGCCATTGAGTCAACTGGCGAGGTTTCGAATCCCCGGTTGTAAGTGGCAAGGAGTAGGGGAGGCCTGTCCAACCTCTTGGGTGTTCTCCAGGTACTCCGTTTCCTCCCACTGCTAAAGACCCCTACGCGCAAGGGAATTAGTTGAATAAAATTAAACCATATGTGAGTCCCGAAATGACCTAGTTTGTGTCGAGTTGACGTTAAACCCCATTTCTCTCTGTGGATGTCTATAGTATTCAGAGGAGACCAGACGACCGAGAGAAAAACCATGATGTTGGACAGGCAATCCTCAACAATATAAGAGAAATAAAATTATAGAGGTGTTAATTCATTAGAAATCAATGGAGGTAGGTTGGATGGCCAAGTGGCCTTTCACATAACACATAAACTTTATTCTGTAAGGTCTGTCCTTGATTCAAGTTGCATTATTTTGATTCCAGACTTGGAGTAACCCTGCGGGTTTTCAGCAGATTCTCTTTTGTCATGCCAACTTTTAAAAAGTTCTGGTATCCTCCCAATGCCAAAGAAAGCTGTTTGCTATGTTAGTCCTAAAATCACCTAGATTCTATAGAGTGGAAGTAAAAACCTAATTCTCTCTTTTTAGCCTTAAAGTTCCAATTTCATATTTTCTAAGAAAGTCAAAACATAATTATTTCTATGTCTTTTGCTCAAAAGGTTGTCAACTCACTATTATACGGTCATGGGCAAAATTTTTGGGGCATTAGAAAGGGTGACGCAGGGTGATTGAGGAAATAGTTACTCAATTACCTCCCTTGTTTTCCCATTCCTCTCCATGGACGGCTATCTTCAAACGTTTGAATTTGAAGTTGAAAATGATATTTTTGCCAATTTCTCAACTGGCAATAGTGAATTATAGGATTATTCTTTAACAAGGTAGGACTGTTTATAGGTTCAATCTATTTTGGGGCTTTATTTTCAAACATTTTAAAAATATAACTTAAAAAAATGCTATTGGAGCTTTAAATATTGAGTGGGGTTCAGTCAAAATATTTCCTTGTTAAAATGTTAATGTTACTGTTTTTAGCGTCGGCAGTAGAAGTTGGTTTACGTCAGGGTAAAGTTGTTATAACCGTTGGTGACGGACCCGGTTTCTATACAACACGAATATTAGCACCTATGTTAGCAGAAGCCATTAGATTGTTACAAGTAAGTCTTTGTGTATATTATTAGCCTATTGACTTTACAGAAGACTTATTGTGTCAGACATGTTTGTCAGACATATGTATATGCCTTGAAATTAAAATTAAATTTAAAACTAAGTCCAGTTTGACTCGTAGTGTTTTTATAAACTTAGAAATGTATTAAAACTTGGATAACTTGTAAAATTATCAAATTTTATTTGAAAAGAATAACTTGTTAATGAAGGTAATAAAAAATGTCACAAATTGACATAATTTCTTTATCACAGATTAGAAAGATATTTTCCAAAGGGACAGATGTTTTTCGACAACTTGTCCTTATATTTCATTTTCTAAAAAAAAGGTCAAGAAAAATTTCCATAATTTTTTTTTTTTTTTTTTTTTTTTCAATTAATTTTGTTTTCTGTAAATCCAGGAAGGAGTGAGTCCAACTAAATTAGACAAATTAACGAAGAAGTTTGGTTTCCCAGTGGGTGCGGCAACACTAGCTGATGAAGTTGGAATAGATGTAGCAGCACATGTTGCAGAAGATTTAGGAAAAGCTTTTGGTGAAAGATTTGGTGGTGGTAATGTGGAAGTATTAAAAGAAATGGTAGCTAATGGTTATTTAGGTCAGTTTTGTTTTATTAAGATCTTCAATTAAATTTTCTTTTTTTATGTGTGAATGAAAATATTGTTACATTCTGTAAGTTGTCTCGTCAGCCTGGAGATGGAGTGTTCGATCCCTGCATTGGCTGAGAAAAATTTTCCAGATTTTCGGACATTGTTCTGTCCTTGTCAGTGATGCGGGACGGATGGCCTGACAAGAACAGTTGTCTAGTCGTTCGGATAGGATTTAAAAACAATGTCTTGTGTATTCCTTGACAGTTGGAATTTGATATAAATAAGAGCCGCCCGTAGTACCTCTGTCTGGGCAAAATTTCCTTCATAGCACACTATATGGTGTTTCTTGATTAGCACAGTTTGAAGCAGAACATGGATTTCATTTCATGCTAGAATAGAATATAATCCAGGAAATGACATCCAAGAACATAGAACCAAATCCAGCTACATGGTTATGTGGGACTAAATCGATACCATTTTAAAACTACTTTCATTTCTTGCTGTTTCCATTTTAGGTCGTAAATCAGGCAAAGGATGCTATGTTTATGAAAAAGGATCCAAATCTAAACCTGAAAATGATGAAGCACTGAAAATTGTAGAAAAATATCACATTCCTCCAGGATCAGCGTAAGTTTATAAAATTATATATGGTGGGGAAATTTTTATTCTATTTCTTTTGATGTGCAGAAGAGAAGAAAATAATTGCCAATCAATAAGTCTTTTCAAATCAACATAATATCTGAAGGAATAAACTAAGTCTGTATTTTGGTGTGCACTTAAATTATCTCCCCTTAATGTGTCAAGGGAGGTAATTTGATACATGGAATCGGACTAGTAATTCCTCCCACTTGATATAATGATAACTCATTGTTAAGTTTCTTGGCCTAGAGATAGGATGAATTGCTATGATTAGTGGAAATAATTTCCAGTCTTGGTCAACATGTTTGGTTATAACAAACGTCTTGTATATTTTGTTGAACAGTACGATGTTAAATTTCATTTCATTTCGAATATTTTTTTAAAGGTGTAAGTTATATTTATAGCACGGCTTTCATGAACGAAAAGACCAAAGGAAGATCTCCTGTTCGTGTTACAAAATATTGTATTGAGATAATATATTTGTTGAGTAACTGATAAATAACTTTATTACAGAAATTCTGACGAAGATATTCAATATCGATTAGTATCAAGATTTGTAAACGAAGCCATCATGTGTCTTCAAGATGGAATTCTTTCTAATCCTGTAAGTTTCTTTTATGGAAAGTATTGTTTGTCAGGTTTGAATGTGCTTGAAATTTGACGATTGATGTACCTAATTTCTGAAGACATGTTATTATAAACCCACGAACCACAGCTGTTCACTAACCAGAATGTCATAGGTTGTATACCGGTGATATCCGAGAAAGCGTCTCAGCATTTTCCTTGACACCTTGAGCAAGACTGAGGGCCTGGCAAGGAATAATGTCTAGAAGTAAACCATTGGCACCACATGTTAATGATACCCTGATAGTTTCAACATCAGTAGCCCATAGCACACCTGTCATCCTTAGCCTGTTGATCTAGACGTATTCGAAAATGTTGAAGTAATACATAAAACTAATCTACATTATTGTTGATGGAATATTTCCAATTTTATAATGTGGATATTTTGTTTTAGCTTGATGGTGATGTTGGAGCTGTGTTTGGTCTTGGTTTCCCACCTTTCTTGGGAGGTAAGTCATATATTTCTTTACCTGTACGGAGTCACGGTGGCTAAGTTGGCTAACTATCCTGGAGGTCAGGTGTCCATCCTGATTTTCCAGCATGGTTCCCCCTTGTCAGTCATGCAAAACGGAGGACCTGACAAGTACACTGTCTAGTCATTCGGATGGGAAGAAAAAACTGAGGTCCTGTGTACAAATTGGTGTGCATGCAAAAGATCCCTTGACAGTTGGATTTCGATATAAGAATAGGCCGTAGTGCCGCTATCCAGGCAAAATTTCTGTCATAGCACACTGTATATTAGCCTGGTGTGGAGCGAGAAGTAGGATGTTAAGCCCCATTTGATTTCATTTCTTTAGCTGTGTATTGTCTTTGATTTTAAGTTAATAGTTATATGCTGTTAATAATAATGATTTTAATGATGATGACCGATGCGAAAATTTCACCCGCTTCGTTCTCAGCTCATAGTGGATCAATTTGACTGATATTTTCAGCAAATTACCTTTACACTATCTAGTTTTAAACTATTATAGTGTGAACTGCCATCTCTTTATCGTATCTCCCATAATGTATCTTTAAGGATTGTTGCATGTTGCTACCTGTGTATGATCCTGTGTGTCAAGGATTAGGGTCAGACTCATGTGATATGATTTTAATTATTATCTAGACTGTGATTTTTTGTTTTTATATTTTTCAATATTTACCATGTGATTACATTTAATCCGTCTCAAAGAATTCCCAAAGTGTCTGGCGCAATATAGCCCGGTTGGTGCTGACCTGCCATAAAACATTTCATTTCATCTAGATCAATATTTTGTTTTTATTTTGTAGGTCCCTTTAGATATATCGATTTACACGGAGCAAAGAATTTAGTGGACAGAATGATGAAATATCAAGATATCTACGGTGTACAGTTTAAACCTTGTCAATTATTATTAGATCACGCTAATGATGCCTCAAAGAAATTCCATGTTAAAAAATAAAACTGCACAGGCCTTATTAATTATTTGATGAATCTTTGTAGAAATATATCGCTCATCTATTGCATCTTTGAAACTGAACATGCATTATTAATAATTACTAAATCATAGATTTCAAAATCGAGATATACAATAGAACTTAAAACTGCATAGGCAGTATTAATTATATATTTCATATCCCATCTGTTAAAACTATAGTAGAGATGGAATATAACACTGGTGTGTTTTTATAGGGGCCTTATTCATAAACACTTAAAATATATTTGAAGGATGCAACCATTTGTCTGGTCAAGTGTTAAAATCATTGTACAAATTTTAGCTTTTGTATTCTAAAAATATATTAGTTTTAAGTTTTTTGTGAATTAAGAGCCCCAGACTACCCCATAGCATGTATAAGCTCAACTATGCATTTTTGTCGAATCATATACATTCAATTTGTATGCACTCGTTTAGTACTTGCCATAATTGTTATTAACACACATTTCTCTTTAGTGCAAATTGTGGGCCTTCAAGATTTTTCTACATTTATATGATGATCAAGAAACCTACATAATTTAATATTTCATGGAAAATAAATTAACTGCTATTCAAGATCAAAGTTAACAATTGCCAAAATGATCCAAGTATGAACTACAGGTAGATAGTTTCAAACACAGAAAATGAATAATAATCAAGTCAAAATTTAAAACTGATTCTAGCCTGCCTAACATCGTGGGTTTTCTCCGGTTTCTTCTCATTGCTAAAGATCCATACATACAAAGGAATTATTGAAATGAAAATACAATTGTGAAAACAAAATGAAGAACCGCCAAATTGACTGAAATATTGAATTGTAAATAATAATAATATACTAATAATATATAGTGCTGAATATTTAATAGAAGATGTAAAAAGGTGATCTTTTATCTGAAAAGTGCTGAGAACTGTAGCTGGACCTTTTAGCCTTTATTTGTGAGTGAGAGTGTAAGAACATAATATATGTTAAAGCCATCCATTGTTGGTTGTATATTTTGTATAATTATCAAATGACAAGATTTTGTCAAATTTTGTCTATACATCATTAATATTAAATTTGATAAATTACAATTTTAGACTTGAGTATTTTGTTAGATATCTCTACTTCCCAGTCGGTCTCAGAGTCCTGGTTTTGGTAAAGTTCCTAAGGAGCAGTGTCTAGTTATTCAGATGGGACAAAAAACAAGCCCTATGTACACATTTGCATGCACTAAAAATATTGCCACGGTAACGGTGACGCTGTCCAGGCAAAATTTCCCTGATAGCATACTGTATGGCATATACCTGTCTTCATTACCCAAGGCGTGGTTTCAAATCAGTGGCAAGGAGTAGGGTCGCCTGTCCAGCCTCATGGGTTTTCTCCAGGTACTCCATTTTCCTCCTACTACTAAAGATCCCTACACACAGACGAGTTATTGAAATAAAATTAAACCATATGTTAGTCCCGAAATGACCTAGTTTGTGTCGAGTGGATGTTAAACCACATTTCTCTCTCTCATTATCCAAGTCAGTGCAGAACAGTAGGTTGTTAAATGAAATGAAATGGGGTTTAATGTCCACTGTTCTGCTCCTAAACTGTGCAAGTATATAATGAGTGGTTCTCTCTTGTGTGCAACAGGGACCGTGGAACGGGTTCAAATGAATGAAATATCTACTAGTATTTGGATTTCAAAGAAGAACGGTCTGTTTCTTCTTCACCAAACAAGAAAAATGTGTTGAATTTGAAGAAGAAATGACGAAAATTTCACTGACCAATATTTAGTTGCACATAAAATCGCATAAATATTGCTGCTTTTATCTCAAAATGATCTAAGTAAATATGGGCCAGACATCGCAGGAGTGAAACTTGTTCATTTACTCATGGTCGTGAAAGCAAAACGGCAGTAGACAAAACCGCAACCTTTGCGTGACAAAGTAATCTTACCACATGGCTCGCGTGATTTACAGAAGTATGAGACTGAAACAAAATACTTCTCGTCACCTCTTTTCTCTCTATTATAAACCAACAACGGTTTTGATCTTTAGAGTATATTCTGTGCCCGGAAAAATTTGCAGTCTGAAAGTCTGGGGTGATTTTGGATATATACAGGGGAATTTGGGGTTTATTCATCTAAAAGTGGGGGTTGGGATGGCCTAGTGGTCTAGAGTGCCGCGCTTCGACCTCTAGCTGGCCGGTCACCTCTGGCTTGCGGCTGCGATTTCGAGCCCTGGTGTGAGCATATGTGGCATGGAGATAGGGGGCGCCTTCTCAACCTCGTGGGTTTCCTCCGGGCACTCCGGTTTCCTCCCACTGCCAAAGACCCCTACGCGCAAGCGAATTATTGAAATAAAATGAAACCATATGTTAGTCCCGAAATGACCTAGTTTGTGTTGAGTGGACGTTAAACCCAATTTCTCTCTCTCTCTCATCTAAAAGTTTTTCTTTAAACCTGTAATGGTTTATTCTTCCAGGGTGGGACTTTTTTCCATAAGAAAACATGATATACGGGAAATTCTGGGATATTTCATTTTACATATAGACGGTTTAAAACGCATATTGTGCTGCATAGATTAGAAACTTCTACCTGTACTTTTAAATTACGGAATTTTTGAAGAAGGAATCCAGAAATTGGGAAGATAGTCCTGCAATTGGGTTCCCCGTCAAACTGGGGCCTATTTCACGAAATTTTAACTAAGATAAGATCCCAATTTTAGTAATTTGATTGGATAATATTAGATTGATTTTAGTGCTTAGCCAATCAAAATTGAAGTATCTACTAAAATTGGATTTTATCTTAAGTTAAAATTTCGTGAAACAGGGCCCAGAAATATCAACAAGGAAGACATTCTCATATCAATAATACAAAAGGTTACTTGATGTTTTTAATTTTTATCTTAAAATGATTATATATGTACAACAATTCAGATAAATAGATCCTTCACTCTTCGTTGATTGCTTTTGTAGCGATATCACATAACAGAACAGCATTGCATAGCTTGGTTATTTTATCTATAAAGAAGGAAATCAAATTGTTTACATGCGTATTTTTAAATAACTTTGGATTTCTTTTTTCCTAAAATTCCAAAAATATTTTGAATGTTTTCAAAAATGTCGTAACAATTTTCAAAAGTTTAAGTAATAATGAATTTATTTCTGAAGTATCATTATTTATGAATTCATTTCTAAAGTATCATTATTTATGATTTAATTTCTAAAATTAATATCTAAAGTATTATTAATATTTCTAAAACAGTTTTAATTGTTAATTCATTTCTAAAATATGATTAATTATCATTTTTTTTTCTAAAATATTATGAATTTATTCTAAAAATATTATGAAATTATTCTAAAAATATTATGAATTTATTCTAAAAATATTATGAATTTATTCTAAAGAATCAATAATTTTGAATTCATTTCGATATATGGATGTATTTCTGAAGTAGCATTAATTAAGAATTCATTTGGAAAATATTATGAAATTATTTTCGAAAAAATTATTAATTTTTGATATGAAAGTTTCAGTAATTATGAACTTATCTCTAACATATTAATATATATTTAGTTTTTAGATATTTATTTAATTCTTTTCCAAATGATTATTTATTTGGTCATTTTAGATTTAGACTTACAATGCAATCTGGCTGGTAGTCCGTTCCGCCACCATTGAGTTCGAGCTAGGTAGTAGAGAGGAATACCCAGTAGAGCTATGATCAATCCAGGTAGAAAGCTTCTGGGATTAGATCCGACGGCAACACAAGCCAGTGCTATTGAAGCTACTGAATAAATGATAGGTATAATGGTTGGTGTCTTTAAAAAGAAAATGATTTCGGATATCAGTTGAGACATTGGTTATTAATAAAATTGTCTTTAATGTCTTACTGTTCTGAACCAATCGGGCTAATGCAGACGGACTTACCCCATATAGTTTGCTATAATGGCGCTTCCGTATACATGTATTCTTAACTTGAATTCCAACTGTTAAATGTTCTTTCATGTGTTCGCCAACGTGTAACTAGACCAGGAAAACCATGCTGGACAACCCGAGGAACTTTTTTTTTCCAACTCCGGGATCGAATCCACAATCTCTTGGTCAACGAGTCAGCGCCTTATTGAGCCACCATTGATTGATGAACTGGTTTGCCTTTGAACATTAGTGAATAAATCTCCAGTGCTACAACAATGGGGGTGTTTTTTATGGATGAGGTGGAAATCACCAAGCATACTAATTGTGAGACCAGTGTGCAATGTTTTTCTATCGACCCTTGTCCTGGATTTTACAAGTCTCTGTCACTATCGATTATTTCAGGAGAAGCTATCAACGTAGCAGATGTGTTATTGTTGTCGACCGTCCTAACATTTCCATATAGTAAGTAAGTGAAAACAATTACCACAAAAGTTTTCTCTGTTGCTGGATGCATAAGTCTGATTCTGCGGAACCCAAATATAGCCACGGCTTCACCGCCAGCTCTCAAAAACGAATAAGCTCCTAGAACTGTGACAAAATCCGCAATGCACATGTATGTCATTGCTAAAATACACTGGAAAACAAATACAAGTAGATAACTTAATTATGAATAACCGAAAGATTTGTGAGCCATGATCGGCGAGACACAGACCGCATCCTGTAAACAATTTCTTCTCGAGGTATTAAAAATGCATGGGAAACAGAATTACATGTATGTCTCGAAGTATGGCTCAGTAGAAATAAAAAATATAGAAATTAACACTTTACAATGTAATTTACATTACAAAATTAAATTTCAATATGTTATACAATATGAAATGAAATGAAATTGGGTTTAACGTCCTACTCTTTTGCACCTAACCTGGGCTAATGGAAGACGGGCCTACGTCATACCGTGTGCTGTGGGGGAAATTTTGCCCGGGCAGCGGCGCTACGGCCTACTCTTATATCGAATTCCAACTGACAAGGGATCTTATACGTGCACTCCAATGTGTACACGTGACCTCGATTTTTCGTCCCATCCGAAGGACTAGGCAGCTGTCCTTGTCAGGCCCTCCTTCTGCATCACTGACAAGGAAAAATCACGCCGGAAAATCGAGATGAACTTTATCGGCCAATGCAGGGATCGAACACCCGACCTCCAGGCTAGCGAACCAGCGCCTTATCCACTTAGCCACCGTGACCCCCGTTATACAATATACATGAATGTCAAATTTTACCAGAGTAATAATGGACGGCATGGGAGTTCGTCTGTTAATGTTAACCATACTGAAGAGCTCGGGGAACAGTCCATCCCTTCCTCCAACAAAATTGATTCTGAAGTAAATTTACAAGTTTTATTAAATACCCCACTCAGTGCAAGTATCCAGTGAAGACCGATGAAAAGATGATAGTGACAAATATAATGATGCTACCGTATAATACATGTATGCTGAAACTGTTACTGTAGCTCCTGCTTTTCAAATAGACGCTGTCGAAAAAGATGTTTGATAGTGACAAAGCCATTGTTGTCACTGAGACTGCTCTTGGAGCCCGGATTATTCAATGGTAAAGATGGTAGTGACCAAGATACATCAATATCTAATGATGTTAGGGGTCATTATCCAAGTGAAGATCCGGACCAGATCAACTTAAGCATCTTTTGTCTGGTGCAGGGTTAAACAAACTTAAGTTTCATGAATAAGATCTGTTGTCAGTACTCATCCAGGACCAGTAAATATGATTATCGTTCATGCTGCTCATATGCCTACCAAAACACGATAAAATACCACATTTACCTGATACCAACACTATTCTGGTTGTCTTACCTTGAAGATGTGAAAATTATTGCATTAGATATCCCAGCAGCAGAAATTCCAATGCACGGCAGGATAATCCACCGAACTGGACCCAACACCCTTTCTCCAAACATCTGAATGGCAATAACATGCAAACAGTTACTGCAATATCTAATAGCAAACATTACTGTATAATGTGCATTTAGTTAATCAAGCTTAACTCCCGCTTCCTCCTAAGGTGATATCGCTGACAAACTATGTGCAGGATGATCAATAGAACTGACCTAAAAAGACGATCCTGCTCAGAGGGAGGAGATTGTGTCAAGTGGTATAGATTCCACACGTGTATATAACAAAGAGAATCATCGCTTGTCTAACCTCGTGGATTTCCCTCCACATCCCCCAGTTTCCTTCCACTGCTAAAGACCTTTACGAACTGGAGAATTATTGGAATACAACTATGTATTATGTGTACCCAGGGGCGGATCCAGGAATTTTTGCAGGAGGGGGTTTGCCAGGTTTCTGTTACGGAAATCTGCCACCGTCGTCTCTAAATTACATAGGAATACATACAAATTGAGCTTGTTAAACAGAGAAATCATTTTTATACCGATATAGGATCACTTTTTGATGTAATTTCATTGATGCAAGGCATTATTTTTTTTTATGTAGCTGAGCAGCGTGGGGTTTGGACCCCCCAAACCCCCCTCTGGATCCGCCCCTGGTACCCCGAGAAGATCTAGTTTGTATTAAGTGACTGTTAAACTCATTTTTCTGTCTATAAATTATAGAATAGTTTAATTATATAGTGGTAGGAACATGGGTTTTACAACCTACTATTCTGATTCAACTGGGCCAATGAAGACGGGGGGGGGGGCATACACGGGACATGGGTTTTTGCGTCTCAGCCGAGCGGCTATTTGTAATCCTTTGACATGCCCGTTGGTCTGCACCACATGGGGAGGGGGGCGCGCCGGAATATTTCGATGAACTATCTCATCCAATATTGGGATCGAACATGGGATCGCCACGTTATTGAGCCAACGTCTTACCCCTTACTGGAGAAGGAACAAACTTACCACTGCCACAGCTACACCAGACATGATTTCACTATTAGTTAAGGCGGCATGATAAGCCACATTAGCTGATAAATAAATAACTGTAGATATTGCTAATCCAAATAAAATAGCCAAAGGAATATTTCTAAAATGAATACAAAAATAGCGAAAGTCAGTCTGTCGATTAAAAAACAAATGTCTGGACAATTTAACAAATCATTTATGAATTTCCCTTAGGTTTTACTTGATATATATATTTACATACTTACTAGATCTTACTTTAAAGGCTTCAATGGCATTTTGTAACTGAGATGGATGAAATGGTGAGCTTTGCGTCATGGTTTAGAGTTTTTGCGCCTTCTTGAGTTTTTGCGCCCCCTCGCAAATGGCAAAGAATCATGCGGTTTCAATGCGGTTTGTAACATTATAATCATAATGCTCAACCAGTATCAAACTTAACGCGGGTTAGATATGCTAGACATCGACTCCAGTGTGATCTACTTAGCCCATTATTACCCGGTGGCTCTGCGAGGGACTGCCACCCTACCGCTCCTCCGCACACACATATAAATATTGATTTTTTTTTTAACCATTTCGTATGGGTAAGAGCTGAATACACAAAAATAAAATCTGATAAATACCATTGATTGCCTACCTTTTAGGGTTAGTGACCTCTTCTGTTGCCACTGTTACATTATCCCTAAAATCAAAGCCAAAAGTTTTCTAATAAGATATAGTAGGTAAGAAGACAAAGGGATTTTTATTCTGAGTTTAACAACTTTTTAAAAATTAAATAGAAGTTCTGCTATAAAAACTGAAAAGGGTCGGGGATGTAATAATATATTACCTCAGTTCATTTGTCTGCCAACTCACAACATTTAGGTGTTGTTGAAAAACAAGTCACAAATTTTACATTTACCATCCCGTGTAGACATAACAATAAACATACATTTTATATATAGGATCCCACACTAATGCTATTTATGGGGAATAATAGTTACTGGTTTATTAACATGCAACGTTTCGACGATGATACTCTGGTCTTCATCAAGCAAATGATAACATGTATATGAGCGTATGTTGACGTATAAGCAACTTATACACTTACCATCCCATGTTGGCGTATAAGCAACATTAGACATTATATTGTACACTTGCCATCCCATGTTGGCGTATAAGCTATATTATATTATACACTTACCGTCCCATGTTGGCGTATAAGCAACATTATATTATACACTGACCATCCCATGTTGGCGTATAGGCAACATTATATTATACACTTACCATCCCATGTTGGCGTATTAGCAACATATATTTTACACTTGGCACATAGAAATTTAATGAAATGAATTGGGTTTAACGTCCTATTTTTCTATATTTCTGCATAGAAATGAAAGGAAATAAAACGAAACGACGTGAAATCGGGTTTAACGTCCACTGTTCTGCTTCAGAGAAGTGAAATGATATATCATATATTTACCATCCCATGTATGCATAGAAACACACATATATTGTTAAACTGACGCTCATAGGACTTATATCCGAGTTGGTTTTAAAAGGTTCATCGAAATGGTCTGTATTACCTGCAATCATAAAAATAAAACTATCCATAATATACTATTCAAAAAAAGTAGGGGATATTTGATTTTTAAGTATTATTAAAGTCACCTAATGAAACTGACGAAGAAACAAATGACAAAATGAAATGAAGTTCACATTCATCGATTTATTCCAAATGATCGTTAGACTAAGTAAGGCACAGACTGACCATTATAAGGGTAAAATGATACCCGGGGTCAAACAGCAAAGTTACCACAGCATCACAACAAAGTCAGTAACGGGTAAATCCTCCTCTGTTTGCCAAACAAGCGTTGATCCGACGTGGCATACTCCTAATGAGACGTCTAAGGTCATTTTGGTCCAGATTGTCCCATTCCTGTTGCAACGCAGCAGCAAGTTCTTGGACATTGGCAGGACGTTGTTGACGTTGACGTAACCTCTGTCCAAGCATGCCCCGGACATGCTCGATGGGGGAGAGGTCGGGACTCTGTTGTTCTGTTGTTGGAGGTAACCTGTAACGATCCTGGCCCTGTGACATCTTGCGTTGTCATCCTGGAAGATGAAACGGCGGCCATGACGTCGTGCGAACGGCACAACATGGACTGCCAAGATGTTGTCCCGGTAGTACTGGCCTGTAACACGCCCTGCAACAACATGTAAAGCCGTTCTTCCAGCAACAGTGATGCCTCCCCACACCATAACAGAACCACCCCCAAATCGATCATGTCTGATGACGTTAACGTCTTGGAAGCGCTCGTTTCGACGACGCCACACCCTCCTACGTCTGTGAATCAACAGTGAACCTTGACTCATCTGAAAACATCACATTGCTCCAGCGTCGATTATCCCAGTGTTGACGATCCCTACACCAACGACGTCTTGCCTGAATGCGATGATCTCTCAAACAAGGGATCACGCGAGGACGTAGGGCGCGAAGGTGACCCCTATGCAGTCGATTCCGAATCGTCTGGCCACTCACTCTCACACCAGTGTCTGTTTGAAGACGAGTGCTGATCTGATTTGCTGTGATGACACGATTTCTCAAGGCCAAGGTACGGATAAATCGATCCTGGGCTTGAGTTGTCGCCCTTGGTCGACCTGAGCGTGGTCTGTCCTGTACAGATTGTGTATCACGGTATCTGGACCATAGCCTGCTTATGACAGACTGAGAAACATTCATCGTCCGTGCCACAACCGCCTGTGTTGTGCCGATCTGTAGCATGCCAAGGGCACGTAACCTTTCATTTTGGGTAAGCCGACGCATATCAAAATTTGTTTTCTGGTCACTAAACCAATTAAACTGATGTTTCCACCCTGGAATTCAATGCCACAATGACTGTAACATTCAAAGTCAGAGTCGTGCAAATCTTGGGTTGGACCCCCATGATGATCCCAAGCATCACCTGCATTCCATGCGGTAGCTATTGGTGCGTTTGGGCGTCACATGTAACTGGAAATGTTTCTTCTGTTAGGTTCTATAGTGACTTTTTTCGTAGTCATTTGCATATTTTAGTATTATGCCCCCAAAATCAAATATCCCCTACTTTTTTTGAATAGTATATAGAAATATACTTCCATTTGTAATGTTAACTTTATTGATTAAGATTAGTTCCATGACTAACATCAAGTCCCTTAAGAATTTACATAGAAGCAACTTCTAGTGACCAGTGTTAAAGTTGCGACGTTTCAATTAACTGCATTCAATTTATTCTTGCGCTTGGAAAACAGAAGGGAGTAGGCGCAATGCATAAACCGAATGGCTATAATGAAAGAAACCTTGCCTTGTAGATGAAATCAGATAGTCACTACAAAATAGACCAAAGGAATGGATTGCATTTCACACTCCGCGCTACTTGATTGAATGCTAACTCCCTCGCATGCTGGTGTTTTTATGTAGAATTAAGATATAATTCTAACCTTTAGCTAAATGCACGAACCCGCCAATGATAATGACGACTAATGCTGCTACTTTACAGAAAGTTGCTAATGTCTGATAATAAGCACCGTAGTTGACACTGTAACAATTAACAGCTACAGTTATAACTGAAACAAAGGGTGATATAGATATAAAATAGGGTTTATCGTCCACTCAATATAAACTAGCCTCTTTTAAAACTAAATAAAGGGTGATACCGAAACTGCAACAAAGATTGATACAAGCTGAAGCAAAGGATAGTAAGGGTATAAGCTCAATACAATCTAAAGGTTATTTTGGAACTAATACACGGGGTTGGGGTAGCCTAGTGGTCTAGATTTCAGAGCTTACACAGAAGAATCTGCTGGTGGCGGGTGTTTTATATGCCCATGTGCATCTATGTTTAAATTACTATAGTAAAAATTGCTTTGGAATCAGTGCCTTTCCTGCTGTGTTATTTAATTTATTCATAAAAAAATAACCTGGAAATAGGAGAAAGGGTTGAAGGTTAATAAACACAATCAAATCGCACATTTATTATCTTACCACAGGATTGGGGGGCTGGATAGCCGAATGGTTAGCGTGCGTGCACTGTATCATACGGCCTGCCATTGAGTCGACTGGTGTGGTTTCGAATCCCTTGTTGTACGTGGCAAGGCGTAGGGTCGCCTGTCCAGCTTTGTGAGTTTTCTCCTAGTACTCTGGTTTCCTTCCCCTGCTAAAGACCCCTACGTGCAAGCGAATTATTGAAATAAAATTTAACCATATTATGTTAGTCCCGAAATGACCTAGTTTGTGTCGAGTGGACGTTAAACCCCATTTCCCCCCCTCTCTCTCTCTCTCTCTCTCTCTGGAACAAAACGCAGTTCAGGTTATTTCAATAATTCCTCGAAAACCCACCAAGTGACGCAATCGATCCTAGTCATTATCGGGCACATGCTTGGTATCGAAACCAAGCCACTTCAGTCAATGACAGACCACCCCTTGAAGCAAAGCACAATAAATAAGCTTTTCTGGTAAATGATTTGTTTTGAAAAGAGTACCTATACCGTGCTTCGTGCGCGACAGTCGTCACTAAATCTCGTGGGTTATGTTTTGATTTAGAAATCATCCATCCATCCACAATCATCCATCCACAATCTTTATTTTAAACACCAACGTCCTCTTTCAATATCCTTTTTATGTACATAGATAAATAATTATTTTATTCGATATCGTTATTGGGACTATTTTATTGATGTATGAAATGAATCTCAGAAACACTGAAAAATATCCGAGATCCCGAGCTAAGTTAGTAAACTCTTCACCTAAAATAGATATTCCTAGAAGTATCTTGGCATCTGCTGGTGCCATATCGGGACAATTGAGAAAAACGGGTCTGATGATATACTCAGCAGATGCCAAGCAGCTCAACAATACGGCTAGGGGACGTACTAAAACCAACTGAGTCCATAAGAACACAAATCCTGCTAATTCACCAAAGGCTTCCCTGATGTAAGTATAGGTTCCTCCAGACATCGGTACCCTAGATCCTGGAATTAAACAAAATGTATCAACATTGATTCTGAAATCCTTATACGGCATTTAGTAACCGAACCTGATAAACAATCACTGAGTTTATTTCACTTGAGAACGACAAGGGGAACTTGTTGAAACGTAGTGTGAAATAAACTCATTGATTGTTTTCCATATAAATTTGTGTTATTTATATGACATTGTTATTTTGTATAAAGCTTGTTTAATAGGGATTTAGAGTAGCGAGTCTTGGATGAGCAGCGGACCTACTAGGGGAATCTCGCACCCTCTCGCTCTACAGCCTTTGAGATCGTATAGGCAATCCGCGCTCTATGAAATGTTTTCGGTTTCATTTCTAAGAATCGCTCGGGTTATCTCCATTTGTGACATTTCATTCATGAATTTGCTGAAGTCGGATATGTTTTGGGGTGGTTATGACGTACATTTGCTAAATAATTGTTTTCTTAATGGAACGCTGAATAGACCAACAATCCCGACTCACCAGGGTTGGACTATTTGGTTCACCGGTCAATATGCTAAAAAGGCCTGAATTTCTCATCGAAAAAGAACAACCGGTTTATGATGACGATTTCGATTACCCAGCCAAAAAGCCCGCCACTCTGAATACTGATTGTGTACAAATGTAAACGAAATACATACCGTATTCGGCATAGCACATGGCACCGCAATACATAAGAAAACCAGATACAACCCATATTGATAGAGACACGCCTACTGATGACCCAGCTCCCTTTAAAACAGTTGCTGGTCCTACAAATATCCCTACTCCTATGATACCACCAGTTATATAACAGGTTGCTTGTACTAATCCTAACTGTCTTTTTAACGATGGGTGGTGATGATTATCATCTGTTGCTGCCATGTTTTCTCCTAAAACAATACAATAAACCAAAAACGTTTCAGATGTCAGTTATGATTAGCAAGGCTTTTGCCGGATTCGGCATGCGCCACCACAGATTGAGAATCCACTGTGCAGCTCGAATAACTTTATTAAAGGCAAGCTACGGGTATTTATCAAGGTTCCGCGCCTCAGGTCGCATCTCAAACCAGAAACTGCGGGAGTGATGGATTATGATTCCTTACGCCACTCTCGGTTTAAGCATACACCTCAAGAGAGGGATTTAACGTGCACTGGAAACAAATTTATTTCAACATTTCGCTCATAGCACACTGTATGGCATACACCAGTGTTCGCCAGCTTAGCCATTTTATGTCAAGAATATTAATTAGAATAAGTACACAATAAACAGATATGACTGAAAATTCTTGTCAGTCATCGTAACTTTAATATGTTAATGAATGTGGGGTATCAGATAAAGCACGAATCGGAGGTAAAATCCGGGGATATCTTATTGGGGTGAGATGGCCTGTGGTCAAGGGTGACGCGTTTCAAGCTCTAACTGGCCGGTCACCCCTGGTTTGCGATCGTGTATATGATCCATGTAGTGGCGTATGTCACTTACAGTCATATATAGGACGCTTTGGGTGGAACTAAGGTCGAGTGCACGCAAAAGGAACCTTGGCAGTTCGAATTCAAAAGAGTGTCCGAGCAAAATTTCAATGGTAGACATGGGGTAGCTTCTTTTTTCTGAGAATCTGTGTGTGCGTGTGTGTGTGTGTGTGGGGGGGGGGGGGGGTGCGGACCCAATAAACTTCGTAACAATTGGATTATTGGCAAAATCGTGGTCCCAGACACCATACTACTCTATAATTCCCATGGTCGTTTTCTATTTATCAACATTTTGTGTTTCTTACAAAATAAAAGCAAAAATGACGTTGGAAATACCCCAAATGTTGACCAAAAAAATGAACACACAATAACATACCTTTTGTCTTTCTAGTGTTGTTGTGTCCTAATGGCGCCCTTATTAATAATTTGTATATTTTGATGGGGAAGTCCAATTATATTTATACCATTCAGTTTGGTAGAGTTCGTGTCCATGAATAGATATCCCATAATTTCATCATTTCTTTACGAAAGTTATCTTGTTAAGAGAGAAGACTCGGAGCATTTTTACGGGTCGAAACTCCTCATCTACTATCGGGAAAGTAAATATGGACGTAGACTGGGATCCAGGACAAAACACCATTTTTGGTTTTACAGTTGAACTTTTTTTTTTGTAATTGGTAATTATGCATTTTGTATGAGCTTGTATGTGGCGTCATGGATGGCATAGACTCTGGAATGAAGTAAGAAAAAGCTGACTAACAGTTACGCTCTGGAATCTAGAGGTTACATAATTGTTTATATTGATAACGTCTCTGCAGTGGCGGATCCAGGATTTTTCGGGGGGGGGGGGGGTGACAACCCCATGTTTTGTCTCGCCGACCGCGGTTTACGGAGCAAATTTCTGCCGCTAGTAACATAGATGCTGATTGTGTGTCTGATAAGATGCCTACCGTGTGATTAGAGCTTACATAATTGGTTATATTGATAACGTCTCTGGATTCTAGAGCTTACATAATTGATTATATTGATGTCTCTGGAATTTAGAGCTTACATATTTTTTCTATATTGGTGATGTATCTGAAATCTAGAGCTTACATAATTATTTTTTTAATCATGTCTCTGGAATCTACAGCTTACATACATTTCTTCCACTGATGGCGTCTCTAGAATCTAAAGCTTCCATATTGTTTTCGGTTTTAGACGTCTCACGAATCAAGAGTTTACACCATTGACTCTATTCATGACATCTTTTAAATCTAGAGCTTGCATAATGTTTTCTCTATTGGCCATCTGTTTGAAGATCATCCACTTAGCATCAGTTGTGTGTAACTAACGATAGTTTCCCTTTAAAAATGTTTACACATGTTGGTGTGTGTTTAATAATTAACGTAATACATATTTACACCTTACAAAATCAAGACCCAGAGATTAGTCGGATTAAATTACAAAGCGATTCATCTTTATGGATATGTCTCGGTTTTCGTAGATAAGGAACCGGTTTAAAAGTGAAGGGGTTGAAATGACGAGCTTTGTGACTTGGAGCTTTTGTATCTTCCTTGAGTTCTTGCGCCCTCTCTAAAATGGGAAACAAATCACGTGGTTTCTTTAATGCGGTTTTTACGCTATTGGCCGATTCTGATATTTATTTGTCATATTTTGTGGCTCAGCATATTCAACATATTCGTCGACCGCCAGGGATTTTTGTTGATTCTGTTGAGTTGATAATGCTTAACCAGTAAATCAAGCATATAATCACATTTCAGTTCTACAGTCAATTCATTGCGTCTTACAAGACACGGTCGTGTCCATCGTCTTTATGTGTATAAACCAGTGATTGTTTCCATATAAATTGTGTTGTTTTTTTTAATGTGCTAAATCACTAAATGCCACTCAAGGATTATCAAAATAACTCAGTTTGTGTTAAATATACTCTTTCAGGGGCGGATCCAGGAATTTTTGCAGGAGGGGGTTTGCCAGGTTTCTGTTACGGGAATCTGCCATCATCGTCTCTAAATTACATAGGCATACATACAAATTGAGCTTTTTAAACAGAGAAATCATTTTTATACTGATGTAGGATCACTTTGTGATGTAATTTCAATGATGCAAGGCATTATTTTTTTTATGTAGCTGAGCAGGGGGGGGGCCCCCCTCCCCTCCCTCTGGATCCGCTTGTCTTTCTGATATGGACTACGGCATCGGAGTTCAAGCGACCCAGATACAGATTAAAAAAAATTCACACGTGTTTCTGGCGACCTTGACATATGTGTTCCCATAGTCCATCGTCAGTGCACATGAAAGTGGCGGTAATTATTCGCAAATGCACACCCACGCTCGCTTCGTGTTTTGCCTTTACTATTGTGAGTTCCTCCCACTAGAAGGATTTTTACTTCTTGGATGTTAATCCGTGACAAATTCACTCGTTGCTACCCAGGCACAACTTAATTTTTTAAAGGGGCACACACAGAGTAAAGTCGGTGATTTTGTTTCTTTCGATAAAGCCATGGTTTCACCAGGGACCCAAGCGAAATTTGAAAGACACCGCAGATAGAAAATGATAAATCAAATGTCTTAAACTCGCATCGAAATCCATCTGTGGCAACATTTTGTTACCTTCCGGCGGAGGTGGATGAACATTTTTTCAAGATGTTGAAATGTTGCGATTACGTTGATGTTCTGTTTCGTTTATTTGCATGGCAAGCTTGATGCGATTCGGTGATTAACCGAAAGTCGACTTGGCTTGTGTCGGTAGTGGAACATAACATCAGCTATATCTCAACACAGCCGTTGTATGAAGATGTGACATTATCCTCCCACCAACCAAATTTCGCGCTGAAATTGTAATGCAATTTAAATGTTATATTATCTTCTCACCAACCAAATATCGCGCTGAAATTGTCATGCACTTTTAAGAGAATAACATCTGTAGCAGATTTTCCATGATTATGTCAGTATTATAGTAGGCTATCTTTTAATTGTCTTCTCTAGTTTCGCCAACAGTAGATTCTCCCGTAGGAGTTGGTGGAGGATGCTTTTGGTTTGAGGTCAGAAAGTTCCAGGTTGTTTCATCCGGAAGCAGCCATTACATTGTTTACAAAAGGGTAACGTGTATCCTTAACCTGATGATCAAACATGAGATTCGGCCTAACCGTCGGCTGCCAGGAACAGAAAATCACGAAAGATCGGCATGAATTGAGATTGATTGAGGACAGGCCCTAGGTGATGTTTCTTGGTTAATATTCTCAAATATGAACCATAGTGGAAGGCAATCTGTTTCACAGAGAAGAATTACTTACGAAATATCTCTGCAACAGACGACTGTCCACAACAGGTGCGTTGACTGCACGCGCCGTTAGTCATTGGCTCAACGGCTCGTGCAATGTTTACTTAACACCTAACTGCATCGGGCAAAATGATGCATTTTACTCATTTTAATACCCATTTACACTAAATAGGAAATATTTTTTAACTTCAAATACTTCAAACGTCTTTATTTATTTTTCTTTTAGCTCAAAAAAATGTTTGAGAATTTAATTTGTCGGAGTAAAAAAGTTAATATGCCGTACTCATTAAGCCTCGTCGATGTCATGCTTATCAGTGATTGTAGCGGCCAAGCGAATATTCACTACGGGATCAGTTTGAGTGGAAGGTTGTACCTTTCAAATTGTATATCAACTTGAGTGTCTGAAATGTTTAAACTTTCCGCTTTCCTCCAAAATATCATAAATATTTCTAACTCCTTTATTATAACAATATTTGTTAAAATAACATTTACTTCTTCTAAGTTTATCTAGATCCTTACTCCATAGGAATTATAAATATTGCATTTTCTGGATTTGGTAACGCAATCAAAGAAGACAATTAGAAACTGATTGATTTTTGTTATAATAAGGCTTTTAATTACCGCCACCTTGGTAATAAGCGTTAATATACGGGCATTCAATATTCGGCATTAATTTTTGGTTTCTTTTAAATTTCGGACTGTAATTAATTCCAGTAATTTCCTCTAGTTTGGTACTTAAATTAATTCCAAGGAAAGTAATTCGATTTCTATACTTCACACAAAGTCAAAGTTATTGCATAATTTCTTTACCAATCCAGGTTGCAACTGTCTTTCTGTATTTGGGGGTTGAATGACCGAATGGTTAGCACGTGCGTGCTGTATCATAAAGCATGTCATTGATGCAACTGGCGTGGTTTAGAATTCCCGGCTGTACGTGACAAAGAGTATGGTCGCCTGTCCAACCTCGAGGGTTTTCTCCGGGTCCTCCATTGCTAAAGACCCCTACGCGCGCGCAAGCAAACTATTGAAATAAAATTAAACCACATGTTAGTCCCGAAATGGCCTAGTTTTTGTCGAATGGACGTTAAACCCCATTTCTCTCTCCCTCTCTCTTTTTCTATATTTAATCATAGTCCTGGTATTTCAAAAGATTTTTTTAAGTGTGACATCCTTTTTAGATCTAGTTTCTTAGGAAGAAAAAATATGCAATACTACAATCCTACAATGTAAATTGTGGAGTAGCTGTCATTGCATTAGGTTGTTTTGGGGTTTGTTTTTTTTTGTTTGTTTTTTTTATGTATTTTGGTTCTTCTATTCAAGCTTCCCCCCCCCCCGAATGAATACGTTGGTCTACATCCTGATGATATGTATTGTAGTTACCTCCCCTGTACTGTAGTCTTGTTTGTCTTTAATGGCGTTCTAAAGATAAATAATAGCTGATCAATCGAGACGAAAATTATATTTCGTACTTCCGGAACATGTGTTGTTTTGTAAAGAAATTCTTGAAATAAAATAATGTTTTAATTATTTTGATTATCTGATGGTTTAGTATTTATTTATTTGAACAGACCACTACCAAAATGGGGAAGCTTAAAGCCACGATGCTTCGATACTTATCGAAGGAAGATTTTAGAGTTTTAATAGCCGTAAGTAACGATAACAACAGTAGAGTAGAGCAACATGATTTTTTTGTGCTATCCGATTGACTAGACGATATACCTTGTCGGACCCACCGTCAAACGGTATCCTTTAAAAGGTATCCAAAGGAACTTTCACGGCAAATATTTGTAGCTTTTAACGTAAGAGTCAACATCTTACTAACTTAGTTATATTTATAAGTTATAAGATATATATAGTATTATGATATTAAGGTTGCAACGATACTGAAATATAGTGAAAAAAAGTATCGCGATATATCACGATATTGTCAAAAAAAATTATCGCGATATCATGGATTATCGTCTGGAGTAAATTATCGCGATAATTAGAATTATCGTGGTTCAAAAATTCATTATCATGATGATTACTGATGTAAAATTGACCCAAGTGTGGTGTAACGGGTGCATCAAGTATATCTGTTTGCTATTTAGCAATGTATGCGAGTTGCATTGATAGAGGTATATCCTGGAGTAAGTTAATATTCATGCTGCAGGTTCGTGACCGCAATCAGCTAGCTTAGTTTGCAACTGATGCCAAATCACGTCCTTGTCATTTGTGTTTTTCACAAATATTCCCACACCACAGAAGATGTATTCTTTTTAGTTGTTAGCGCCTGCAGTGTCGAACTATCACCGGGAACATGGACATTTTCGATCTGGGATGCCTCAGAAGCCATGTTATTCAAAGAATAAAGAAAATATTATCCAGGTGGTTTTTCTATGTACGTTATCAATGTAATTTTCAACGGACTGGGTAATCAAAGATAAACCACTACTTCCGTTACTATGGCGACGTATATTGTCACATGCATCATTCCTAATCTGTCATATTGTGGATGCTGTTGCCTACACGTGGAAAATTATGATTAATACTAAACTATTATTCAGTGAAATATACCCCTACTTGAAACATGAGGTGAACTAGTGTCAGTCGACCCCTTGCATTAAAAACTGACGTCTGTTGTGCAAAATGGAAAAGATCTTGTTCAATCGTATATATCGACACTTGTTGAAGTTTGATTTCTTCTCCATTTTTCAAGTATTTTGAGCGAATTTGACGTGAATTATCACTTAAAATTTCAATATCGCGATATTTTTAAAATTATCGTGTATATCGCGATATGGCGATATTTGAGATTTCAGACGATAATTTTATCGTCTGACCTAATTATCGTGATATATCGCCATCCCCGGGTTATCGCTGCAACCTTATATGATATATAATACTTGTATTTTGTAGTGATCAAAGTTTCATAGAAACTATATTTCACTTCAGTATGTCTTAAAAGACCTTTCTATAAATGGCGAGTTATCCTTATTATTACCCTATTAAATATAAACAAACAGCATGAACAGATGTACTGCACTACCAGGCAATTGACTTGGCAATTCAACCAATCCAGACTTCTAAAATATCTTATAATATGTGAAAAACGTTGCCTTCATTTATTTTCATATCATTTTTTTGTACCGATATATTACAGGTTGAAATGGGAATGAAGAATCATGAGATAGTACCGATTCCATTGATAGCTGCCATTGCTCATCTTCACAGTGGAGGTTGTCATAAAATATTAAATGAAATTTCTAAACACAGACTTGTTGCTTATGAGAGAAATGGCAGAAAATGTAAGTACAGTATTGAAAAAATATTATTTTGAAAATGTACTTGTTTGTATAAGGCTGTGTAAGCGTATACATGTTAAATGGAGAATAATTATTGATGCATTTAAAAAGATATTATGAATTACAGATATCTGTCAGAAAGACCAAAATGAATCCACATCAATTTGATTTTCTGTTTGTCGGTAACACCTGTAAAAACTTTCTATCTTATTTATTCAGGTAAAAGACTAATCCAAAAACCTAAAGTACTTGGTTGTGCTAGTTTCAAATATTTAAGTTTTGAAATTTAAAAAGAAATTCATTGTTCACGAGATTTAAGGTGCTATTTATTTATTTAACAATTTCAGTTGCCGGATACAGATTAACCAATTCTGGTTATGATTATTTAGCATTGAAAGCTCTGGCTAACAGAGATGCTGTATTTTCTATTGGAAACCAGATTGGTGTTGGCAAGGAATCAGGTAATAGTTCTTAAGATGAATATGTAATTGCATGGGCAGCGGTTGTCAAAATAAAATTTCATGTCTGATCAATACAATACTTTCTTCATTTTGAAACAATGGTAGATTTTATTTCTGTCAATGCAGTCAGTGCATGGTGGGAGAATTTTGACCAGATAGTGGCGTTTTTTCAGTTTTCAACCAAGGGGTCTTTTATGTGATGGGGGATTGGGTGACCAAATGGTCAACGTTTGCAAGTTGGATCAGATATTTTTTGATTGGGTCAAATAGCGTAGTTTTGATTCCCCACTTGCATGTGACAAGGGGTAGGATCGCCTTTCTAACCTCGTGGGTTTTCTCCGGGTCTTCCAGTTTCCTCCTACTGCTAAAGACCCCTACGCTCAAGTGAATTATTGAAATAAAGTTAAACCATATCTTAGTCCAGAAATAACCTAGTTTGCATCAAGTGGCTGTTAAAACACATTTCTCTCTTTCTTTCTTTTACCTGTTGGTCAATGTGTTCATGGATACCCTTGGTTTTCTGTCACTTCTGGCTCACTAGGCACATTGTCAGCCCCACATCACAAACACCACCCTTGTTTACATGTGTGCAGCAAAGGGAGATAACATATATATTCCTGGAGTTGGGTGGCGGTATGGTTAGCGCACGCTGTATCATACAACTTGCCATTGAGTCAACTGGCGTGGTTTTGAATCCCTGGTTGTACGTGGCAAGGAGTTGGGTCCCCTGTTCAACCTTGTGGGTTTTCTCCTGGTACTCCGGTTTCCACCCACTGCTAAAGACCCATATGCGCAAGCAAATAATTGAAATAAAATTTAAAAAACATATGTTAGTCCCAAAATGACCTAGTTTGTGTCGGGTGGATGTTAAACCCCATTTCTCTCTCTCATACATATTCTAGTAAAGGAACATGGTGTTACCAAGTATTTAAGTCCTTAAAATATGTCCCCAGTCTCCCAATTTGACAACAAATGGAACAGTTGTAACTATATTTTTCAGATATTTATATTATTGCTGATGCTGAAGAAAAACAGATGGCGCTAAAATTACACAGGTAATGATTATACATGTAGATCATTACAGCTTGATTTAGCCAGGTTGTAGAAAGTTTCTGATTCCAACTGTAAAAAGGTCTTTTACGTGCACACCAATGCATACACAAGATCTTGGTACTCATCCCATCCGATCAACTAGACATTGTCCTTGTCAGGCCCTTCATCCTGCACGGGGGGTTGGGATGGCCTAGTGGTCTAGAGTGCCGCACTTTGATCTCTAGCTGGCCGGTCACCTCTGGCCTGCAGCTGTGGTTTCGATCCCTGGTGTGAGCGTATGTGGCATGGAGATAGGGGTGCCGTCTCAACCTCGTGGGTTTTCTTCGGGCACTCCGGTTTCCTCCCACTGCTAAAGACCCCTACGCGCAAGCGAATTATTGAAATAAAATTAAAAACCATATGTTAGTCCTGAAATGACCTAGTTTGTATCGAGTGGACCACTAACAACAGGGAGCCATGTCGGAAGATCCTGGGCAACATTTCTCGGCGAACAATAAACTTCATGTATTGAGCCACCCAATTCCTTAGTCCTGATTACTGTTTTTAGTTTAATTTGAGGCTGACAGTGTCGATAGTAGAACATAAGGTCAGTAATATCTCAAATAGGTCAGATTATCACCCCAATTTATAAATGTACAATTTATTTGATTTTGTTTTGCAGACTTGGCAGAACCTCATTTCGTCAGTTGAAAAATAAACGTGATTATCATCAACATAGAAAAAATATATCCTGGTTGTATCTGTCTAGAATAGCAGCCATGAAGGAATTTGCCTACATGAAGGTAAATAGATTACAATTAAAGTCTCTAATAATCCACTTACAAATGCTATCTTTTGTAAATGAATTCATGGCCAGGAGCCGCAAATGGAAAAATTGCAAAATCATATTCTACAGGAGGAAACTTCGGCTTTGCTAGGTCTGGTCTGCAATATCATTTGTGGAAGCAGATGGTACAGAATTAAGGTACTATTACACATCCATTTAAAGTCTGGTCGTAATATTATGAAATCTCAAATCCAAATTGGTTTCTTTCAGTATTTACAAAACTTTCGGCTTCCTCTGCAGGCAATATGAAAGCACCACCAGCTATAAATGTTAGTTAAATCTTTTGGTGGGCCTACTTTCTAACCTCATTTAAACATAATTTTAATCTAAACTTGATGATGACAGTGTTCTATGATTATGATAATTTTGGCTACATATAAGCTTGAATATTTTGTTTTTCAATAATTTTCAGGCTCTGTATGAAAGGAAATTCCCAGTTCCTAAACCCATAGATTATTGTCGTCATGCTGTTGCTATGGAACTTATAAGTGGTTATCCAATGTAAGAAAAAAACAAATTCATCTTTTTGTATTTAGTTAGATTATTCAGATCACTGAACTCGATATTCATTTATCCTCCAGTAATTAAAGTGTCAAAAATGGTGAACCTACGTCAGGCCCTACAAAATAGTTGTCTTTGTTTCTCGGGCAATTGGCACCTGAAAATGTAGGGGGGGGTGCTTCTTTTTTTTTTATTTCAATGCTGGTTTGATTAAAGTGGCAAGGAGTAGGGTCGCCTGTCCAAATTTCCTCCGGGTACTCCGCTTTTCTCCCACTGCTAAAGACCCCTATGCGCAAACAAATTATTGAAATAAAATTAAACTATATGTTAGTCCCGAAATGACCTTGATTAAATTCATTAGGGGGTTTGGTTCAGAGAAAAGAGAATGCTAAACTCTATTTTTTTTTCATTTCCAGGTGTCAAGTCCGCCATTTAGACGATCCAGGAACTGTATATAATGAATGTATGGAACTGATAGTAAGACTTGGCAACTGTGGATTAATACATGGAGATTTTAACGAGTTTAATTTAATGGTAGACGATAACGATAAAGTTACTATGATTGATTTTCCACAGATGATATCTACGTCACATTTAAATGCTGAATGGTGAGATGTTTAGAATATTTTAGGATTTCGTAGGAGAGGTGGAACAGGGTTGTGGCTAGAGTGTGGGTTGACCAGAGTGATCTTTACTTGCAATGTCCCCCCACCCTCACTTCAATATTAGATACAACTTACATAAAACATAAGGAGTATTTTTCATGGTACAATAAAATATGTGTGTGTTGTGTTGTATCTCGGCATAGGAAAAAACGTTTTTATGTCGACTAGAATGTCCCTGATTTGTATCCTGTCAGTGAAAGGGTCTACATGTTGGGCCGGCAAGAAATGTATGCTTAGTCATAGGCATGCCCATGAAAAAACCCCTTAGCAGTTAGAAATCAAAGAAGAGTAGACAGAAACAGCTGT
Organism: Patella depressa; assembly: GCA_948474765.1. Classification (NCBI taxonomy): domain Eukaryota; kingdom Metazoa; phylum Mollusca; class Gastropoda; family Patellidae; genus Patella; species Patella depressa. The sequence continues at coordinate 14,238,643 of OX419716.1, forward strand.
CTATGTAAAAGTTTCCAGCTTGCATTGCACACCTAATCATAGAAATGAAATTTACTATATGTGTTGGTCTCAAAAAGATTATATGTTTGTCTCAAAAAGATATGTTTGTCAAAAAAAATCAGGTTTGTCTCAAAAAAATCAGGTTTGTCATGTTTTGGTCCCAGAAAGATCATATGTTGGTTTCAGAAAGATCATATGTTAGTCTCAAAATGATCAAAGTATTGTACAGTGTTGACAAAACTTTCAACCCACATCCATTCCATTGGGTTTGTCTAGGGAAATATTCCTTGTTCTCTTGAAGGAAATCGGTAGTATAATAATAATCTCAAGAGGACCTAGTAGTTGATTGATTATTTTTGTATTACAGGTATTTTGATAGAGATGTTCAGTGTGTGAGAAATTTTTTCTCTAAAAGATATCATTTTGAAAGTGAACTATATCCTAAATTCTCTGATATCAGGTATGTTCTATTGTAAGAGGGCAGGGGTTGTGAGGAGGAAGTGTGTGAACAGTATAAAATTTCCATCATAGAACATTGTATGATACATACCTATCATTAGCTTGGTTTGGTCCTGAAAAGTAGGATGTTACTCCCCATTACTGTTTTTATACATTGAAACATGGTTGTATATTGTCGTCGCTCCCGTCCGTCAGTCCGGCTCTACAGGCTAAAGTTAATATTCGATTGACTTTAAATTTATACACAGTGTTTAAAGTCACGAGACAAAGAAGCTTATAGATTTTCAGCGATATCTGATAATTACTGCCAAAGTTATGGCCCTTGATCACTTCAAAAAATCTTGTGGACACTCTAGAAGCCAAAGTTAATATCCGATTGACTTTAAATTGATACATAGTCTTAAAGGTCTTGAGGCGAACAAGTATATTGATTTTCAATGAATTTTGATAACTAAACATCTAAATCCATGATATTAAATGTTTTGTATACTAAACGTTAGAATTCTAATGATTTTCTGATAATTACTGAATGAGTTGTTACAATAAATGTGTCATTGGGAAAAAAGTAAAAATATGCAAGAACTCTCGTCGACTGCCCGGACGATTTAGCTGCTTTGGGACGTATGTTTTGTTGCCAGGTAACATATCTTTTTCTAAAGACAAGATGTGAGATGAAGTTATTGCTGCATCACAGTGTTCTCTGGTATCCCTGACGAATTTATTTTTGGCCATTATTGTTACTGCTTTAAATTTAAGGTTTACAACGGATGATAATAAATTAATTTGCTTGAATTGAATGTTTATGTTTTTATTTTATTGCAAGAAGATTGTAAATTTATATTGAGTAAATTATGATCATGTTTTGTTTTATAGTCGGGAAGATAATATAGATGTAGCTGTAGCAGCTAGTGGATTTACTAAAGAATTAGCAGATGAATTTGATCAGGTACATGTATTAATATTCAAAAAACTTGCTTAAATCTTGTTAGTCTCAAAAACAAAATGAAAGTAGGGCATAATTTCAGTTAGAGGGATGATTCTTGTTTGTGGTCCTGGACAGGAGAACGTTTTGAGTCTAATGCTTAAGCTCATAAATCATAAAGTCTGTCATTAAGTTCAGTGGTGGGGTTTTGATCTAAGGCTTTTACATGACTTGGAATAAAGTGGCCGGCCTCACCTTATGGGTTTTCTTCAGGTCCGCCAATTTCATCCCACTGCTATGGACCCCTACTCACAATGGAAATGGTGAATAAAAAATGTACTCTATGTTAGTTCTGAAATGACCTAGTTTGTGTTGAGTGGAAATTAAACTTCATTTATTTTTATACTAAAGGATGCATGAATGAATACCTATCGTGTTTGTATTTTAAGGCGGCAGATGCTTTAGGGATATTGGGAGGTCCTGGTAACCCAAGGAAGGAAAACGATGAGGAAGATGATGATGATGATGATGATGATGATGATGATGAATTTGAAGATGCAAGAGATTTTGGTCCAGATACAGACTATAAATTAATGGCTAAGAAACTAGAAGAAGATCACGACAAAATAGAGAAATATTTGGATGTGTGTGCAGAACAGTCTAAGACGATTGACGAAAAACTTCCTGAAGATATGTCTAAATGTAATTTAAATAGTGAATCTGTTGAATCAGATCAGGTGACAGCAAGTGATACTAAAAATATTGCTGATGCAATTCCAGAAAACGATAATGATGATACAGAATCGGTTGTCTCGACCACTGGTGCTAATTGTGGTTCCGATGACGACAACTTGTACGATATCGCAGAATCAAATCGTGCCTACAGACCATTTCGTACCGAAGAGAGTATGGATCATCATAACTCGCATTTAAATCGGTTTCCTCGTAGTTCTGATAGCATCAGTACAACGTCGACGATTATTGACCCTGAAGTTATAAAAAACAAACTCAAACATCAATTGAAGAAGAAGCATGAAAGGTTAGAAGCGCGACGCTACAGAAAGAGTGGTGAATCGGCTTTAAAAACAAAAGATCGAAGAGAAAATATGGACGAAATATCAAGCAGCTTATCTGCCTTCTGGTATTAACTCTTGTGGAACAGTTCAAGAAACTTTCCATTATGAAAGTGGTAATAAATATTCCCCAAGAAGACTGAGTCATCTATAATCCTGTGTCCTTGTTAAAAGTCAAATTAATTTTAGATTTTAACGTCTGTCATTGAGTCAAATGGTGTAGTTTCAATCCTACACATGTACGTGACAAGGAGTAGGGTTGGTTTTCTCCGGGTTCTCCAGTTTCCTACCAATGCAAACGATCCCTATTGAAATAAAATTGTGACATGTGTTAGTCCCAAAATGACCTAGTTTGTGTTGTGTGGACGTATAGCACCCATCCCTCTCTCTTTTATAGTTTGTAGCTGTGTATGTCATCCAGTCGGGCAGCTGATTCATAAATTGTTTTTATCCTAAAATTATGGTACATTGTCACTCACAAACCTCAATATAAGGAAAAAAAGATCTTTATTTCGTAAGGGAACGTTGCAAAACATTAACACTAAACAAATAACTCCCTGTACCAGGATGGGTGAGTTCACTGGGTTGAACAGCACGGCGAATAGAGAATGATAAATTAAATGCTGGTTATTAATGCTGATTGCTTAAGGAGTTGGGTTGCCTGTCCAGCATCGTGGGTTTTCTCTAGGTACTCTGGTTTCCTCCCACTGCTAAAAGACCCCTACGCACAAGCAAATTATTGAAATAAAATTAAACCATATGTGAGTCCCGAAATGACCTAGTTTGTGTCGAGAGTGGACGCTAAACCCCATTTCTCTCTGTCTTGATGATTGTTTTCGCGGTAATATTTAAATTCTTTATACAGGATCTGTTTGTTAAGAATAAACTATTATATGATTTAGGTGATTTGTTTTATTGAACTGTTTGGTGTCACTCAGACCTCGAAATAACAGTTTTAGATGTACCTGACCAGATGTCAGGCACTAATGAATTATTACCTGACATTTTCAACTTAGTGCCGGACATGTATTAATAATGTCATTAAAAAAGACAAATCAGTGCCGGACAAAATGACAGGCACCAGAGGTTTTGTGCCTGACAAAGCCTTAATCTGTGTCTGACATTGTCAGTGACAGGTGCCTTATTTCCAGGCTTGGTCACTAAAGTTTTATTAATCATCTTTTGAAGCTGTCCTAGTGAACTGTTCCTATAATATAGGGTTGATCCCAAGAGATGCTCCAATGATTTAATGGTAACCCCAAGAAAAGAAAATGGGGGGTTTAGCATCCTACTATTCTGCTCCAACTGAGCTAATGAAGATGGCCATACCCCATGCAGTAAGCTATGAGGGAAATTTTGCGGTGTTATGGCCAACTATTTTATCAAATTCCAACTGCAATGAGATCTTTTATGTGTGTGTGTGCACGGGACACCTCGGTTTTTCATCCCATCCAAATAACTAGACAGCTGTCCCGTGTCAGGACCTCCATCCGGCACCATTGACAAGGGGAATGGTTAATCCCAAGAGGTGTTCCTGTAATATATGGTAGACCCTAGAGGTGGTCCTATAATAATATGGTCGACCCCTAGAGGTGAGGTTTCCCTATAATATATGGTAGATCCATGGAAGTGTTCCTATAATATATGGTAGATCCATGGAAGTGTTCCTATAATATATGGTAGATCCATGGAAGTGTTCCTTTTATATATGCTAGATCCTTGGTAGTGTTCCTCTAAAGGTTGATTTCAAAAGGTGCTGCCATAGTATGTGGCTAATCTAGAGACAATACAAATTTCTTCTAATAATTCATATGCTCCTAGAGGTATTTAGCAATAGAAGGAAACTCACAAGATTGGACATCCACACTTGAGATCAAAACCAATCTGCTTGACTCACAGACAGACCTTATGATCGAAAATACATGAATTAAACCACTTGATCACTCAACCTCCCTACATTAGTAATAGATAATTTGGATTTCAAAGACTTGAGGCCAGCTTACACTGAAGTTGGCAACTGATGTTCATATATATATATATATAATCATGGATCCTCAAGTAGAATAATTTGGTCAGTGATATAAACTGGAAAAACATCTTGTTGCTCCACAAATTCAAGTACACCTTGACATGAAACTTGGCATCCTTGTTCCCTGGACAATTGCAAATCAATTGATAAGACTTTATTTTTGAATTTAACCTCACAATTCCAATATGCTTGGTTCCTTGTCCGAAGTACATTTGTACTTGTTTATCCAGGTACATGTATATGAAAATAATTCACAAACAATCGGTTTTAGATAAAATTTTATATTATTAACATTTATTTTAAAATTACAACTTTCACATATTTGTACTGATTTATATGAGCCATTAAAATTGATGATTCAATCACAATATAAGTTATATAACACCAGTATCGTAGCTCGACTGAGTACGCAGATTGTCTTGACAAGTTGGGGGGGGGGGTCCAAAAAAAAAATCCATCATTAGCATGAAACCTTTTGCAAATAAAATAATAAGCATGAATAAATTACATTATGCTATTCAATAGGGTGGGACCATGTTTCATTCAACTTACAGATTTTATATGAATCTATATCAGTCAGATGTCTTTAAAAAATAACAAATTTACCCTATAGTCAGATCCATGTCAATTGTATATATAAAACCATATTTACATCTTAACCCCATCATAATGCTATGGAATACAATTACTGTTTACTACAAAGTGATGCAGACTTAAAAAAACACCAGCTCAGTGGGTAAGACGCTAGCTTGCCCACCAGGAGGGAGGAGGAGGTCTCAGGGGGTTTTATTTGGGGGGGGGGGAATTGTTCCAAGGGTTGGCCGAGAAATTTCCTAGTTGAAACATTGCTCAGTAATAAACAGTACTTTTATTCCATATAATTGTGATCTGCGATTATTAAATGACATTGGAAAAACATATTTACATTGTGATGTACTAAAGTAATATAAAAAAAATAGTCTTCTTCAAATTTAAGCATTTTATTCTGACTTAATGTCTTCAATAATTCTTGAAAGGCATTATTTAGCAATTGACTTAAAATATAATACTAGAATATTTGATATGGAGAAAGTCACAAGGTTTATTAAACTGCAATGTTACAAGATTTAACAAGTCCTTAGTAAACTTTAAGATGTACAAACAAGACAAATGAAAGTGAAATATATAGGTTCTACAATCAACAATGTAGTGAATTAATAAGTTGTATATATAAAGGAGATAAAGGATAACAGTCTTTGTCATCTGTCTATACAATAATCTTTAAAAACTTAATTAAAGCTACAATTTCATATTTTTAAGTTATATTTTTAAAATATATTAAAATAAAGCCTTAATATAGATGTCATCTACAAACAGCCCTACCTTTTTAAAGAATAATCCTATTATTCCTATAATTCACTATTGCCAGTTGAGAAATTGGCAAAAATATCTTTTTCAACTTAATAATGCCTATGATTGTATAATAGTGAGCTGACAACCTATTGAGCAAAAGACATAGAAATAAATATGTTTTGACTTACTTAGAAAATATGAAATTCCCGCTTTAAGAAAACAGCTACTATATATTTACATGTAAGGCGACATTTCCAACAGCATTTTCTCAACAACATTATCAAGACTTAAATATTACTAGTTGCTGTTTTCAAATAGTATGTGCTTTGGGTTTTTTTTACAATTATTCTAGTATTATATAATAGATACACAGTTTTCATAATTTACAAATTATTTAACAGACACAAAGTTTTCATAATTTACATATCAAAAACCCCCACAAGTTTTACATGTATATTTAAAACAATGATATACAGTATACATAAAACATTACATACAATTTATTAGTAAGTTATTAAGTTAAAAGACTTGTTTCCTTAAGTGTAAAGGTAACAAAAATACTTATATCAATTATCAACTATATAAATACATAAGTAAGGGAATATAATAACAATTTATAAATAAGATTTCTGATTCATTTGTTTCAAACTGTAAATTAGGCCACATCAAATTGAATTTAAGTTCATCAGGAATAACTGTTTAAATTTTGCATCACATTTCATAAAAATGAACAATATTTTAAACAATAAACTTATTGGTTTCACTTGTTTGAACAAAGAATCGATCCGAAAGACTCATGGTACTATGCAAATTCTTCCCAAGACCCCGGAAAAAGTAAAAATTAAATGTCTGTTTTCCTTTATTCCACTTTCATTTTGAATAAAAAAATTTTAAGCTTAAAGTTTTGACAAATTTTTCAGTGAATTCCAGACTTTTTGAAATTAACTTGAAAAACAACCTCACTACTAGTAATTAATCATGCATCCATTTAAAAGTAATTTTAATTATGAATGAAATTTATGAAACGTTATAATGTTTTCTTGTCTTCTCCACCAGCTGCGACAGCATGACCATTTGGTACACCATTTGCTACACCGTTTGCTACTCCATTTTCTTCTGGTTTAGTATGCAACTTAAAAAAATGAAAAGATTTTGTGTTATTATGAAGTCTAGTTACTAGTAGTGCCTTAGTATATTTGTCAGTTAAACACCAAGTGCTTCATTATACAGGCACATACTGGATATCAAAATAGACATTAGGCCTGTATTACAGTGTAATACAGATAGTTTTTATGGTAGGTGTAGCTCATTTGAAATGAAATTAAATGGGTTGTAAGAATAAAGGCATAAGTCATAAATATAGTCCTCCATCGGCTATATATAAGGGGTGGGTTAGGTATAGATCGTGCATTCTGTGTGTACAAATTTAGATTGACACTTAATTGCTTCCCATCTCTTAATTGCTGCCTTCAGTTCTGAAACGTTGAAAATATCGCTCCTTTTCAAAGCTGGTGTTGGGGAAATTTAATTGGCAGCCAATTTGGAATTTCGTTCTTCTATACTGCCAATGGAGGACTATGAAAGCATCGCCGTAACTTATATACTAGTCTGAAGACTGTTCTTACGACTCTTCGTAACAATAGCATTCATAATTTATTTTTACATATCACAATAAGGCCCTATTATTATGTTATGTAAAAATAAATTATGAATGCTAATAGCCTATATTAATTTTTTTGTTTACCTGATTCTGTTCATCCCCCACGGTGCCACCTGAATCTTGAGATTTTCCTTTAAAGGGACATTCTAATTTTTCAGTAGATGGCTTCCAGAATTTTCCTATAATTGGTCTCAAGTATCGATTGAAAAACCATATGAGGAATGGAATAACTATGCAAGAAACACACACCATTTTTTATGTTGCTGAAAATACTAGCCTAACGTAAAAGTATAGAATGACGTTAATATTGCACCGGATGTAAGTTTTTTGTTGACTGATTGAGGTCACCTGCCGTAGTTTCGTACTTGACCAGTTTTTGAACGATGAGTTCCTTTTGATTATGTTCAGATTTGTGGGGTTACAGAAGTTACGAGTCTGCATCCGTAAACAAATCTTGCTATTATGCATTGATCCAAAGACAAGATGAAGTTAATTTTTAGGATTTTTTTGAGGTTAATGAGAGTTACCCCCCTTAGTGCGCATGTGTAATTTTACGCCGATTTTGTCTTGCTTTGACGTGGATTGTTATTGGAAGTTTTAATAAGTTATTTCTGTTACAATATGTGACAGAAGAATGGAAAATATTATTCAATCTGTCAGCCGTACAAACTCTATCCATCCAAATAATCAATGCCAGTCGCTCTGAGTATGAGCAATTATTTACGAGGGACCACTGTGGAAACATCCCTGTCGTCATCGCCAATGAAGAATAAGAAATCAACAAATCGTGACAGGGCTGTCAGTTACAACAAAGGGCAGGTCCAGAATGTCAAATCGGCAAGAGTTTATGTCTTTGGTGAGAGTAATGTCCATGAAGATGAACTTGAAAATGGCGACGTAGAAATGACTTCAATCAGAAGCAGAACTAAAGACAAATCATCCAATTCTTCCCAACAAAATGATGAACCAATTTATTTTGACAGAGAAATCACCGACGGAGACAGTCTTCAAAGTCTGTCTGTTCAGTTCTCATGTCCGGTGTGTATAGTCACATATTTTATAAGGCTTTTACTGTCTGCTTTTTTACTGCAACCTATATGATGATGGACAGAATGGGGAGCCAGCTGGGAACTGACTTGCTGCTCGTAGCGGTGACAATCCTGAATTTGGCATTCCTGGGTGTTGTGACTTGGAATTAAATGTACTTCTATTGACTATTCAAATATATTAACCACAACCCTAAAAACACAAGTATAATTGCAGACTGATAAGTCATACTATCATTTAAGCTTAACTTAAAGGACAATAACACTCTTGCTGGCTTGGCAGCTCCAGAAAATAAATAATAGCCTTATTCTAAGTACTAGATGTTTAAGTGTCCTACCTGTTGTGTAAATTATCCATTACGACCTATTTTACTTGTCCAGAGGGTTCGAAAATATTTTAAATCAAAGTCACATTTGAAAAGGTTTACGTTAGACTTTTCAAATAAATTAGTTGAATTTTTCCAATTTTTTAACTTAGGTGTGTTAAGATGAAATTTACATCATCAATTAATTGGAATATTGTAAAATAATACAATTTGTTGACCAGAATGAAGATTGGGACATATTATTCAGTTGCAACAAGAGTGTTATTGGTGCTTTAAGAATCTTAACAAATCTGGAACCGACATTTTTGTACATTCTGAGCATTTTGAAAAATATTTTAGTACCTGTATAGAATTATTTTGGGCTTGACATGTTTAGTATGGTCATGGCTCACTGACCAGGAGGTTGCTGGTTTCATCCAAATGTTCGCTGAGAAAGTATCTTTGCCATTTTCAAGCCTCAGTCGCTCCCCCTTGCCAGTGGTGCAGGACAGGGGGGTCTGGCAAGGATACAGCAGTTTTTCACCACTGGCAAGGCATTATTTCCCTCAAGGCACACTTGGTGCGGAATAGTAGGCAGATAGGTAATGCCATTCCATTTACCAATATTTCATTCAGAAAATTTTTATTTTGCCTTCGAATAATTTTGACCCATACAGATTTAATGAGCAGTACATGTAAGTCAAGTGAGACCACCAGACAATAAAAGCACTCTGAAATCGAACTGCATGGTGGTGTTTTCATATGGAAAAGGCAGTGCCATGACTGTCACTCTTTATGCCATAAAAGTTTAATATACATGTGATTGATTGTTTAGCAGTGGTATACATGTAGATATACACAAGTAATACTTGAAGTATTACCATAGGCCTGTCTTTTTACAATAGAATTTATAGTTTCAAATGAGTAGCCTACCGTACATGTACTTAAGATTATTCTGGGTGCAAATTAAAGAACATATTTAAAATCTTAATAAATCTGCGAATTATCTTAGAGATGAAAAACATAATCAAAACCAAATCAAAGGTGTATATTAAAATACAAGTAGAATACAAATACATGCAGATATTGATGACTCCCACTTGCTTTAGTTTGCCAGCTGTCGCAGGTATTAGTTTCTGAAATAATTTCTTTTAAATAGATTGCTACTTGATTATTTACTTAAATATTCATGACCAGTAAGAATTGTAAACCTTTTATTATTTCTGTTTCTTTAATAAGTTGACAGGTCTGGAAATATAATTGTCAGGTACTAATAATGAACCCTGACATTTTGAACTTTGTTCCTGACAAAGGCATGTACTGATTAAAAATATATACATGTAACCACACTGAAAAGTGTAAATCCGTGCCGGACAGAATAACAGGAACAAGAGGGTTGTGTACAAGTTTTCAGGCGTGTAAGAAGTGATTGATTGATCTTTGTGTAAGAAGGAGAATTGGTAGTTTCTATGTACATGTATATCGATTAGAGGCCTATGACCTATTTAATACATTGAGCTTGTTTCTCTTTATCTAAAAATGGAAACTTATCTAAATGGTTAAAGATACAGGTATATGCTCCACTGGTTCACTTCACTTTGTAATGTATGATTGACATTTAGTAATGTTTTCTTATATCATTTATCATGAGCCTGCTGTTTAGTTAAATCTGCTTATTACAAGTCTTTCTGTTGGCCTGAAATGTTATCCTAAATTACAATTAGGCATAAACTAACTTAATCAGCTCTCGATGCCAGTGCTAGCCTGCGATGAATGATTGGGGCTAGTTTTAAATCCAAAAGCTAATACACTATTTACATTATCTTTTTTTATACGCCCACATTTTCATGTGGGCGTAGATTGTCGTTTCCCCTGTCCGTCTGGACATCTGTCTGACCGTCCACAATTTATTTGTGGACACTCTACAGCGTAGTACAGGTCACATTTTTTTAAAACACATATATTATTTATATTAACAACTGTTTATCTAATCTCCTGTAATACCCCTTTAAGATAAGTTTTCAGGTTGAAATATATGTAGATGACCTAATTAATCTAAAGGGAACATATTTTTTTCCTGTGTGTTACATGTACTACCATATAACCTACAATCTACATGTAGTAGATATTGTAGGAAAACAATGCGGTGCATACTTCTATGTTGTTTCTTTCCTTATATAAATGTACCTGGACATAAAGCACTTGTCGCATACATTGTCAATCACAAATTCAGGACTTGTGTGATAATTTGTTCCTGATTCTGTCTGTGACAAGTACATTGTACATTCTATCCTGTCCAGGCTTGTATATAATCATAGGCGTACGAGGCCGAACTTGTTTGGGGGGGCCAGCATATTTTCCCGACAAATATATTTCTTTAGAATCCGCGGAGCGGCGGGGGTTATGGGGGGCCTCCGCCAGAAAATTTTGAAAACCAAACGGCCCTAGACGCGATTTCCAGGCATTTCGAATACTTTCTAGTAATTTGGAGTGGGTAGTAAATTATGTCAGTTGCAACATAAAAACTGGTAAAAAGTCATCATTAAAATAAGCTCTATTACTACGAAAACAAGAACAAGTCGAACGATTTACTTTTGCCACATTTTTCATTTTATGAGACTTCACATGAGACCCGCCGACGGGGGGTATGGGGGGCCTCCCCCAGAAAATTTTGAAAACCAAACGGCTGTAGAAACGATTTCCAGGCATTTCGAATACTTTCTAGTAATTTGGAGTGGGTAGTAAATTATGTCAGTTGCAGCATAAAAACTGGTAAAAAGTCATCTTTAAAATAAGCTCTATTACTACGAAAACAAGAACAAGTCGAACGATTTACTTTTGCCACATTTTTCATTTTAAGAGACTTCACATGAGACCCGCCGACGGGGGGTATGGGGGGCCTCCCCCAGAAAATTTTGAAAACCAAACGGCCGTAGACGCGATTTCCAGGCATTTAGAATACTTTCTAGTAATTTGGAGTGGGTAGTAAATTATGTCAGTTGCAACATAAAAACTGGTAAAAAGTCATCTTTAAAATAAGCTCTATTTACTACGAAAACAAGAACAAGTCGAACGATTTACTTTTGCCACATTTTTCATTTTATGAGACTTCACATTTTTTTATCCAGATCTCAGATGTATAGAAGACTTGTATATACTTTATCTACTTTTAATATATGAATGACCATTTTATAAAAGTTCAAATTTACAATCTATATATTCCGTATTACGATTTACTTTTGCCACGTTTTTCATTATATGACAGTTCACATTTTTTATCCATATCTAAGATAGATATATCCAGAATCAAGATAGAAGACTTTTTGAACTTGTAAAATTTATATACTTTTAATATATGAATGACCATTTTAGTTCAAGTTTATTTACATCTAGTGCACTATATTAAACCAAAAGACGAAAAGTCAAACGATTATTACTAACACAGTACCGTACTTAAGAACTGAGAAAGGCCATGCGTACGTGCTAGTTCTATTCAGATGGTTAACGTGTTTATCATTGACTGGACTGCTTTCTTTCCGCTTCCATATTATTAAAAATATTCCAAACCCGACAGACGGCGCGACGCTTCCCGACAAACTGAGCATTCATTCCCGACAAGACCAAAGCCTTCCCCGACAAGGCCATACCCCTACCCCACCCCATTTTCAAAAACTCCTCGGCTAATGACCGATCTCACAATTCTGGGCTCTTTTCAGATTTCTATTTTTTTTCATGAAAATATTTGGGGGGGCCGGTGCCGGTGACTGAAATTTTCAGCAAATTACCTTTACACTATCTAGTTTTTATACGCCCACATTGAAATGTGGTCGTATATTGTCGTCGCCCCCGTCCGTCCGTCCGTCCGTCCGTCCGTCGGTCCGGCATCCACAATTGCTTGTGGACGCTCTACAGGCTAAAGTTAATATCCGATTGACTTTAAATTTATACACAGTGTTTAAGGTCATGAGACGAAGAAGCCTATTGTTTTTCAGCGATTTCCGATAATAACTACCAGAGTTATGGCCCTTGATCACTTCAAAAAATCTTGTGGACGCTCTAGAGGCCAAAGTTAATATCCGATTGACTTTAAATTTATACACAGCGTTTAAGGTCATAAGACAATGACGCCTATTGATTTTCGGCGATTTCCGATAATTAGTGCCAGAGTTATGGCCCTTGATCTCTTTAAAAAATCTTGTGGACGCTCTAAAGGTCAAAGTTAATATCCGATTGACTTCAAATTTATACACAGTGTTTAAGGTCATAAGACGAAGAATCCTATTGATTTTCAGCGATTTCCGATAATTAGTGCCAGAGTTATGGCCCTTGATCACTTCAAAAAATCTTGTGGACGCTCTAGAGGCCAAAGTTAATATCCGATTGACTTTAAATTTATACACAGTGTTTAAGTTCATAAGACGAAGACGCCTATTGATTTTCAGCGATTTCCGATGATTAGTGCCAGAGTTATGGCCCTTGATCTCCTCAAAAAATCTTGTGGACGCTCTAGAGGCCAAAGTTAATATCCGATTGACTTTAGATTTATACACAGTGTTTAAGGTCATAAAACGAAGAAGCCTATTGATTTTCACCGGTTTCCGATTATTAGTGCCAGAGTTATGGCCCTTGATCACTTCAAAAAATCTTGTGGACGCTCTAGAGGCCAAAGTTAATATCCGATTGACTTCAAATTTATACACTGTGTTTAAGGTCATAAGACAAAGACGCCTATTGATTTTCAGCGATTTCCGATAATTAGTGCCAGAGTTATGGCCCTTGATCACCTCAAAAAATCTTGTGGACGCTCTGGAGGCCAAAGTTAATATCCGATTGACTTTAGATTTATACACAGTGTTTAAGGTCATGAGACGAAGAAGTCTATTGATTTTCAGCGATTTCAAATAATTACTGCCAGAGTTATCTCCCTTGATAACTTCAAAAATTCTTGTGACGCTATAGAGTTCAAAGTTACCATCCGATTGACTTCAGATTGATACATAGAGTTTAAGGTGTTGAAACGAACAAGTATTTTGATTTTAAAGGAATTTAGATAACTGAACAGCTAAATCCATGATATTAAATGTTTCATGTATATACTAATTGTTAGCGTGATTTAAAACTTTATAAAAAGCAATCAAATTCTAATGATTTTCTGATAATTACATAATGAGTTGTTACTCTTAATCAGTTTTTAGTGTATTACAAATGTTTCATTAGCGAAAAAAGTAAAAATATGCGACAACCCTTGTTGACTGCCCGGACGATTTAGCTGCTGTGGGCGTATGTTTCGTTGCCTGGCAACCTATCTTTAACTATTATAGTTAGAACTGCCATCTCTTTATCTTATCTCCCATAATGTAACTTTAAGTCAAGTGGTGTGGTTTCGCTTATACATGACAGGTAGTAGGATGGCCTGTCCAACATCGTGTAATTAAATAAATTTAAAGGTTTGAATATTAAGAGCTATTAGTTTTAATAACAGCTGTTTATCATATTATTGTTTAATGGATATCATTGAAAGTGAAGTAGGTTGTAAAATATCTCTATTCTAACTATTGCAACTACATGTATGTGTACAGTGCTTCATTACAGCTCATTTCATTACCGTAATAAATTTCACTTCATTTACATCTAGCCAGGTCACCTGTATCAGAATTTATTTAGTTGCATTTTAATGGCCATTATCTATATATATCTATATACATATATGCTCCATTTTTGTCTATTCGTCACAAAATTGTATTTAAAGGTCAATTTCGACAATTAGGGGGAACAAAATTTGTTGCCAAAGTTATGCCATTTTTACTTAATGTAAATCTCTTTATTAATGTCTACACATAATAGCTCCTTTTAAAATCTTCAAATTTTAACTGAGTAAAATCTACAAATTAGCCTGATTCAACCTAATAGAGCTACCAAGTTGTAATTTTAGAAAATTTTAATATACATGTGTACATTTAATATACCCTACTTGTCTTTAAAGTAAATTATTGAAATCATATATTAATTCCAAAATGACTCTAGTAACAATAAATCAAATGTCATCTACCAGTAAATATTTTAAAAACAATAAATAAATTTTTAAACTCTTGTCTTTTTTCAGATACTGTTTCATTTTATTCTCGATCTTTTTTTTTTTATCATACCATGATGGATGGTAGCGAAGTGACTGCACCTTTTGCACAGTTGTTTTTGCAAGTCGTTGTTAAGGAAAGTTGTTATTGACGGGCGTTTTCAAATAAGCAAAAGTGGGATTGAGCGGACAAATGGTTTAACATGTGTTTCCCTACTTTGACATGATGAGGAATAGGGTCACCAGTCCAACGTCATGGGTTTGCTCCGGAGTCTCCGGTTTTCTGTCAAAGCTAAACCCCTACTGCAGTGAATTATCGAAATAAAAATCAAACTATTTTAATCCCGAAACAACTTAGTTTGTGTTGATTGGACGTTAATTCACATTTCTCTCATAAATACGCAAATAATAATTTTGTTTCTTTCTTGTTTCAGATCTCCGAACTGAAGCGAATCAATCATCTAATACAAGATCAAGATTTCTTCGGTTTAAAGTATGTCAAGGTTCCTGTTTTACGCTATGGTATTTTATCAGAACAAATAGAGCAACTAAAAGCGCAAACTCCTTCTAGCAGTGGAGCTTCGTACAGCGGAGATCTTGAACCCTTGATAGAGATACCAAATTCTTATAATTATAATTACGATGACACAGATTCTGCTCAGGACTTTAGTGATCCGGAGATGCAGATGAAAATAATGCGAACTTTGAGTATCAAGGAAAACTTGACTAACAACAATGAAGAAGCAGAAGCATTTTTGAAAAGTATGGACAAAGATTTAGAACGTGTGCGGAACTACGCTAGTAAAGAACGGGGGTCTCTGAGCGAGGTGATATCTGTGCTAACCAATAAAAGTGTTTTTCCATTACGAGCCAAAAAGCCAGAACATTTAAATGGTGCTGACTGTGGTATACGGTGGTGGAGTGTATTGTTAGTTATTTTGTTCTTCGTTGTTATTTTACCGCTGGGTTATGTAATATATCATTATTATGGAAAGTCTTGATGAACTTGTCTTCTACCCCTTGTTTATGTAATGTATCATGATTATGGAAAGTCTTGATGAACTTGTCTTTCACCTGTCGGTTATGTACGTTTAAAATACAGATGTGACGTCATCCTTTGTTGACGTCATCCTTTTCCAATAATGTACGGGCAACTTGCCAATCGACCATTATCTGTACTAGATGAAATATTGGACTCCCGTGACGTATTTCTTTGAAGAGTGCCTGTATTTTAACTTGTTTAATGGTCTCAAGCTGAAGACATTTTGTGATATATTGAAATAACACACGGCGTTACTTAATGTCTCTCTCTTGACAATAAAACCATGGATACGTAATACATGAATATCATTATTATGGAAAGTCTTGATGAATTTGTTTTTTAATTCGTTCTATATGTTGCAACCGTTTAAAAAAATTTGGATCTGGTTAAATATCATGGCAAATTTAAAATTGTGTAGAGTGGCATTAAATAACTCGTTGCAATAGTCTGGAAATGGTGAAATATCATGGCAAAAATTGAAATTATCTATAAAAAGTGTGACAATATAAAGCTTGTATTTGAAATCTTTGTATCTTTTACGACAGTAAAAACATGTATAAATAACACGATAGACAACCCTTATATTTCTATTGACACTACTAGTCTACATGTATATGATAAAATCTATATGATATATTTATAATGACCTAAATGATTAAAGAAAATATTCTGTCTTGTCATTTTAATATGAAAAAAAAGGATAGGCCTCACCAATTTCCTGTTCCTCGGGAACACCTGTAAAAATGTTCATTCATATTTCTTTGGGAAAAAGACTTATTTAAAAACCAAAAGTACTTGGTTGTGCTGTAACTGTTCAGAGGCTTTTAGTTTCAAATTGGTGTGACCTTAATGCTATATATGTGAATGATAAACTGTTATAGACAGTTGCAACCGGTTTAATAGGAAAAACAACCGTTAGTGCTGTCATCCAGGGGTTTATCGACATGTCTGTTAAATGTAAGTCCATCTTTAGATTATGGGTTGTATCTTCAATCTAACAAGGGATGTATATAACCATGTAAGATTGAACATATAATAACGGAACAGCTCACTTCTCTTAGTTATGTTCAGTTGATGGCAACATTCTGATGGGGGCAGGTTGGGTGGGTAAATGGTTTAATGCGTACGTGCCAAGAAGTAGAGTTAGCAATTTTCACGGCTTAATACCCCTAGACTCAAGAGATTTATTGAAATGAAATTGAACCTAGTGTTGGTCCTGAAATGACATAGTATGTGTTAAGTGGACGTTAAACCCTTTTGTTTCAGTATTTCGCTTGCATGTACAACTGTTTAGCAGTGAGATGAAACAGGAGAAACCCAGGAATTGAAACCTCACCAGCTGACTCAATGACAGACCTTATGCTACATGGACAACGCACAAACGCTAACCATTCGACCATCGTCCCCGCAATTCCCCCCCCCCCCCCAGTGATATTCAGAGACTTTATTGAAATTATAAATTGGATGTAATAATACTTGTAATGTTTATGGTATTATGACTCATGTATATTTGTAATATAAAATCTACATGTATATAAAAATAAAATTATATTTTTGAGTGCCAAAATCAAGTAAAAATTATTATTAATAAAGAAATAATGAATTAGACTTGTACATTTAAATGTAGATTTAAATTAATTTTGAGAATGTGGAATTAACTCTCTGGGAACCAAAGCCTTTCATTTTCTTGAATTCTTCACAGCTCAATGGTTTTGGCTGTCAGGTTCATAGACTCACATGTGACATGTGTGATAGTTGACAATGGTTTTGCATAAATGATGTAATTGATTTTATTTTGTAAGTTTGGTTTTGTAATACACGTAGTTACTTTGTAAACTAAGGTACATTTGTATTATTTTTCACAAGACTTATTAGGTCTTTACCCTAACTCAAATAAATGGTATATCCTACAACAGTAGAAACTTTACAAACAAAAATATAAATTGCTTGGATTACATTAAATTTTAAGTTCAAATTCATATTCAAAATATAAGGAATGGACATGTATCTCAAAATGTCAGCAAGAGGTATCTAAAACAGTTTGGGACAATTAAGCCACACTGATTAGAGCTTTGGTTCTTTGCGAACATCTATGAAAAAAAATAGCTTCTTATTTGAAAATAAAGACATATCTCAAAATTGGTATCTAGGCAGTGATTAGAAATTACAGTTTTAGGAAATTAAGGCCACACAAATTTAAAATTTGGTTCTTTATGGAATACTTATTTGAATTTTGCTATCTTATCACTTGGGTTCAAAATTTATTTAAAATCAAATAGTAATTTATCGCTTTTTTAAAAATCTTTTAGTTCCACAATTTAAACAAGAAATGTGACTTACAGGAATCTGGGCACTATTTATTTTTTAAGACCATGAATAACTAAATCACTAAATCTTCCTACGTATTATTACCGTAAATTTATATCATGGTGTATACGAGATGAATACATATGTTACATATCAATTCAAACGTCCATTAACACAGAATTTAAATTTATTCTCTGTTGTATTTTGATTTTATTTTGTTATTTACGTTTGTCATTTATCTTGAGTCAGTCACAATTACTGTATAATAAAATACTTTTCATTTATCTGGATGCAGTCACAATAACTGTTTAAAAACACTTTTCATTTATCTAAAGGCATTTGAACCATATTGGTTATAGTATACAATGTGTGATTACTAAGTAAGATTTATGTATGTTTATTGTGTTAAGGATAAAGTTTGAATTTTTTGTTTGATATTTATAAAACTGCCATGTGTATTGTGTTAAGGATAAAATTTGAATTTTTTGTTTGATATTTTTAAAACTCACATTTGACGTGTGCCATTTGACTACATTGGTTGCAGAGTGTGCTATAAGGGAAATTTTGCTTGGACAGATGTGTTTCAATTCAACCTATAACAGGACCTTGCTTGTGTTTTACATGGGTGTCTTAGTTTAATTATTTGCCTAGATTTTGTTACAATATGTTAAATATTCATTCCTTTTATTATTCTAAGTAAATTTACATGCAAATTTCACATTTTGAGTAAATATTCATTGTAGACAAGTGTTGACTAGTAAAAGCTACAGCTACATGTATACTTGGTTTTGTCTCAAAAGTTATGCTTGAATGATATTATGACATAACATTTCCATTTAATTTTGTTTCACTTGCTATTAATAATGAATATTATCGCTAGTCAGTCGCATGCTGGGAGAGGTATAGAGAGGTGTGGCCCGGGGCATCCATTTCAGGGACCGTCCAATCACACAGAGGGATTAAAATAAAATTTTCTGCCATTTCATTTGGTGTACCGAATTTAATTAATGTGACTGATTGATATTTAATTTGTATAAAAAGTTTAATTCATCTGTTCTTACATTAATCCACATCAGTACTGGGCCCTATATGAGGCGTAGAATCAAATAAGGGGTTGACTCCAGGCATGCCATTTTATTCCGAACACTGGTTGATGACTAGGTACATCTCTGGCTGTCTGTCAAGATATTGAGTTTTAAAAATTGAGACTGAGTCAGTACTATACATACAATTTAAAAAACCCCTGCTCTGTGGGATTTGTGAACAACGATTTCAGAGCTAACACAGAAGACTCTGCTGGTGCCAGGTGTTTTACAGGCTGGAGTCAATGTGCATCTATGTTTAAATTACTTGCAAAAAAATTGCTTTGGAATCAGTGCTTTTCCTACTATGTTAATTAATTGATTTATAAAAATAAAACCATAGAAATAGAAGAAAGGGTGAAGGTTCATCTTATCACATAGCTAGTAGATTTCATGAACCCTGGAAATAGAGCACCTGTCACAGGCATTGTTAGAATTCAAGTTTTCAGGGGCGGATCCAGGAATTTTTGCAGGAGGGGGGTTGAGTGGTAGTTATACTCTCAGTACACTATATTTTTGGAATTTTGAATATTATTCACTATGTCTTGATGTCTGATTGGGCATATTCCCGGTCGGACAATATTGTGCATTTGGAAAAAAAATTCGGAAAAGTCCGGAATATACGGGCAAAATCCCAACTCTGGTTGCCAGTCTCATGTTAAGGAAATTGGACAGTTGACAATGCATGATGCCATCATCGTCTCTAAATTACGTAGGCATACATACACATTGATCTTTTAAAAGAGAGAAATCAAACACCCTGTTTCATGTCAATTTTTATAATGAATTTATGTAGCTGAGTAGGATAGGGTTTCGACCCCGCCCCACCTAGATCCGCCCCTGAGTTAAGTCAGACACATTTCATCTGCTGACTCATTAATTTGTCTGGACAGATATGTCTTTTTTTCTGTGTTTTTATTTGATATTATTAATACAAGTCAGGTGCTAGTTCGGTAATGTCTGACAATTAATCAGATACAACTTAAACTGTTAATTCCTGGCCTCGATTTCTTGATTAGGAATTGTGCACACATTGAGTTGACAGTTTTAAGGGTGTTATTCAGAAAAATTTAAATCTTTGATTATAAAAGATTTAAGTATTTGGTATTTCCAGCACACATTGGACAAGTAAAATATAGATTTATTTGTATATATTTGTGATCACACCCTGCCAATTACTCACAAACATTGCTCTGAATCAATTATTGTATGAAATGTAATTGATATATACAATGTAAATATATATATATATATATATAAAATATTTAAATCACATCATAATATATGTAAATTAATAAATGAAAGAATTGTAAAATAAAGTAACTATTTTTCTTCACATTGATGTTTTTAACAATTTTTATACGCCTACATTTTCGTGTGGTGTCGTCACCCCTGTCCATCCATCCAGACTTCCATTCGTCCACAATATGTTTGTGGACACTCTACAGGACACAATTCTTATCTGAGTTTGACGAAATTTGAAATAAGGTTTATCTCCAAAAGATAAATGTATCGGATTGAAACTTCATGGATTATGGCCCCTGATTATAGGAAAAATCATGTTTTTAGCAGTGGGGGAAAACCCATGCGGTTGAACAGGCAACCCTGCATGGGTATAAATATTACAAATAGAGAAAGAGAGAAATGGGGTTTAACATCTACTCAACACAAATTAGGTCATTTCGGGACTAACATATGGTTTAATTTTATTTCAATAATTCGCTAGCGCGTAAGGATCTTTAGCCATGGGAGGAAACCGGAGTACCAGCCCGGAGAAAACCCAGGAGGTTGGACAGGCAACCCAAATCCTTGCCACGTACAACCAGAAATTTGAAACCACCCTAGTTGACTCAATGGCAGGCCATATGATACAGCACACACTAACCATTCGGCCATCCATCCCCCCATATTACAAATACATAAATAAGGAGAAGACTTAGTATAGGTATATTTACATAGAAATATCATATAGGGATGCTACGATAATCATATGAATCAAGTAATAGAATATGGAATGAAAAATATTAATTCATGGGTGTTGGGTGGCCGAATGATTAGCGTGCACATGCTGTATCATACAGCCTGCCATTGAGTCTGTTGGCGTGGTTTAGAATCCTCGGTTGTAAGTGACAAGGAGTAGGGTCCAACCTCGTGGGATTTCTCCGGGTACTCCGGTTTCCTCCCACTGCAAGCGAATTATTGAAATAAAATTAAACTGCAAGCGAATTATTGAAATAAAATTAAACCATATGTTAGTCCCGAAATTACCTAGTTTGTGTCGAGTGGACGTTAAACCCCATTTCGGGGGGTTGGGATGGCCTAGTGGTCTAGAGTGCCGCGCTTCGACCTCTAGCTGGCCGGTCACCTCTGGCTTGCGGCTGTGGTTTCGAGCCCTGGTGTGAGCGTATGTGGCATGGAGATAGGGGCGCCTTCTCAACCTCGTGGGTTTCCTCCGGGCACTCCGGTTTCCTCCCACTGCTAAAGACCCCTACGCGCAAGCGAATTATTTAAATAAAATTGAAACCATATGTTAGTCCCGAAATGACCTAGTTTGTGTTGAGTGGACGTTAAACCCCATTTCTATCTATCTATCTAAACCCCATTTCTCTCTCTCTCTCTCTTCATTGAATCTAGATAATAATTTTTTAAAGTTTTAGACAAAAAGGTAGAGATTTCTATGTTGAATGAAAAGGGGTTGAAGAAACTTTTGGTAAAAATTTTAATTTTCTTCTGACACAGTAGCTGGTGGTTTTAACATCAACAAACATATTTGTAAGGTAAATGACCTCTCGGGTCTCTGTGTTTGTTCAAAGTCACCAAAGCTTAACCAATTAACCACCATAAAAGACCCATTCATAATAGATACATTGTGGTCAGACGGGCTGGATAATGTTTCTATGTTTACAATCGGCGTCGATCACCCGAGACGAACTGGGTCATCAGGATGACATTAGGTCACGTGACGTCAGTGTCACACTGGTCAATGGCGGAACTGAAAGCTTGACAAGTGTGGTGTAATAGACACGGAAGTTGTGTATGGCTAATGTGTTGATATGCAAAATAAACATGGTGAGTCTACTTATTATACTACAAATTTGTACATTCAACGCTAGGTTATTGTTTATTTCAATGCGGTAAGCTAAATAAAGGCGGGAAAAAACAGTAAGATTCCCTTGTTTCTCCTCGGTAAAATCGCTGCATGGTTCCCAATGCAATGACTGAGACACACGCGTGGATGCTGCAGAAAGAATGAAGTTATATGTACCACACAGCAAGTTTTTCCATTGTGTTCACTGTCGTTTACAAGCTATAAATATTTGCAAACCGTGTCAATATGCAGGTCACCCTGAACCTGATAATATTATTTTGTAGAGACAGTAGTGACAGTAGTGTCATTGCAGGTTACATGTTGAATATTGTGTAAATATAATATATTTCCTAAAAGAAAAGTAATACATATGAAGCTGTCGGGTCATGTAAAATCAGTGTTGACTGTCAAATTTACTACGTTGCTAAGATAAGATGATTTTATTGCATTAACATGCCCACAGCCAGGGAGCAGCATATAAGCCTACAATTACATAAATCACATTAAAACAAACATTACAACACCATGGGCAAGTATAAGTATAACTAACAGGGGAGGTTGAATGGCTGAATTTAGCACATGCGTGCTGTACCATAAAGCCTGTCATTTAGTCAACTCTGGCGTGGTTCCGAATCTCCGGTTGTGCATGACAAGGAGTAGGGTCGTCTGTCCAGTCTTGTGGCTTTTCTCCAGGTCCTTCGGTTTCTTCCCACTGCTAAAGACCCCTGTGCGCAAGGGAATTATTGAAATAAAATTTAAAAAACCTTGTTAGTCCCAAAATGACCTAGTTTGTGCTGAGTGGAGGTTAAACTCCATTTCTCTCTCCCTGTAGATCATGTTATTACAACAAGGGGGAGTAAGACACTAGATCGTTAACCCAGTCTTGATTTCGATCCCGGTGTTGGCATGAAGAATTCCTCTGAATTTTCTGGCATGGTTTTCCCTTGTCAGCAGTACAGGACAGAGGCTGACAAGGACAGTGTCTAGTCGTTTTGATGGAACGAAACATGTGTTACACATTGGTGAGCGAGCAAATAAAAGAACCCTTGACAGTAGCCCAGACAAAATTTAACTTAAGTTATGTTCAGTGTCGTTATGTAACATTGTTGCAAAAATACAACTTGTTACATATACAGTAGCTATGTGAACTCCCCAAATTAAAATTGCTCTAGACAGATGTGACTGAATTATTTAGATGAAAAAAAATCTGTTTGTGTGTAAGTCCAAAAATCAGAAGGGTTTCTTCAGATAAAATTTAATGGGTTTTTTTTATACCTCTTTGAATTGGTGATTCCCCCTTGTCAGTGATGCAGGACGCGGTGGGGGCCTGATAAGGACAGCTGTCTAGTTGTTCTGATGGGATGGAAAATTAAAGTCCCGTGTACACATTGGCGTTCAGGGAAAAGATCCCTGGACAGTTGGAATTTGATTATATAAGAGTAGGTCTTAGTGCCGTTGTCCTGACAAAATTTCTGTCATAGTACTCTATATGGCATATGCCTGGAGCAGAACAGTAGGAACTCCCTTTCTATTGCTGTGTATGAAATGAAATAAGAGTTTAATGTCCTACTGTTCTGCTCTGACTAGGCTAATGTATACGGGTGTAATAAAGGATTCATGAATCGGAAGTGACGAACGCCAAAGGAAAACACGAGATCCCTTGGCAGTTGGAATTCGATATAAGAGTAGGCCGTAGCGCCGCTGCCTGGGCAAAATTTCCCTCATAGCACACTGTATGGCGTATGCCCGTCTTCCATTAGCTCAGGTCAAATACATAAGAGTAGGAAGTTTAACCCCATTTGATTTCATTTCTGTCATTTGGTCAACTGGTGTGGTTTCTATAGCTCGTTTGTATGGCTTTGATTGTTTTCTCCTTGTCCCCAGATCTACTCCCGCATTTAAAACCTGTACGTGTTAGTGTATCATTGAAATTTTATTGAACCATTTAAGTTAGGCCCAAAGTTACCTAGTTTTTATCATCAGTGGAGTTAAATCTCTATCTCTCTCCCTCTCTCTCTCTCTCTCTCTCTCTCTCTCTGACAAATTGTGAAAGGCTAATGAACTAGTACATGTAACTGGCAGTTTGAATGTCTTTGCAAGACGTGTATTAAAGATATTAATAAAAAAACCCACTGAAATATTATCATACTGACTTCAGTAAATATGATCGAGGCTAGGCCTAATATTCAAAGGCTAATATCTCTATTCGTAGTGGAGCAAGTCGTCTGAAATTTTCAACATCTCCTTTTTACCTTATCTAGTTTTTTTAATTGTTATAGCGAGAACAGTCATCCCTTTATCTAAGCTCCCATAATGTATCTTTGATTGTAACAAAATCTTATATTTTGTTGATAATGGAATATTTAGCCCTATTTTTCATAAATATCATTAGAAATTAAAAAAATATACAAGTTTCTAATGTTCTGGAATTGATCTAACGCAACCATTCTCTAAGAAAGTTGACTTATCTACAGTAGCCTTATTTTTCATAGATATCATAAGAAATTTAAAAGATATACAAGTTTCTAATGTTCTTGAATTGATCTAACGCAAACATTCTCTAAGAAAGTTGGCTTATCTACGATATCAGTTGGGATCATTATTACTATCAGTTGGGATCATTATTACGGTAATATCTGCAAGGTATGTGAGCTGTCAATCAAGATAGTTTTTATAATAAATTACATTCCATTGACCAGTCAATCAACTTAGCGACAGGTAATTGACTAGGATGTTTTTTTCCCTCTTAACTCATCCGAAAATGTAACATGGTAAAAAATTTATCATCGATAATATCTTTATACATTAATTAGAGATATTTTATGGGCTGTGGTGCTTACATGTAATTGGGAATTGTTAAAAAAAAATGGTATTAACTACCAAGTCATTGAAATTGGAGTTGCTTCCCTTGAGGCATAAACTTTATGTATTTTTCTCAGATTTAATGAATAAAAATAAGATAGCATGAATGGATCATTTTATAGATTAAAGCCAACAAAAATATTAGAGACAAATAAAAAGAGTGATTGATAAAAAATCAATTGGTAATTTGATCAGCCACGTTATATGTTTGTAAGTTGTGATATAATGAAAGGAGAGAAATATATTAATTTGTTTTAAAAGTAGTTAGAAGTTACTATTAAACTTATACAGATAGGAAAGGAAATTGGGTTTGACATCCTACTTTTCTTCACTGACTGGGTTATTGAAGGCGTGTATACACCATACAATGTGATTATATATGGGTAATTTTGACCTAAGGGGGGGGGGGGGCTATGTCCAATTTGCAACTTAAAGCAACTAATTCCAGTCAGTTGCAATTGTACTTGTTTCGATCATATCAGCAACTGTGGACAACTGAGAGGAACTGAATTTGGAGTGCTCATGCTGACATGAGTACACTTAACACTTGACTTAATTTATTCATCTAGGGATCAACAAAATAGCAAATACAATGTACCTTAAAAGAAGCACCCCAAAGGCATTGTCGGTCTTGCCACAATTTGATTCATATTTGATTGTAAACATCATCAACATTTGCAAAGTGGATGGCAGCCTCACAATTATATTGAATTCCAACTGCCAAAGTTTCTTTTGTGTGTTGGGGGGTTGGATGGCTGAATGGTTAGCGTGCGGACTGTATCATATGGCCTGCCATTGAATCAACTCGTGTGGTTTCGAATCCCTGGTTGTACGTGACAAGGAGTTGGGTTGCCTTTCCAACCTCACGGGTTTCCTCCGAATTCCCCCACTGCCAAAGACCCCTACATGCAAATGAATTATTGAAATAAAATTAAATCAAAAGTCCCGAAATGACCTAGTTTGTGTTGAGTGGACGTTAAACCCCATCCCTCTCGCTCGCTCGTTTTCTCAGTAGGTGCAGAAAAGTAGGATGTTAAACCTCATTCATTCATTCACCATTCGTCCAGTCATTCATTCCTCCATGTAGCAAAGTAAATCCCATAAATAAGAGTTATATACTGGTATACAGATCTTACAAATTCAGTGATATTTATGATGCGTATAATAATCATGATGATTACACAGATATTGTAACAGGTAAGATAAAACCTTGATGCGTGGGCCCCTGAGGAACACTAACTCCACTAGATACTAGTTTATTAAGTAATAAATGTCCATTATTAACAGTAGAAAGCAATAAAAGCTTGATAATTTGTGGAGGAAATGTGTGATGACCATTAATTAATTATAAGATTACATGTGTATGTATTGGTGTAATCTGCTGACGATCTTATGTCTTGCAATAGGGCGTTAACTCTATCTGTCATTTTAAAGACATAAATGTGGAAAATAATAATAATGACTTTCTTGACATAAAACTGAATATTATTACAATGAATTATATACGTATACATATAATACATAATACATTGATAAAAGCATCGGAAGTATTTTTTTTTTTTTTAAATATAGAGGCAGTCGTTTATTTTGTTGTTGCTTTGATTATGTTTCATCATATACCTTCTTCAGTGGGTTGGGCGGTCGAATTGAGTGCTGTAGGGTGAGATCTGTCATTGAGTCAACTGGAGTGGTTTCGATTCCCTGGTTGTATGTCACGAGGAGTAGGGTCGCCTGTCAATCCTTGTGGGTTTTCTTTGTGTCCTCCGGTTTCCTCCCACTGCTAAAGACCACCAGGCACAAGCTAATTATTGAAATAAAATTGAACCATGTGTTAGTCCTCAAATGACCTAGTTTGTGTCAAGTGGATGTTAAACCCTATTTTCTCTCTCTGTAATTTCTGTTTGCATTATCTTCTTGTGTGTAGTTCACTGGAATTGAGCTTTCATGACTGTAACTTCAATGCTCAATATCACTCTTGTTGTAACTGAATAATATGTCCCAATCTTTATTCTGGCCAACAAATTGTATTATTTTACAATATTCCAATTAATTGATGATCCAAATGTCATCTTAACACACATGATATGGACATAATTTAAGAAATTGGAAAAATTCAACTAAATGATTTGAAAAGGTAACATAACCCTTGGCGAGAATAATACATGTAAACTCTACTTATAACCAAATCTACACTTTTCTTTTTAAAAAATCACATCAACATATTAATTTGTCTGTACATGTACATCAATCAAAACTCGGATTGAGCTTCTATAAATCTGTGTGGAGTATTAATTTAGTTATTATTAGTTTCTTCACCTATCAGTTCACTGAGCTGTTAGTGCCCTGCTGGTTCGATATAAACGAGTCGTAAACGACTCTATATAATATTATGGTATGGTGGTAGCTTAGCCTTTCTTTGGCTTCAGGCAGTAATACTAAATACCTGTTATTGACAAACCTGGCAGGTTGTTGGTTAGTTCAAGAGGTTAGTATATCTATACACTACTGTCTACAAATTATAGGAAAAAAAACCACTACTACACTTGTACAAATTGATTTTCCATTCATGATGGATAACAGACAAAGATAGTAGCCGGTAGGTAGGTCGCAAAATTTAATAGTTGTTTTTTTCTAAATTTACATCTCTTTTAATTAAGCCTATTTGTTTGGCTATTGCCTAGATAACAAATTTTTGTTATGTTGAAATATTGACGTGTTTGTCCAAGTCTTGGTATCAAATTTTGAAAAGATATGTAACAAATATAAGCCCATTTCTCTCTGTACTAAATCAAAATTTTTACAAGAAAATAGAAAGAATTGATTTTTAATTTCTTAGCAATATAACACACCCATTATTTATTTCATTTGCCAGACAGTGATGGTGTCCAAACAAATTGTCTGAATTTAAGACACCATTCCCAATATTTTCTGACTAGCAGTTTATTAGATCTATTTTTTCCTATACATGTATTTTACAATCAACAGTAGGACGTTTAACTCCATTTCATTAACATTGTACAATCATTATAAACAAATTATAACAATTAACTGACACATGGTACAATTTTTATGGATTCACAATTATTGAGTTTATTACTGTGCAATGCTTCATCCAGGATACACAATTTGTCATTCTCAAGTAAATGATACAAATAATGTCGATGTTAAACAAATATGGACTCATTCAGTATTAGTTTCCATAATGTTTTGCATATTTTTCATTATTTTTAGAATTTCACTTAATATAACGTCATATTATTCTGATTTTGTTATTAAATAAATGGCCGTCGATTTATCACATAACATTATCACAAGGTAGTGTTTTGTTGCTTATCTGATTTGGATGAAAAGACATAAATATACACAGAGAATATGCAACACCGATAACATTTTGATACAATTAAAACTTAACGCTGTATGCTTCTCAATAAGACGATTATCAATTGTATCGATTGTGTGGATGGTAGAGAAAAATTTACAAAGAGTATGTAATGGCAATTTTGTACAATTAAAACTTAACACGGTGTGCCTCTCAAAGAAAATGATTACCGTAGCAATGTCTATGGTATTCAACAGCATCAACAATGAAATAAAATTAAAACTTAACAGACCATTAACTAAGTGCTATTTGAAACTTTTTGAATACAATGTAAAAGGTCACAGTAAGCATACTCTGCTTCATGTACAACAGTTATTCTCTGTCTTGTCAATGGCTGTGGTAATTTGGCTTCATGCATTCATGACCAAAAAAACAAAACAGAAATGATGACGAAATCCAAAATAATCTATTTGTTAAAAATAACCCTTGAAAACAGCACAAATTACAAATGAATGTAAACTGGTTTAATTCCAATGGGGCTCTTATCTGTTAGAAGTTATTTTTTTTTTTTAAAGATGCATTTGGTAAGAGCTACATTTAAATCTTCTTAACGAATGATCTTTTTTGTAGCTTTAAATGTTATATAAATTATTAATTAGATGGTTATTCCTTGCTAAATCTCCAAACATTCATAATATCGCCCAGAATAAAATAATTTGACTGATATTTTCAATATATTTGTCTTCATTTTTCTATTTTTAAGCTATTATAGCACTAATGGACTGCGTTTTATCTAAATTTTACATACCGGTAATGGATGAGAGCCACAGGGGCTAAGTGGATAAGGCGCTGGTTCGTTTGTTTGGAGGCTACGTCTTGATCCCTACATTGGTTCCAGAAAGTTCATCAGGATTTTCGAAAATGGTTTCTCTCCTTGTCAATTCTGCAGGGCGGAGGGCTTTACAAGGAGAGCTGTCTAGTTGTTGAAATGGGATGAAAAACCAAGGTCCCATGTATACATTGGCATGCATGTAAAAGATCCATTGGCAGTTGGAATTCGACATAAGCATTTTCAGTGGTGCTGATGCCTGGGCAAAATTTCCCTGAAAGCACATCGTATGGCATATGCCTGTCTTCATTAGCCCAGTCAGAGCAGAATAGTAGGGCAAAACTTTGTTACATTTTTACATAATGCATCTTGAATGATTTACATGAATTGCATATTCAGGTGACTAAACAGTAAACATATATTTGTTGTTATCAGATACCCCAAAAATATTTGGTGATAAAAATATTTGAGTTAACATGAGAAATTATTTTGCCTGAAGTCAGTTGAAGAAATAAGGGGATTACTGAAGTGGGGAAGATTATGTGTGAATCACAACTTGTCGTACAATGTGCTTATTGTAGTGTAGGTGCCTACATGGATGATTGTGTGTTTTTGACAAGTTTCTTTTTCTGTCAGAATTAAGCATGGATGTTTCATACATAAACTTATTTACTTAGTTTCTTTACAGGTCGATGGTGAGACTAAGTATGTGTAATCGGCGAATGGAAGTATCTTATTTACTAGTTCAACAGAGTGTGGCCGTTTTGTGTAGTAGTAGCTGACCCTTTTCGAGTATCGAGACTGTTTGAATGTTGATGAAAAACAAACCTAGGGTCTTAGTTTAGCTCGGTATGTCGTCGATTGGATGAATCTATTGTATTGTGCTATCAAATCAAACTAAGAAGAACAGAAGTCTTCAATAGCAGCCAGCGATGGCTGATCAAGGTAAAAGCTATTTTATTTTTATCAGGTTTTGAATGTTTTAATTAGTCTGTTACACATGTCTTGAAAAAAGAATGTGCTAGGGTTTTATCCTACAGTCTTCTAAAATCAGACGAAGGGTTGGGTGGTCGAATGGTTACCGTGCACGTGCTGTATCATACGGCCTGCCATTGAGTCAACTGGCGTGGTTTCGAATTCCTGGTTTTACGTGGGAAGGAGTAGGGTCGCCTGTCCATCCTCGTCATTTTTCTCCGGTCTCCTCTTACTGCTAAAGACCCCTATGCGCAAGCGAATTATTGAAATGAAATTAAACCATATGTTAGTCCTGTAATGACCTAGTTTGATATGTGGTTAAACCACATTTCTCCCTCCCTCTGTCTCTCTCTCTGTCTCTCTCTCTTTCTCTCTATAAAATCAGAAATCAATAATTAGTTTTATTGATAACAATAAATAGCTGCCAGGTTAACTGTTGTGTAATTGCACAGATTAAAATATGCAGACAACTGTTTCAATCCCAAAAATCAAATAGGAAGTTGATTTACATAAGCCATTGGCTTATTTCAGTATCCAGTGATTAAAATATTGTTTAAATGAAATTTTAAAAAAAAGAAGCAAATGAAGCAGGGCTTAACTACATGTATATGTGATATGTACCTACGTTGATATTGCATACATGTATGAAGACAACCAAAACAAACAAAAGAAACAAGTTGTAGGAATCTCTGGAATGTTTTGATTTAGAGATTAAAGATGTATCAGTTTGAATTAATAATGTACATTACATGTATCATTGTTGAAAAGAGATTCTTACTACTGGTAGTTAAGTGCAAACAAAACCGATAAGACAAATCTGTGGACATGACAAAACCCCGGACATGACAAACCCACAGACATGACAAACCCATGGACATGACAAACCCACGGACATGACAAACTAAACATGACATTGCAAACAGTAAGCAACAAATGTCACTAATAATAGTGAATGGATCCAAGTATCACTAGAAGATACGTCTGTGATGTCTGCTATATTTTAAATGGATGTTGTTACATATTAGAGGGGTGTATAATCCATGCTGTTTGCCTTAGTAATAATGGCGGATTGAATTGCCAAATGCGTGCTGTATCATAAGGTCTGTCATTGATCAACTGCTGTGGTATCAATTCCTCAATTGTGTGTGTCAAGGAGTAGGGTCGCCTGTCCAATTGTGCCTGTCCAATTCTGTGGGTTTTCTACGGGTACTCTGGTTTCCTCCCACTGTTAAATCCCATTGCTCTCTCTCTCTCTCTCTCTCTCTCTCGTAATAATGTCCCTTCATTATGGTTGGTTGAAAGAATGTGATGTTGCTACCCTCCTACTTCCCATTTAAAGATATTAAGAGCATGCGATACCAGGATTCAGACTAGTTTATGGGTCGTTGGCCTTTGGCCCTGAGGTTATCTTCTACTCAGGCTTCTGAATTCCAAGTCCAAAACATTACTGATTTTAGCTACAAACATTAAAGGATGTCATACAAGAGGTAGGATGTGCAAACCCATTTTAACGACCTGATATCACTTATCATTTGAGTAGTCCAGACAGGTACAAGTGAGAAAGTTTTGTTATAATTTTGTCTATGAAAAATATATTTATATTTTTTTTAAAGAACAAAAGCAATTTGTATTCACTGGTGTACAAATGATATGCACCTTTTGTATGCACACATGTAATTTTATTTGGGAAAACAAAGCAATTGCATGTAGTTGCATTTTGTGATGTCTAAATTTTATGTACCTGTTTTATAATGGAGGAAAAAAATATTTTAAGTATATTTGTATTGTACGTGTATAAATTTTGTGTAGCTATTACTATGTAACAAGGCCATTTGTAGAGATTTTAAAGATAAACAAAGATTTTTAATGTGAAAGGTCATAGGTCACAGGTATATTATTATGTATGTTACATCATAAGCCAGGGGATCAGAGCTGAAGGTAGATTAGGAAAGTAAAATCTCAGCTTATAATTACATGGATATGATATTAAACTAGAATAACAGAGGTCGTTACAGGTGGATTCTTATATAACTTACTATATTTACGGTTAATACACTGAAATCCTGAAGAGCCATGGGTCGCTCAGTGGGAGAGACAGTGATATGGGGTTTAACGTCCACCGACACATACTAGGTCATTTTGGTTCAATTTTATTTTGATAATTTGCTTACGCGTAGGGGTCTTTAGCATGAGAGGAAACCAGAGGACTAGGAGAAATAGAAAAGTTTCCGACGTGGTTTCCCCTTGTCAGTGGTCCAAGATAGATGGCAAGGATCAGTGCCTAGTTTTCTGGATATACTTGTTAATTTGTTAGCAACAATTAAGTACATTATATCCAATCAGTGGTCCAAGATGGATGGCAAGGATCAGTGCCTAGTTTTCTGGATATACTTGTTAATTTGTTAGCAACAATTAAGTACATTATATCCAATCTGCTTTATGAATTAAAGGGACAATAACATTCTTGCTGGCTTGGTAGCTCCAGAAAATAAATAATACCCTTATTTTAAGTACTAAATGTTTAAATGTCCTACCTGTTGTGTAAATTATCCATTACAACCTATTTTATTTGTCCAGACTGTTCGAAAATATTTTAAAATCCAAGTCACATTTGAAAAGGTTTACGTTAGACTTTTCAAATCAATTGGTTGAATTTTTCCATTTTTTTAAATTAGGTGTGTTAAGATGAAATTTATATCATCATTCAATTGGAATATTCTAAAATAATACGATTTGTTGACCAGAATGAAGACTGGGACATATTTTTCAGTTACAACAAGAGTGTTATTGGGGCTTTAAGGCATACTCCTCACAGTGTAAGGTATCAAAAATCAGAAACAAATTCAGCAATGGGCAGAGAGGGATTTCTCGGACCATTGCTTCAGGAATATGGAATTAAGGGGGCATTATGTAAGATTAGATAATAAAGGGCTTGCCGTTCATGCTGTTAGAGTTTAAAAATAGATAATGGAGAAATATGAATATATTGAAAATATCAATCAAATTACTTTATTTTGAGCGAAGTTATCAATGGTTCTAATTGACAAGATGTGTGTATTGATCGTTCAAATCTTAGCCATTTTAAATTAATTCATTAAATGACAGCTAAATTCTTCCCTTTGCATTGCTCACTTGTATTTTTTATTTCTATTATATTAAGTACTTAGTTTGAACGAGGTATTTTCCCAGATGTTTCAACATATACATATTTATTTTCTTTTGAAATTAAAGACATATTCATGTTAAATAGAGCATCAAGATATTTCAATTACATTCGTAAAAATAAATAGTTCTTATTCTACGTACATTTACATCTGAATAATTTTATTCATGATTTTAGATCACTGTTAGAAGAGGTACATTATTTGTGTTATAGAAAGGTAACCTAGTGGGTCAGTGAGAGCATTACGTACACTATATTACAAAAAAATCTGAGAAAAAAACTTTGTGTCTTTTCCAGTATTTGTTTTATTGTTTCGAGAGAGAAATAGGGATTATGTCCCAATTGACACAAACTAAATCATTTTACAACTATCATTATGGTTCAATTCTCTTGTGCGTAGGGGTCTTTAGCTGTGGGAGAACCACATAGAAAACCCACAAGGTTCAATCATTGTTTCAATGGAACATATGATTAGTTATTGAACTGGGAATAAATAGATCACGATTCTATGGAATGGCTTGTTACTAAGCTTGATAGAGAGTATACATGTAGAGAGGCCTAGCTCCGTAAAATGCAATAATTGTATTCCATAGGATTGTCACTTTTGTATTAGTCCTCTTCTCAAACCAGGTTTGGGTCAAATCCATCTGTGTACATGTTAAGGAATATTTAGCATTAAATGTCACCTGTCATCAACTGTCATTTAATGTCAGGAATAATTAGTGGAAGCTGCCATTAACTATGATATCTGATACCATCTCTCCTCCATTTCTTACAAGAATTTCAACTTTGTGACCTTATCAAAGAAAGTTTTTGACCATGTGTTATATGGTAATGACTACTGTAGCAAGGGGGCGTTGACGTTATGATCTGAATATGTTGACAGCAGTAAAGAAATAAAATGAAATGAGGTTTTAACGTCCTACTGTTCTGCTCTGACTGGGCTAATGAAGATGGGCATATGCCATGTATTAGGGGAATTTTGGCCAGGCATTAGCACTATCGCCTACTCTTATATCGAATTCCAACCGTCAGGATTTTTATGTCTGGTTCCCCCATTTTGAAAGGTGCAGGGCTGAGGGCCTAGCATGGAACGGGGACATAATTGTTCTGATGGCACGAAAAAAAGCAAGATCCAATGTACAGTTTGGCGTCAAGGTTTTTTTCAAGTGCACACCAACATGTACGTTGGATCTTGTTAGTTTTTTTTTTTTTGTCCCATCCAAACAATACATGTATATGTAGCACACTGCCCCTTGTATTGCTCATATTCATTAGCCCAGTTTGTGCAGAAGAGTTGGGGCGGGAGGTGGATGGCTGAATGGATAGCATGTGCATGCTGTATCATAAAACCTGTCATTGAGTCAACTGGCGTAGTGTCCAATCCCCTTTTGTACATGACAAGGAGTAGGGTCGCCTGCTCAACCTCGTGGGTTTTCTCTGGTCCTCTGGTTTCCTCCCACTGCTAAAGACCCCTATGCGCAAGCGCATTATTGAAATGAAATTGAACCATATATTAGTGCCTAGTTTGTCTCGAGTGGACGTTAAACCCATATCTCGCTTTCTCTTGCAGAAGAGTAGGACGTTAAACCCCATTTCATTTAACCTTTATTGTAGATAATATGTTGGTACTTTATTATTATGATGGTGATGATGACGATAGAATGACAAAATAATTTTGTCGAGTATTTGATTTACAATGATTAAGTCTGTCAAACGTCATTTTATGTAGTTATGTTTATAATATTAGTTATTAACAATAGACCTCTGACATTTACTCTCTCTATATATAATTATGGTCAACAAACAGTCTTTTAACCCCTTGTGAACGGATGATGTGTTGACACGCAAATATTTTCCGTGCCCAGAGACGGTTGACGTGTTGGCACGTCACACGTGACACCCTGAATCAGTCCTCATTTAAATATGCTAAAATTAGCACGGGGAATCCCCCTTTGCCTTGCGATCATAAACTAGACATCTCCCGTTGTTCTAGATGACATCACTTGTATTTTATCGTGTAATTTTCTCGAATTTTCGGCATATTTACGACATGTAAACAATGGCGGTTGCCAGGAAGCGCCAGCTGTCTTTCAATGAAGTAAAATAGACAATAAGGCAAGGAAAATTCATTTTGTGAACTCAAAACATCATAAAATTACAACATGAATTTTTTTTTAAGAATTTAAGCCAAGCAGATTGAAGATAAATTCACATTTTAAAAAAAAAGATTTCTTCCCCTAAATAATCCCGTCCAGGGTTACGAAATTTCGTCGAAAATCCCGTCCACAAGGGGTTAACTTCATTAACTCTTGACCAACAAAAATACTGGGTTAAAACCGGCTTTGTTAGGGTTTTTTTCCCCAGCTTTGAGTTGGAGGTGGGAGGCCGCAGCTGCAGGGTCTTACAGCGCTGGCTCACTAACCAGGGTGACCCAAGTTCAATCCTGGTCTTGGTTGTGAAAGTTCTTATGGTGGGATATTTGAGTGTGGTTTCCCCTAGTCAATGACAAAAACAAGATACCCTTTACATGTTAGGGTGCACAAAAGGAACCATGGCTGTTGGATTTGGGTGATAAATGCAGCTGTCTAGACATAATTTCCCTCATAGCACATTGCACAATGTTTGCTCATCTTCACCTGGTTGTTGAAGAGAAGAAGTATGACATTAAACTCCATTTTCATTTTATTTCTCCTTCACAGTGAAGTTGTATCGTTATGGTGATATTGATGTTATTTCAATGCATTTTAATACTGTATTTATATGCCCCATTTTAATGACAAATAGTTCTCATAACATTTGAACTAATAACTTAGCTGTCAACTATATAATATATATATAGAGAGAAACAAAGGTATTAAGATCCACTTAACACTTTGGGATACTTGGTCATTTTGGGACTAACATCTAGTTCAATTATATTTCAATAATTCACTTGAGCCAAGAGGTCTTTAGCAGTGGAAGAAAGCTAAAAGACCCAAAGAAACCCACAATATAAGACAAGCAACTCTACTTGTTGTCGTGAATAAGTGGTGAATCCAAATCATACCACTTGAATCAATGACATATGTTAAGCAAAAGGTTATGATTTACTCCATGGTAATTTTACACATATTCATCAAACAACATCTTTAACTTTTACCATTTAATCCACGCTCAAATGTATTCAAATCGATTATTTAGTACTTAATTAAGAAAACAAAGTCAAAATATTGACAGCTTGGATTTAGTCGGAATATAAAGAAGCCCATTAAAGACTTTCAATATTTTGTCGGTTTCTGTGAAATTTTTGTGCTTAATTTCGAGCATACATTCTGGAACCCAATTACTCTTTCTATAATTGAGGTAAAAATGAAATAGGGTTTAACATCCTACTGTTCTGCTCCGACTTGGCTATCGAATTACAACTGCCAAGGGATCTTTTACGTGCTAACCAATGTATACACAGGACCACAAATTTTGTTCCATTCGAACAACTAGACAACTGTCCTTGTCAGGCCCTTCATCCTGCACCACTGACAAGGGGAAACCATGTCAGAAAATACCAATGATTTTTCTGCAATGCAGGGGGGGTGGGTGGGGGGGATGGCCTAGTGGTCTAGAGTGCCGCGCTTCGACCTCTAGCTGGCCGTTCACCTCTGGCTTGCGGCTGTTGTTTCGAGCCCTGATGTGAGCGTATGTGGCATGGAGATAGGGGCGCCTTCTCAACCTTGCGGGTTTCCTCCAGGCACTCCGGTTTCCTCCCAAAATGACCTGGTTTGTGTCGAGTGGACGTTAAACCCCATTTATCTCTCTCGCAATGCAGGGATTGCACACGCGACCTCCAGGCTTGCGAGCCAGCATCTTACCCACTTAGCCACCGTGGCTTCACAGATTTGTTCAGAAAATATAGCATAAATAAGTATTTTAACATAAATTTGTTATTTATCAATAGAGAATGAGTTTATTGCAAGAGATACATTTTTTGTAAGACTTTGTTTAATCACAAAAATCCAGGATCTGAGTTCACAAATATTCTCAGACTGAAGAATTTACTCAAAATTGTTTGCTTTATTTTAACTAATGTATAGCCCTTTATAATACTTTTGTTGTTATAATGTATCAAATACATCAATAAGAATCTATGTGCAAAGTTTGGTGTTTCTTGATCAAAAATATATCTCATAAACAGTGATTGAAAGTTGAGTAAATTCTTAATCTAAGTCAGAATGCTTTGTGAACTTGGGGCTTGTTGTTTTAGAAAAGGGCTGGATAAGATTGATAAATTTGTCTGAAACAACTAACGATCGCAGTAAAGATAGTCAACTCTAGGAACAAAAAAAATGGGTTTAAAAGCTTTTAAAATCGTTATACGATATCATTAATAAACAGTAAGACTAGTTTAGTCTAAAAACAAGCTGTGGATCTATGAAATCAATAAGAGGCAGTAATGATAATACAAGGTTTATGGCTAAGAACTATCATAAAATACTTAGTCAGCATATTCTAAATTAAGAATAATTCTATTCGTCCACCCCAATCCATTAATAACCGTAATTATTTTCTATTTTGACTGTGATAGCAAATTATTCTATTCTTGCTAATATGTTTAATATAAAGTAGTTCATCATAAATATTTGTGATTCCAGTGAGGAAATTCTCTTCGTGCATACATTTTGATTTTGTCAAGGCTGTGTTTGTCGGTTTTAGATTGTTACAATTCGTATTCAGTGGAATTCCACCACTTTGATTTAGGTTCCCTCATCGTTTGGTATAGAGAAATGACCTAGTTTGTCTCTTCTCTCTCCTAAACCACTAACAAGGGGAAAAAAAAAGGCTGAAAAATTCTGAGGCAGTACCTTGATCAATATCTGGATCAAAACTGGGACCTCCTTGTTAAAGGGACAATAACACTCTTGCTGGCTTGGCAGCTCCAGAAAATATTCTAAGTACTAGATGTTAAGTGGCCTACCTGTTGTGTAAATTATCCATTACATCCTATTTTACTTGTTTAGAGACTTCGAAAATATTTTAAAACCCAAGTCACATTTGAAAAGGTTTATGTTAGGCTTGGAATATTGTAAAATAATAGAATTTGTTGACCAGAATAAAGATTGGGACATATCAGTAAAATTCAGTTACAACAAGGGTGGTATTGAGCCTTTAATGTACTGGCAGCATACTCACCTAGCTGCTGTAAACTTTAAACCCAGGATGTCACCAGATAGAGGAGAAGTATAATCAGATCAAACCAGGGACTTTCTGGTTAATGAGCCACCTCCATACTTACCAAGCCATGGTTAACTTGCAAGATGAAGGAAAAGTGTCATCAGGTTTTTGGAAAGCATACCATGCCTTGTGTACAACGTTAGTTCCATGTTATATCAAAATATAGCAAAAGTTTGGATTTCCATTTAAGCTCATGTTATATTATATTTTTATTATTTCAGAAGAAGACTTGATGACCCTGTCTACTAAGATATCTCCAGTCTATGTAAGTAAAAATTTTGTAGAATCAGGATTAAACATTTTCTTTCAGAAACTTAATGAGATGCGGACACTTTGACTATGAGCAAGCAAATTATTTAAATAAAATTGAACCATGTTAGTCCCAAAATGACCTAGTTTGTATCGAGTGGACGTTAAACTCCATTTCTACTTCTCACCCTAAAAAGAAATAAAAGAAATCGGATTTAATGTACATATTGTTAAAGGGCCAATCTCGATATTATTTTGGAGAATAAACTGCTTAATTTTGTGTTAAAAGCCCTTAAAATACTCTACCTTAGAGCCATGCAAGCAACTAAATGTAACTCAATATACGTGATACGTTTTCAAACAACTGAAACCTGGAAATTGAGACTGCTGTCCCAAGCTGTATGATACAAGATGATCCCTTTACATATCCCCCGAGAGTTGGAAATAGGAGTAGGTCCCTGTAACACACTATTGGCCTTGTTGGTTGTGGTATAAAATCTTATACCCCATATCCATGGTTTTATGACAGTGATCACAATCTCTCCCTCTCTCTCTCTCTCTTTATCCCCCCTCTCTCTCTCTCTCTCTCTCTCTCTCACTTGGCCTTAAGTTAAGGAGTGGATGTTAAACCCAACTTCTCTCTCTCTTTGTCTCCATTTCTCTCGCTTTTTATTATTAATGACAGTTCATTATACTGACAGGAACATGTAGTCTTCTATCTGTATATAATAAAACATGTCTTTATTAATAATCAATATTATCTTTCAGGGCGGAAACCTCTACATCGTATTCTCAGATGATGTGTCTTTCCCATTAGACGCGGAATTATATCTGGTATTCGAGGGATCACGTCAACGTCATGTGACATCATGTGATCTTGTCAACGAGCATACCTTGCATTCCAGGATTCCAGGTAATGACCTATCACTATTCTGATGCCACTCTTATCTTTGAATTGAAAGCTTGGATAAGTTATGATATTATCTTGTCAGTATGTCAACTTTTTGGGTTCTTTTTAATGGTGTTGAGCTATTTTAAGTTCGACAAGTACCCACCCGCATAAGATCTTCACCCAGTTATAAAGTGGTGTAATTGTGTCTGTTGAATGTCAGATAACTGTCACTTGGAACGAAAACAATTAATGTAGAAGAAACATGAATTTATATTTGTGATCACCCACATATAATATTGTTTTAAAGATTAATCTTGTACTTAGCCAGCCAAAAATAAATTGTGTTTCCGTTTTAGAGAATAAATGTTGCGTTCTGAGAAATAAACCAGATTCACACCATTTAAATGATGTTCCATGCCAGAGAACAGATAGTTTTACACCATTTAAATGTTCCATACTAGAGAACAAATTAGTTTTACACCATTTAAATGGTGTTCTGTACCAGACAATAGATCACATTTACACCATTTAAATGGTGTTCTGTACCAGAAAATAGATTAGTTTTGCACCAGTTAAATGGTGTTCCGTACCAGAGAATAGATTAGTTTTACTCCATTTAAATGGTGTTCTGTACCAGAAAATAGATAAATTTTACACCATTTAAATGATTTTCCGTAC
This sequence comes from Patella depressa, assembly GCA_948474765.1. NCBI lineage: Eukaryota > Metazoa > Mollusca > Gastropoda > Patellidae > Patella > Patella depressa. The sequence continues at coordinate 14,279,236 of OX419716.1, forward strand.
CAGAGAATAGATTAGTTTTACACCATGGTGCCATTAGTAAAAAATCTAAAAGTTTTACCAAAGTCTGTGGTCTATTGTTCAAGTTATTGTTATATATAACCAAGGCTGCTGTTTCAAGTATATGTTTACTGTTTACCAATCTGACTGACATTGGCCTCTCAGCAATGTTTGACTTAAGCTCGTCAGGACTCCAGATCAACGCTGAATTGAGGATCTTTTTGTCCTTTTCAGTCAGGAAATGAAACTATTTATAAATTTTGTAAAATAGATTTGAAGGGTATTAAGAAAGGAACACTTTTTCAAAGTCGTGTAGACTTTTTTTCTGAATTGAAGTGATAATACCAGAGATTATTTAAGATAAACCCTTCCAAAAGCCCAAAATAGGTCCCCTTCTGTCCCCAGGTATAGAAATAATTGGCAGTCACTTTTTTCACTGACAAAGAATGAATTTCCAACAAGTGTAGCATAGAGTGTTAGCAAATCAAAAAAATAGATTGCTCAGAGCTAATCCAGACACAAGAAAGTCTTAAGTTTTGTCACTGAATCTATTATTCATTACCACTATGTTTATAAGGGAAGGCAAACATTATCAAGTGCCCTCTGTAAAGAGGGTGATCACATGGGTAAGGCACTGGCTCGTTGGCCAGGAGGTCGGGTGTTCGATCCCTGCATTGACTGAGAAAGTTCATCCAGATTTTCCAGTGTGGTTTCCCCTTGTCAGTGATGCAGGATGGAGTGCCTAACAAGTACAGCTGTGTTTTCGTTCAGATGAGATGAAAACCGAGGTCCTGTGTACACAATTGGGTGCACGTAAAAGATCCCTTGGCAGTTGGAATTCGATATAAGAGTAGGCCGTAGTGCTGCTGCCCAGGCAAAATTTCCCTCATAGCACACTGTATGGCGTATGTTGTCTTCATTAGCCCAGGTTGGAGCAGAACAGTAGGACATTAAACCCCATTTCATTCATTCATTCCTCTCTAAATTATTAAACCTGAAAATTTCAAAAACCCATCCTAAAATACCTCCAATAATCCCTGTTTATTCCTCATAAATAATTTTAATCTCAGACAAATTAACTAAATGTAGAAAATATCAAAAGAAAACCCCCAGATAACCTACAAATCTCAATCATATTCACACTCTTTGTATTGTTTCAACGGCCCATTCAGATGGCGTAAACAACGAAAGTGGTTGTGGGAGTACTTCAAGGATGTTATACCAGTTTATACCAGCTTGTTTATAATGAATAACAATAGAGTGCCGTCCTCCGTTCATAACACATCCCATCATTCTAATTTCCTCCTGATATTTCACATTTATACCCCGTCAATGCCAGTACTTCATGCACAGTTTGAAGTTTAGTTGTTAAACTTTGAATTGTATTACAATTTTATACACAGTTAATGCAAGTACTTTATTCACCTGTGCAGAGTACCAGGGTGTTATAATTAAAATATTCCAAAATGTTTAATGCGATTTGAATTATGTTACACTGTTAGTGCCAGTGCTTTATATTTAGCAAAGGTTTCAAATGAAAACTCTCTCCTTAATAGCCAACCCGTGTCCTGGTCGTCAGAGTATAAAATCTTGCAAATTTAATGACTAAATTACTGCACTAATCGATCAAGTCTAGTATTGACTGTGCGGGGTAATAAGGTCGTTGTTATAATTGGAATTATGTTACAATTAAAAAATTCCAAAATGTTGTATGAAGTAATAAAAAAAACGATTAGCATAGCATAACAAATAAAGCCATTTCGAGAAAGACTATTATTCTGACCTTTAGTGTTAATAATTAAGAAAAATATTTCAAATGAAGTGAACCTCGACCTTGAGGTCAATCATAACATAGGACAGTCTGTGTTGTCTAATCCATCAAGATTGTCAGCTATTGAGAAAGTCTGGAGGTAATTTCCTTCATTGTTGTTAATGGTACGGAATCAAGTTGATGGTTTTAACTCTGTCTCTGTGGTAATCCATTTAGAGTATCAACATGCTTTTCACCCCGTAACTAGCCATGTGACCTATTAGAACATGTATGAAAACTGACAGAGATGTTTTCTCAAGATTGATATTGGTAATGAAATGGGATAGAGAGCTGTTTAAACTGTTAGATTAACCTTATCAATAAACCTTCATTCATCCCTTGATAATTTCATTTCTTGTTTTCTTTAGTCCACTCCAATGAATTTTCTGTTGAATTAAACCCCCATTCAGATCTACTTGGTCTTGATTAATAAATAACCACTGGAATCACAAGAAGGATGTTTTGTTCAAAATTTCAAAACTTTGGACAAAAAAGTTTTGGTTTTAAATAAGTCCCTTTCATGAGGAAATAAGAAGTAATATTTTAAGACATGTTCTCAAAGAATGGAAAATGAAATTGGTGTGGCCTCACTGCTTCTCATCATTGTTAGACTCTGGGAAGAAATTTTATGAAGAAAGAAAAAATTTTAAATCATGATTTAAACAGACTTCGATACTGGTGAACCATTTCAGAAAATCAACGATTGAATATTTAAAAATAATCTGATTTAACTCAAATTTTCATGCCAAATATAGCTGGAGCTGTGGTGACTCAGTGAGTAAGATGTTGGCTTGCTAACCCTGGGGTCCCTATTCGAAGGTTCATTTGGATCCAGGGCAGTTGGAATTTAATATAAGAGTAGCCGTAGCACAGCGATCCAGACAAAATTTCCCAAATAGCCTATGCCTGTCTTCTTCATTAGACAGGGGGTTGTGATGGCCTAGTGGTCTAGAGTGCGGCGCTTCGACCTCTAGCTGGCCGGTCACCTCTGGCTTGCGGCTGTGGTTTCGAGCCATGGTGTGAGCGTATGTGGCATGGAGATAGGGGCGCCTTCTCAACCTCGTGGGTTTCCTCCGGGCACTCCGGTTTCCTCCCACTGCTAAAGACCCCTACGCGCAAGCGAATTATTGAAATAAGAATTGAACCATATGTTAGTCCCGAAATGACCTACTTTGTGTTGAGTGGACGTTAAACCCCATTTCTCTCTCTCTCATTTGGATCCAGGGCAGTTAGAATTTAATATAAGAGTAGCCTAATGCAGCGATCCAGGCAAAATTTCCTTCATAGCACACATGCCTATGCCTGTCTTCTTCATTAGACCAGTTTGGAGCAGAACAGTAGGACGTTAAACTCTAACTAATTTTAACCTAAATCTGTGATACTACTAAATCTGTTTAATTTAGTTCCATTATTTAGGACCTTGTTTATCAATTTGTAAAGCTATTTAGATAATTATCGTTAATCAAGTGGCCTATATTCCTTCTTCCTAGTGATAGTCAATACTAGACTTGATCGATTAGTGCAGTAATTCAGTCATTTAATTTGCAAGAGATTTATGTCTAGATTTTATACTCTGACGATCAGGACACGGGTTGGCTATTAAGGAGAGAGTTTTCATTCCAAACCTTTGCAGAATAAACGTTTCTTTTCTTTAGAGAGAGAGAGAGAAATGGGGTTTAACGTCCACTCAACACAACCTAGGTCATTTTGGGACTAACATGGTTTCATTTTATTTCAATAATTCGCTTGCGCGTAGAGGTCTTTAGCAGTGGGAGGAAACCGGAGTGCCCGGAGGAAACCCACGAGGTTGAGAAGGCGCCCCTATCTCCATGCCACATACGCTCACACCAGGGCTCGAAACCACAGCCGCAAGCCAGAGGTGACCGGCCAGCTAGAGGTCGAAGTGCGGCACTCTAAACCACTAGGCCATCCCAACCCCCCTCTTTTCTTTAGTGTCAGGCATTATCAAAAGTTTAAAGCGGACAGGTTTTTAAGGCAGAAGAGTGAAGTGTTCTGCTATTAAAAATGAAATGAAATGGGGTTTAACGTCCTACTGTTCTGCTCCAAACTGGGCTAATGAAGACGGGACATTGTACTAAGAGTGAAGGTCAGAGATTATAGTTGATGTAATTTTATTAGAAAAGCTTAATGTGTAAAGACGAAACTTAGTCTGTATATTTCTCAATAAAATCATAGACAGTCGATTCTAAAATTGTGAATCAAATTTTACATTTGGAAAGAAATAGTTTATCTTGCGAAGAGCTAGAATTGACTCCATTTGTGACATAGATATCCCTGTTGCAAATATAGATTTTTAGGCCGTTTTATTGGAAATCGATAATCCGTTGACAAAATTACCTTCTTCATTGCAGACACACCTAACAATTTGAATAAAATTAGTAGCCAATTTCACCAATTTTGGAAGAGTTGATGTCCTATAAACCAAGTCAGAGGATAAAATATAACAGGATGAACAGGGAATTATTATAAAATTAGTTGTCTCCGAGATATGATCGATATCGATATGATAAGACATGAGAATCATCTGCATGATTGATTGATTTATAAAATCTTTTGTGGAGAATTCTGAATATCCTTGGCTATTTCTAGTTTCGATCTAAATTTAAACAACAGCTATATAGTTAGAACCCGATATTCTTGCTATTTATGCTTAAAGCACAAATTAATGTCTTTTAAAGAATCGCAACACGATGATAAAAAAATATATATTTCTTGGAGGCTTAGGTTTAATTTTAGAATCATGTTACTAGGTAAAGACAATATAAAGAGGCTGGATCTTGTTATGAAATTCTTTTTGTCTTTGGACTTTTCTCTAGAATCCTTATTATGGTATAATATACTCTAGTTGTCGCTGAGTCACTCATCCTGTCTATCTTTTTCAGACAATATCTAATTTTTCACAGCTTAATCCATTTAATTGAGAAAAAAAAATGTCAATGATAGATAGATGTAATTACCACGCCTTACTCCACGTTAAGATATACACAAATTCATTATTTAACATTTAAAGGGCCATTAGATTTGATATAGAGCTGACAGTTCGCGTTCTAACAGTTAAAAGATAGACAATGTTAGTCCTGAAATGATCTAGTTTGTGTCGAGCAGATGTTAAACCCTATGACAATCAGTATCCAGTAGTCCTGAATTGATGTAAAATAAAAACCTGTGGTCACCATAATGTCCACATGACCACCAATTCGTAGAACTTTGGTTATTTTCGCAACTACTGCACTCCGTATCCAGTTCTGATAAATTTGTTAAAAAAAATTAAAGGTCACCATGAAACAGTTACTAAGAATTTATGGCCACAGGACCACCAATAAATGAAATATTTACAATTATGTAGACGAAACGATGATCTTCCTAACCGGGTGTTTGCTGATAATCATTAGTTGTTAACCCAGATAGAGTGTCTATACCTAATCCTCCGGCTTACTTTTAATTAACGACTATTTTTGTTAGATTTAGAGAGATCATTAAATCATTGAAATAGTATATCATGGTTGATTAATCGCTTTATTAAAGATACATTATGGGAGTTAAGATAGAGAATTGGCAGTTCTCACTATAATAGTTAAAAACTAGATAGTGTAAAGGTAAGTTGCAGAAAATTTCAGTTAAATTGATCCACTATGAGCCGAGAACGAAGCGTGTGAAATTCTGCCTAGCCTCAGTCATCATTACTAAAACCATTAATATAAACAGCATAGTCTCGATTATCCACTTCTTAAATTTATTTTCAATGGCCGTTCAGCAGCATATAGGAATCTAATCCAGCTTACATCGAAGGCTAGCCTTGACATCCAGAATTTATTATGGTCTGAATAACTTAATTAATGTCTAATGGATAATTTAGATAACATTTCAGGCCTAAAGAAAGACCTGTAATAAGCAGATTTTGCTCTTGCATAATGCATGTTTAATAAACCTTATAGCTGTGGAATGAAATGGGGTTTAACATCTTTCTGTCCTGCACTGACAGGAGTAATAAAAGATGGGCATGCATTTAGCTATGAGAGAAAGTTTGTCTTCTCTTATATCCAATTCCAATTGTCAAAGGATCTTTTATGTGCTTGTCAATGTGTAAACAGGAACTTGATTTTACATCCAATCAGTATGACTATACATTGTCCATTGCCAGACCCTCTGTCATGCTCCACTGGCAAAGAGGGAACCACGCTGGAAAATCCAGATGAACTTTATTGAGCAACACTAAGATTGGACACTGGACCTCCATGCTAGCGAGCCAGCGTCATATGCACTGAGCCACTGTGGCTCCAATAAATCTTGTAAGAAAAAAAACTTATATGTTCACCCCAGTTGTTCTCAATCTATCAAAGGACAATAGATCTGATTGAAAACCCATCAAATTACTTTAGCGAAGGTAGCGCTGGCTTATGTTGACTATATCTTATATGTTGTCTGCAAAGAATACTGAATATCGATACAGTATCTTTGTAAGCACCATGAACAATTTGCGGACTTGATATCTCTTTTAAAGATTCATCTTTCACAATCACAATATTGTAGTTTGCAAAGGGTTCAAAACCATTGAAATGACTTCACTTTACAGGTCAATGAAATGTAATGGGGTGTAACATCCTACTGTTCTTCTCCTTCCATGATAAGGGTTGGGAATAAGACTTCACTCGACAGATTGTAATAAGAAAAGAGTTATACAAAATGTCTAATTAGTTTCAACAAACAATTAAGAATACATACGGAAGTTAGTAGTCGGTGTGGAAACAATTTAATTAGACAAATATGAACGAACTAAAGTCAGTATTTTGACAAAATTTGATACAATTGTGTTCTGTTCGTTAAACAATCCAACGATTTAATGAAAGTAAATTCTGTTTAAATGTCTTTCAACATTCTTGTTGCGTTATTACATAGCATCAAACATTCACCGCCTTTATAGAACTAGAACTAATATTTGTCAGGGTATAACACGTGACCGCCATGTTTGCATTGGTCTTCCCGAGGAAAAGCACTAGAGAGCCAACACACTTATGTTAAGTATACAGATCATAGTACTTTTTACACTGGGTCATAAATAGATTTCTTCATTTGGGTTTAAATGTTGCTTTCAACTTCTGATCTCACGAGATATTGCTACAACTTAATGAACGTGTGAAGTATTTGTCAATAGTATGTACAGAATAAAGATAAGATTTGTAAGATTTGAATTTTGGTGGCGTATTCGTCAAGCAAGTGATTATTCATAGAATAAATATGAACAAGAGATATTCTGAATAAAAAGAGAATTGTCACATTTGGAGATTACAATATTATTAAACGAGTATTGAGCAATTCAAGCCACATTTCGTTTTTATTTGCTCACATGAAGCAGAATTCAGTGAAAAATTTGAATAGAAAATATCCCAAAACTCAACTTTTAAAAAAAATGGTTTTATCGGCTGTTGTGTATTGATGGGTCATAGGTATGCATGACAGGGTGAGCTTTCTCTTTATAGAATCCCTGGTACCACTTCTCATTAATGGGCCATGGTTCGACCTTCAGTTTACTATGGATATTCCAACCCATTTCCCCCTTGACACTGCTGGAAAAGGGTCTGAAAGGAAAAGGCATTTTAAAGATCCCCTGATAGCAGGAAAACGAAATAAGAGTAGGTTGTGATGGTGCTGCCCGGGCATAATTGCCTTCATGACCATCTCTATTAGCCCAGTTTGTTCTGAAAAGTAGGACATTTAATACACTTTTGCTTTATTAAGCTTACATTTTCTGTTCGTTTTTTTAATATCGCCATTCATCAAGATCTATTTCAAGATCTACAATAAGTTTTAAGCTATTCATTTTGTTGAGAAAAACTAAAAAAGAATGTTAAGATAAGTATGCGTAGAAATTTTATTGATTGATAATAGCTTTCATTTTGAGATTTATTCAAAAAAAAGTTTTAATATTTAGATTAATACGTTCATTGCTTTAACAGCATCAAGGGAATTATAAAATTGATTTCTGTTCACACACACGTGAATATAAATGAAATTTTCTGTTAAAATGTACACATTTATTTGCCAGAGGGGGGTTGGGATGGCTTAGTAGTCTAGAGTGCTGCGCTTCGAACTCTAGCTGGCCGGTCACCTCTGGCTTGCGGCTGTGGTTTCCAGCCCTGGTGTGAGCGTATGTGGCATGGAGATAGGGGCACCTTCTCAACCTCGTGGGTTTCCTCCGGGCACTCCGGTTTCCTCCCACTGCTAAAGACCCCTACGCGCAAGCGAATTATTGAAATAAAATTAAACCATGTGTTAGTCCCGAAATGGCCTAGTTTGTGTTGAGTGGACGTTAAACCCCATTTCTCTCTCTCTCTCTTATTTGCCAGAAATAAACTTTTAGAGATACATAATGGGAGATTAGATAAAGAGCTGGTAGTTCTGCTTACTATCATAGATAATGTAAAGTCAATTTGCTGAAAGTTTCAGTCATATTGATCCACTCTGAACCGAGAATTTAGCGATCGAATGTTTGATATAAACATAGTCTTGATTATCCATTTCATGATTTAATCCTGAATGAAAGTTGAGCAGCAAATCGGATCCTAATCCAGTAAATATCACAGGCTAGTGATGACATCAAGAGTTTATAATGGTATGGATAAGTTAATTAATGTCTGATTTAGATAGCATTTCAGGCCTAAAGAAAGACCTGCGATAGGCAGATTCAGCTCTTCCATAATGTAGGCCCTATCTTTAAGTAACATGTACTACTGCATATAATTGTGTTTTTCTCATTTAGGTACTAAATGCAGCTTAAACAATAAATTAAATCTTTTTCATAATTGCAAATATTATTTTACATCAGGTGCTTAAACTATGACACTTGAACTGAATAAACAGAAAAACCAGTGAAAAGTTATTTGCAGAAATGATTTTATACTTGAGTTGGAAAAATGTTACATAACAAACAAATTCTTCTTCGACACACAGACTGACTGGATTGATATTTGACAAATCATAGCTACATGTGATGTGAACTGAATGATATTTTCAGCATCTGACTGACATCATATTGACGCTATTAAACGTTGAATTCTAAAATTCATTCTTGTGAAATTATCAAATTGGACTATCCGTATTATTATACATGCAAAGGAAGGAGACTCGATTGATGTTCGACAAATCGTAGCTATGTGTGATGGGAATTTCACGATATTTTCAGTATTTGAATGAAAATAACACTTGCGCTTTAATTCTAAAGTTTCATTTTTGTGAAATTATTGAATTGGATTGCCGGTAATATTCTTCATGGAATGGAAGGTGTCTGGATTCATATTTGAATTAAAGGTGAATTGCATTATACATGTATTTTCAGCATCTGAACAATTTTAAAACTCGACTTTAAATTCTAATTTTCATGTTTGTGATTATTTAAAATTGGACCAATATTGTTCATGCAGTGAAATGTATGAAAAGTAGATAATTCAGCATGCCCTGGTAATCGTGAGATTTTTTTAATCTGAAAAAAAAAGAACTGTTACTTTTAAGCTATTCTGTCACACCTTTAAGACTGGACAAGCTTTGGTGGAGTCTCTCCCTGAAAACCCGACATGGTAAATCCCGATATTTCGTCTCAGCCAGCACCTGAGACCCTGGACTTTTATGTCTAGCGGCAAGGGATCATACTGCTCGACTACCGGGACAACCCTTAATACTAAAATAGTCAAGTCATTGTTATAAAGAATATTGAAATAAGAGACACTGGATAGTTAGTCCTATTGATTGATTGTTTGAACAAACAATGGTGGTTCCAATCTCAGCCACAGGTATTTCACGGCCCACATTGGCAATTGCCTTTACTGCTCAACCACCGCGGCAAACCCTAAGTACTTAAATAGTCAAGTCATTGTGATAAAGAATTCAGAAATTAAAGATGTGTGTAGTTGGTCCTATTGATTGATGGGTTAAACATACAATGGCGGTTCCAATCTCAGCGACACATATTGATCTAAAGGTACATTAGTTGGCCAGCTTTAAATATATTGGTTGTCAATAAAGTTTTATTTGTAAGCCTTGTACCACATGAAAATAAGCCAAGTGGACATTCCGGACTATTCTGCTTTTGTTTACAATTTGGCAATTAAAATCAATTTTCAAGCCAATTGGAAGAGCGTCTTCTCCGCTATTCCCATAGGAAAAGCTTCACATTGTGTTGAAAGATAAAAAGGTTATGATGTTGGATTTATCAAATTTACTCAGGTATAGGAATGATTTTAATACTCTAGATTTTTTAAATGAAATGAAATGGGGTTTAGCATCTGATCAGACAAAAAAAAAACAAAGTCACATTGGTTGGCAAATAAAACAACACTTGACAGTTGATATTGAAAATGAGAGTAAGCTGTAGCGCAACTGGGCAGATAAAATTTCAATCTGGCACACTGTATGGAGTTTACCAGTCTTCAATTGCCAGGTTGATGTAGAACAGTAGATATTGTTAAATCATTTCATTTTCATTTGGTTATTAATTAATTTATTAATTAGCGAATTTTATGTTAACTTGATATCTGTTAATTAGCCGATTTTAAAAATTCTGATCACAGTCTGGCATTGTTGAGACCGAAAGAGTCGTTAGGCATTATACCTGACCAATACGGAACAGTAAGATGTTAAATCCCATTTCATTTTATTTCTTTCCTTATCTGGAAGATTTATCTGATGAAATGGAACAGGTTTAAAGTCTTATTTGGCAGTGGTGCAGGTCAAAGGGCCTGGAAAGGAACAAAAGGGGACCAAAAACACCAACAAACTAAGGATCCTGTTGCCTTGAAAGGAACAGTGTCTAATCATTCTTAAGGGAGGAAAAACAAGGTCCTGTGTCCCGTTGGCAGTTGGAATTCAAAACAAGAGTAGAACTTAGCGCTGCTACCTGGGCAAAATTTGCTCATAGCACACTACATGGCATATTCCTGTGTTTAATATACAGGTTAGGGTACAACCCCATTTCCTTTCCTTTCTTATTTGAACATCACCGTGGCGTGCACGTAAAAGATCCCTGGCAGTTGGAATTCAATGTAAGAGTAGGTCGTAGCACTGCTGCCTGGGCAAAGTTTCCTTCATAGCACACTGTATGGCGTATGCCCGTCTTCCATTAGCCAAGAGTAGAATGTTAAACCCCATTTCCTTTCTTATTTGAACATCACGGATGACTGCTTAGTCAAATCAGACATTTTTTAATCAACTAAACTAGATCTACAGACTGTTATACTCTCTGAACGGTCAAGTAGTAGTTTTATGAAATCATCTCTACACGTACCGTCTTCAGTGCAGAAAAGTAGAAAGGTAAACCACATTTTATTTCTGTCAATGCGTACATACGTAATATTTTATTAATAAAAATATTAATTGTTGAAATAGAAACCGGTCATTATATGAGACGCTGGAGAAAGCTATTACGAAAGTAGTATAAATTGTGAATCTCTAGCCATTAGTCCGATAAGGTAATGAGAGTGGAAAAGATTTGTTATAAGAAACTACCTACTGGATTCCACAGGGAAATCAGGAGAAAGAACTTGTATATGTACGTGTAGTTAGCATTGTGTTAATGAAGAACACTGGAAATATATTATCGCTATCGTAAATTGGTCTGTACTGTGAATTGTGGTTGTTTTTAACTTCTTCAAGTACATGTAGAAATATATTAGACATCTCATATTGTTAATTTTATGTTTCATGTCTCATTCACTCACAACATAATTCTTTGAAATACAATTTATTACTGAGTGATGTTTCTACTAGAATTCTGTAGTCTTCATCAAATTAGACACAATCCTGTGGAATACAATTACTATTTATTATTATTTGACATTTCGTCCCTGATTCTCTTCATTTTTATCGAGCATAGCGAGCGATTAGGGAATCATAATCAAAACATCAATTCAGTAATAAACGGTATTGTTTGTTGTGTCTGTCTAGAACTGTGAAGTTATCCTGTATTTTAAAGTTGTTGATCCCGTTCATGCATTTTTCAGAGGATATCTAATTTTCCTCACGTTAGAATACCGCAATTGATTATTTAACATTTAATCAGATATACATTATTCAAGACCGAAATTTTCGTTTTCGGTCTTTCTTTAGGCCATCGATGTTTTTGAAAATATTAATTAGACATTAATTAACTTGACATGACAATCAACCCTTGATGCCATCTGATTTGAAACCGATTTGTCGTTCAACATCTGTTGATAATTAACTGTAAAAATGGATAACCAAGACTTTATGATGGTGTTTAACGTCCACAGACTAGGTCATTTTGAGACTGCATGGCACAATTTTATTCAATATTCTGAAATTTTCAAATTAAATTATTGAGCCATCCGAAGGTGCAATTTATGTTGTTCAAAATATTGAGCCATTTGTACCTGTAAATAGTAGCTAGATTTGTACAATGGGAGTTACAATAATAGTAATAGTGCACTTTTAATGCGCTATACTCCATACACTAAGTATATGCTCATCATAGCGCTACAAAAAGTCTGACGATGTTATGATTTATGTGCTACATGTAAGACAGTTTTATGTCTTATAGTATTCTTGAAACAGGTATGTTCTTAATAAACTCTTGAAATGCAATAAGGTGGATGCATATTGAGTCATTCGGAAGTGATCACTGCTCATGTAGATTTGCTCATTGGAATTTACGTATTTTGTACCAGCACCATATGATGTTATTCAAAATATTGAACCATTCGAAAATCGTCAATAGATTTGCTCAGTGGGAGTTACATGTTTTGTACATATTATTCAAAATACTGAGCCTTCGGAAATGATCACTAGATCGTCTCAATGGGATTTACATATTTTATATTCAAAATTAATTACATCTATTTTGTGGATTGTGAATAAATCACCCGATATTTGGCTTTAATTGGAAGAGAGGGAGTACTCCCTCATTCGATTCATTCAGTCTAATTGTAAGATTGATAGCCATGGACTCTCGATAATGGATTAAACCAAATAATGAAAATCATTTATTGCTTCTGAATCGAGTCGATCGAGATCTGTTCAAAAGAAATCCAGGGCTTAACGTAAATGGACAAAATATGTGTGACGTCAATAATTGCCTTGAATCTTAAGAGTCAATTTGATCAGGGTAAACATGGATCAGCTTGTTGGGATAACAAGTTGCGTATTCCACAAGTACTTGTAAAAGTTTTATGGATAAATAATAACCAGGCACTGTGTTTTTAAAGGTAGGACTAGATTTTCTAAATGTCTTTTTTTTGTGAGGATTAAAGAGTGAGATGAATGAAATTTTTCTTAAAGTGAATCAGATTTTTTTTTCTACCATTTTCTTTTATTCTGCGGTTGAGTTCAAACTATAAAAATTGGAGATGTGACATCATACACATTGTGTCACGATTGGCAAATCTAAAATGATTTGAAAAAGTTAAATGAAATGGAGTTGAACGTCCTACTGTTCTCCTCTGACTGAAAAAGTTAAAGGACATCTATATCAACTTGGGCTCAGTCTGTGTCTCTGGGTATTGTTTTTGGAGGATGAATTGTTCATGATATTTGTAGGATACTTTGTGCCACACTGATCAGCAGTGAATATTCGCTAGGCTGCTACAGTCACTGATGATATCGATGTGACTTAATTAGTCCCCCATATTAACTTTTTTCTTTCAACAAATTAAATTCTAAAACATTTTTTATATGTATTAGAAAAATAAGTAAAGACGTTTGAAGTATTTGTAGTTAAAATGTTCCCCCTATTAAGTGTAAATGGGTATTAACATGAGTAAAATGCATCATTTTGCCCGGAGCAGTTACGTGTTATGTAAACAGTGCATGCGCCATTGAGCCAATGATTGAAGCTGTGTGATGTCATTGCACATGTTGAAGACAGTCATCTGTTACAGAGATAATTCATAAGTAATTCTCTCTGTGAAACGATTGACTTTGTACACACATGACTATTAAAGTAATGTAGTTGTGCCTCTTGCTAATTAGAATTTTTTTGGATTTAATTTGTTTCCATTGACGAATTTGACTTAAATTTGAACTCAGTACATGACATTGTTCACAATGTATTGTATTAACACTTTTATGCACACACCCATCTTGAATAGCCCAGTTGGTACATAAAGAAATTAAAACTGTATTTAAATGGACATTATGGGAGATAAGATAGATAAAGAGTTGATGGTTCTCACTATAATATTTAAAAAATAGGTAACGTAAATAGGATATATGCTGAAAAATTCAGTCAAATTGCTCGACTATGAACCGGGACATTAGTTTTTGAATGTTAGGAGGGGGGTTGGGATGGCCTAGTGGTCTAGAGTGCCGCGCTTCGACCTCTAGCTGGCCGGTCACCTCTGGCTTGCGGCTGTGGTTTCGATCCCTGGTGTGAGCGTATGTGGCATGGCGATAGGGGCGCCTTCTCAACCTCGTGGGTTTCCTCCGGGCACTCCGGTTTCCTCCCACTGCTAAAGACCCCTATGCGCAAGCGAATCATTAAAATAAAATTAAACCGTATGTTAGTCCCGAAATGACCTAGTTTGTGTTGAGTGGACGTTAAACCCCATTTCTCTCTCTCTCTCTCTCTCTTTGAATGTTAGGCTGGTTTCGATCATCATTGCTTTAGTCGGTATGATAAAAAAATTTTTTTTACAAGAATGTATTCCAATTTGCTAAATAGTGCAGGCTAATGATGGCATCAAGAGTTGATTATGGTCTGAATAGTTATGTCTAATTAAATTAATAATTTAGATTACACTTCAGGGGCCTATTTCACGAAATTTTAACTAAGATGAGATCCCAATTTTAGTAATTTGATTGGATAATATTAGATTGATTTTAGTGCTTAGCCAATCAAAATTGAAGTATCTACTAAAATTGGATTTTATCTTAAGTTAAAATTTCGTGAAACAGGGCCCAGGCCTAAAGAAAGACTTACAATACGAAGATTTAGCTCTTGCATAAATCTATATTAAAGGAAGGATATTGAAATGATAACTTTCAGTCCTTCCATCAACCTTTTTTTCCAAAATATTCCGCTTAAACCGTTCCAAATGAAAGTTTTTACGCACATTAATCTATTATAATACCTGTGCCTTTTGTTAATCAGAAATTTCTTCAATTTGATAATTTCTTGGTTTCCATGGGAACAAATTTGACTTAGTTTTTGATATATAAGGACACAGGATGATTATGACTAAGCCTTTCTCTTCTAATCAGAATAGCAATTAGGACAGAATCTGCCATGTTTATTGGTGTTTTGACTGATAAAGTTTGAAATAATAGTCAACCAACAAGACCCGTTCTGTTATGTATTTATTCAATGTCTGACTTCTTATCAAGTTGCATCCCGAAATACCCATTCATGTTTCAAGAATAGACCTACTAAGTTTACATAAAGACAGAGAATATGATTTTGTTTGAATAAATGGCGTAGTTTACTATCATGTGATGTTTGCGTAAACCTGATTAGTTCTTTGTGGTCATTAATGGATGTTTAAGAAAGGGTAATTGTTATTGTGAATAAGTTTATTCAAAATGGTGAAAAGAATGAAAACAGTGTTTATCATGTAGTGAAGCTTACTAATGAAACATAACCACTACCAGTGGAGACTTGGTGTGAGCATGGTTCAAGGGTCCAGAGGGTTTCAGCGGCCCTTCAACCCGGATTGGAAACAACAGAGTCTTTTGTATCCGATGAGAAAAATGGTCCGGTGAATGAAGATATTTCTTTTCCATCATTCATATCATGTATTCTTCAGTGATGAGGGTCTAAAGAAGCCAGTTGATCTGAGGACCCAGAGCTATCTAGTCGGCCTGAGTATATAACCATCAATTGCAAAACACATCCAAACTTTTATTATTATGAAAAAAAATTGCTGATAATGAAGTGGCTGTATGCTGTTTATAACTAAGGTTTACATATATCTACTATGATTCCATTTCATATTATTTTGTTTCATTTTGATTTCTCAAAAAAGTGAACCATGCTAACTAAGTACTTTAACATTTGGGGGGGGGGGGGATGGCCTTGTGGTCTAGAGTGCTGCGCTTCAACCTCTAGCTGTCTGGCATGCAGCTGAGGTTTTGATCCCTGGTGTGAGCGTATGTGGCATGGAGATAGGGCCGCCTTCTCAACCTTGTGGGTTTCCTCCAGGTACTCCGGTTTCCTCCCACTGCTAAAGACTCCTACGCGCAAGCAAATTATTGAAATAAAATTAAAACCATGTTAGTCCCAAAATGACCTAGTTTGTGTGGAGTGGACATTAAACCCCATCTCTCTCTCTCTGTCTCTCTCTCTCTCTCTCTCTCTCTTCAGTTGTGGTTTTAAACAGGAGAACCATATAGAAAACCCATGAGGTTGGACATTCAACCCTACTCCTTGTCATGTATACATGGGGAATCGAAACCACACAAACCATTATCTCACATATGCACTTTAAACCAATCAGCCACCCAACTCCTCACTGATGGAGATTTTTGATAAACCTGCATTAAGATCATTTCCATATTGTTGGGAAATAATTAGCCAGATTCATGAATATTAATTAGTCACAGGTGACATGGGGTTGCATGACCTGCCATGTTTGAGTAAGTGCGCAGTTGTACAATGTCATTAGAAGTGATACCATCGACATGGTGTATCGTTGAGAGCTATTAAATATTTAAATGGGCAATGTTTAGTCATTTAGGACAAAGGATATTCACGGTGAAATGCAGGTTTTTTTTGATAAATGATTAGATAACCGTAGTTGAAACATCATCCAGCAATAAAACTATTGTCTTTCATATCCATTTTAATTACTATTTGCCATTGAAACTGGTTGCATAGGATTTTATCAGCTAATGCAGTCTATGTAGATATATATGTTGTAATATGTATTCAAGAGAATTGAATTTTTATTTACACTTAACTGCGCCAGCTTCATTAATCAACACTCTGTAAATTATCATAAGGCACTGACTTACTAATCAGGGGAGGGGAGGTGGATGGCTGAATTGTTAGCATACATGTGCGTGCTGTATGATAAAGCCTGTCATTGAGTCAACTGGTGTAGTTTCGAATTTCCGGTTGTACGTGGCAAGGAGTAGGGTCGTCTGTCCAACCTCATGGGTTTTCTCCGGGTTCTCCGGTTTCCTCCCACTACTAAACACCCCTAAGCGCAAGCGAATTATTAAAATAAAATTAAACCATATGTTAGTCCCAAAATGACCTAATTTGTGTCGAGTTGACGTTAAACCCCATTTCTCTCTACTAATCAGTGTGTTTTTTCCTTGTTAGAGGGTCTGAAATGAAAAAACTGTCTAGTTGTTTGAATGGGACAAAAAAAAATCCCACAAGATTCTGTGCACGTAAAAGAACCCTTGACATTTTGAATTTGAAGAAACGCAGCTGTCCAGACAGAATTCCCTCATACAGGTAGCACGCTGCTTGTCGTCCTCCTGTCTTCATTAGCCCAGTCAGCGTAGAAAAATAGGATGTTAAACCCCATTTCATTTCATTTGAGTTACGTCAAAAGTAAATTAGTTTCATCTTTTGATCATTTCAGAATCACTTAGTCAAAAATATTTGAATGAAAATGGACGTAATTTTTTAGATTAACTCAATTATAAAATAGCTATTTTAAACACTCATTGATTAATAAATCTGTGTTCGGTGTACATTCGAGCAGACTATGACGTTGAGCGATGAATTAATTAATGGAAATATTACGTGGTCTATTATATTATATTGGTTATATTGATCAGCTGAAGTCAACCTTATTATAGTTAAACGGTTTTTATTCTCTCTTAGATTAGACTCCATCCAAAGCACTAATTATTATATTTTTTTATTAGGTCACTTGCTTAGTTACAGTTTGTTTTTGTTTGCTTTTCTCTGCTTTGAAATGCAAAAGGGGTTTAATGGTTTATTTTGACTGGGCTAATGAAGATGACCACACAGTGTGCAATGAGGAAAATTTTGCCTGGACAGTGGCGCTATGGCCTATTTAAATTCCAACTGCTAAGGGATCTCTTATGCGCTTGACTAGATGGCTGTCCTTGTCTGGACATCGGTCCTGCTGCATCACTGACAAGGGGGAACCATACTGGAAATTCTGGATGAACTATTTCGGCCAACGCAGGAATTTAACAACCAACCTCTCGGCTAGCGAACCAGCGTCTTACTAACTTAGCCACACTGACCCCCCAGGATGGAGTGTCTGACAATGAATTTATCGTTCGGGTGGCAAGGACAATTTCTCATTGTTTGGATGGAATGAGTTCATGTAAAAGAACCTTTGAAAGTTGAAATTAGAAATAAAAAATTGCTATAGTACTGAAAAACTTTCTCTCGTACATGAAGCACATTGTCTTTGTTAGTCTAGGATGTTGGATGGCCGAATGGTTAGCCTGTTCTCGTTGTATCATAAGGTCTGTCATTGAGTCAACTAGTGCAGTTTTGATTCCCCGATTCTACGCATATGACAAGGTATAGGGTTGCCTGTCCAACCTTTTAGTTTTCTCCGGGTCCTCAGGTTTTCTCCCACTGCTATAGACACATATGCACAAGTGAAATATTGAAATAAAATTGAACCATATGTTAGTCCCAAAATAACCTAGTTTGTGTGTTGAGTGGACATTAAACTACCTTTCTCGCTCTCTCTCTTTAGCCCAGTTGGTGCAATAAAGTCAGACATTAAATTATTAGCAATAATATGTAGTTATTCATATTTGATGAATTATGGGACCAAAAATCTGTAATAAAAGACCTGAGAAGTGTGCTGTAATTTGTCAGCAAGATAAATGAGCTGCGGCAAATTCTTTTGGGAAATAAAATAGTGTGTATATTGCTTTCTAATCTGGTAAAGGTCAAGAAATAGAGATGTATTAGATTTAATAATTTAATAGCTTGAGGAGGAGGGGGAGGAATGAATTTTACTCGACACAAACTAGGCCATTTAGGGATTAGAATACGCTTCAATTGTGTTTCTATAATTGGTAGGGAACTTGGCAGTGAAGAAGTAAAGACTGCGATCCATCCAAATAAAAACAACCATATGTTAGTCTCAAAATGATAGGTGAAGTGTTGAAACTTACAACTATAAATCTGGATTGATGGATGAAGACCTAAAGAAAACCCACAAAGTTTGACAGGCGACCCTACTCCTTGTCACTTACAATCGAAACCACGCCAGTTGACTCAATGACAGACCTTATGATATAACGCGCACGTGCTAACCATTCAGCCACCCAACCAATAGACTTTTATCTGTATGTTATCACACATGTTCATTCTCCAGATAGTCTCCTTTTCACTCTCAGTTGCAATTACGATCAAAACATGTTGATTATTACTTAAATTTTATTTATTTGTGGAAAATAATCGTTTTCAAAGAATTGTCAGCATTAACACAATGATTAGTTAAATTTTTAAGTTTTTACACAAATATTAGCCATAAATTTAACTGTTTAAAGGTTTTCAAAGAATTGTCAGCATTAACACACTGATTAGTTAAATTTTTAAGTTTTTCCATAAATATTAGCCATAAATTAAACTGTTTAAAGGTTAAATTCATTAAAAATTTTATTATATAATCTTATTTCTTTGTGTAATTCTTTCTATTATACTTTTACTTCCTTATAACCTTTCTTGTAACATCTTTGGTCTCAAGAACCAATTAACCTGGGAAACTAGGTTTGGTCCGATGAATGTTAAGTACAGGTAATTGTGTTGTTATTGTATGTTTATCTTAGTCAACCAGGGTCTAGTAGTCTAACATCTTATAGGTCTGTAAGTGACAAGGATATAGGGTCGCCAGCCTAATCATGTGGATTTTTTTCCAGGTATCTGATGCTGCTAATGAACTTTACACGCAAGCAAATTATTGAAATGAATTTAGTCCCTAAATGAGCTGGTTTGTGTTGAGTGAACATTAAGCCCCATTTCACATGCGGCAATTGGGTAACCTTTATTATCGGGAGGAGGGAACTTGTTGTTAAGGGCTGACATACTTGCCCAGTGATCTCTTGCTTTTCATAACACCTTATCACTACTTCCCTAACCTTCAATTGATTTTAACTCTTTTCATTTTCAGCTCACGCAAAGCCAGAGAGTGTGGAATTGACGATATATCGAGTCATACAGAGGTCCTGTCATTTTATAGCTAGTGTGCCTTTCTATTATAAGTATGACACGGCCTATTTTATGGTCCAATTTCTACTGGATAGTGTTTACAATACCCAATCATTAGATAATTTAGAACTTGTACGATCGGACAGATTTGATTTAGCTAACGAAGAACGAACAACGTTAGATGAGAGATTAGTGTTAGCATTTCGTTACATACCTTTTCCTGTTGGTTGGAATATTCTTGGCTATGAACCAGGTATGTTCAATATATTTTTTGTCCCCCTTTTGAAGAAAGCAGGGGACTATTAAAATGGATTTGTCTGTCTGTCCCTCACACTTGTTGGGAAAAAATAACTCCTAATTAAGCCTTAGGAGAATGCTTTGACTGAGTTTGATGATGATCATTTTCTGCTTAAGCTAACCAAAGATACCCAATTTGATTGGTCAACCCTTGGGGACATAATAACTGTGCTTCTAATTAATTCATGACATCAGTACCATGACTAAGTTTAATATTTGAGGACATGATTCCAATTCAGGGAAAGTGGTGAAACTTGGTTTATGATTCCATTACATCCAACTCAGAGTATAGTTTCAGCACATCAATACCTTGACTAAGTTTGATGAGGAGGTCCAGGCAAAATTTATTTTATAGCATACTTTATTCATGTTATATTGATCCCTTCTTCCTTGGCCCTGTCAGGAAGAAAAGTAGGATGTTAAACCGCATTTGACAGTTATGAAGGTACATATACCTTATTTCAGATCTTTAAATAATTAAAAATCTAATTTTGATATTAAAGTATCTAAGTCTCTAACTCAATATCATCCAAAATCTTCTAGGTCCCAATTAGCTCCTTTAACTTTAACATCAGGTGTAGAATAAAGAAGTAAAGACTGAATCCAAACTGACAAAATGTTTACAAATCCTGAGATTGTGTCTGTCAGTGACATGTGCCTTATTTTCAGGCTTGGATGGCATTCGATATATAAGAGTATGCAAAATTTCCCAGGTAGCATACTGTATGACATATATATGTGTCCGTCCTCATTAGACAAGTCAGAGCAGAACAGTAGTAAACCCACATTTTCCAGGTCTTCATTGCGAAATTTAAGAATTAATACTTCTACTTGTAGGTAAAAACCTCATCAGAAAATATTTCTATTTTTGGTGTAGCCTACATTATAAATCCATTATAGAAATAACCAATTGTAACCAAAAAAAAATTCAATTTTTATCCAATTCTATATTTTCCATGTGAAACTAATGGCTTCTGATGGTTTAGCTCGAAATGTCAGCGTGAGAAATAGCTTTCTACAAGTAATTGTTTTATAATTGGTCCGTAATAATAATAATATAAAAATACAAATAAAATATTCCAAAAATAAACACCTGTTAAACAAGATATGAACGCCTACCGACAGGTACATTGATTTGCGTTTTTGTTCTCCATCGTAAAAAAAAAAATCCAGACTAGTATGTACCTTCTATTGTTGAAGCATGTTTCAAATATTTATATTCTTTCTTGTGCATCCGCCCACATTCTGGCGGTGTGTATTGCTAATATAACGCATAGTTAAACATACTAACCCAATATATATAAATAAAATCAAAGATGTGCGTATGTTCGCCCATCCACCTCCACACATGTGGTATTAAATTAGCCTGTATGACCCAGTGAATGTCAACTGGCATGGTTTCGAATCCCCACTTGTACGTGGCAAGGAGTAGGGTCGCCTGTCCAACTTTGTGGGTTTTCTGCGGGTACTCTGGTTTCCTCCCATTGCTAAAGACCCCTCTGCGGACACAATATTTTGAAATGAAATTAAATCATATGTTAGTCCCGGGGTGACCTAGTTTGTGTTGAATGGATGTTAATTCCCATTTCTCTCTCTCTCTCTCTCCCCACTGAATGTTTTAGGCCATTGAATTTGGGACCCAGGCAAATCACACATTTTGTTGCTGTCCTTTACTCCCACGTATGGGTTATGAAATTATCCAGTATGACCCATGAATGTATTAAACCATTGAATTTGGGATCCTGGCAAATCATGTTTCGCCGCAGCTCTCTACCCCCAGATATGGGTTATGAAATTATCCTATCCAGCATGAACCTATGAATATAGGCCCCAGGGGAAATAAACTGGGAATCCTGATAGTTATTAATATAAGGTTTAGTGACACTGGCAATGTCTATTATTAATATAAGACATAATAAAACACACACCAACCCTGTGTATTATTAAGCGGGGGTGGATGGCCAAATGATTAGCGTTGTATTAAGTCAACCGACATAGTTTCGATTACCTGGTTGTATGTGACAAGGCATAGGGCTGCCTGCTCAACCCTGTGGGTTTTCTCCAGGGCCTTCGTTTCCTCCATCTGCTAAAGACTCCTTAAAGCACAAGCAAATTGTTTAAGTAAAGTTGAACCATATATGTTAGACCCGAAATGACCTAGTTTGTGTGGACTGCATGTTCAACTCTCTCCTTCTCTCTCCTTTCTCTCTCTTTCTCTCTCATATATATTATTAATATATATAAGGCATGGTACAATGCCTACATGTACTGACCCAGTATATCATTAACTCTTTCTCTCTCTCTCTCTCTCTCTCTCTCTCTCTCTCTCTCTCTTTCTCTCTTATATTATCAATATAAGACATGGTACAAGGCCTACATGTACTGACCCTGTATATCATTAATATAAGGTAAATGAGTGTGTTGTAGATAGTGATATTACTATAAACTATTTTCAGATATAAAACAAGTGGAGAGGGAAACGTTATTACATTTTACTGCTAGATTAGGTCTATTTCAAGTTGCCTTATTTCTATTGGCTAAACCGGGAAGTCATATATGTGTGCAATTATTGAATAAAGAAGGATATACACCAGCCGATGTTGCGGCTAAGAATGGTTTTCAGGAATTAGTGGAACTACTTTCAAGGTAATAACTTTTCAGTTGACCAATAAATTTCATTGTCTTTCTGCTGAAAAAGACTTATTTGAGTCTAAGAATCATATTCCATATTTCTTTTAATAGCTATCTTATTGTAAACTCTTCAGATTATCATAACATAATAGGAAAAAATCAGTTTCGTCCAGTTTGGGTTTAAGAATCTTATTGTAGTCTTCAAATCTTGAATTATTTGATGAAAAAACCTGACACTTTTTGGGGGGGAAGATGTTAAAATTGTTGTTCAAATTACTGAACGAAATTTGTTTTAATGAAATTGAAATATTGCCCTAGAAATCAGATTATTTCAACTATGAGCCCTATAAAACTTCAAAATCTTGACTAAGATCGATTGTGAACATTTTCTGTTTACACTATTTAAAGTATAGACAATCAGTTTGATGGCTTGATACTTTTCAAAAAGATAAATATGCAATTAATAGATATGTGTAATCTATTTATTTTCGGGTTGCCACAGAGGACATTGGTGTGTTTTATTCCATAGAATTGTGACCTGTGTATTTCCAGTTCAATTAGTAAATACCATGGAAACCATTTTGTATTATGGATGAAGATATAAGAATTCGAATGAATTGACTATGCATACTCTGTCTCTCTTTCAAAATCTCCACTATTAGTTATGCATGTTTTGTTTTTTTAATTTATTTTTTTAGAAACAATGTTTTATTTGGGCCCAGACTTCACAAAGCATTCTTATTGATGTATTTTTGTATTAGATACATTAAAACAACAAAAGTTTTATAAAGGGCTATATTTTAGTTACAATAAGGTGAATAATATTTCGTAAATTCTTATCTTAAGTCAAAGAATGCTTTGTATCTGAATATGTATGGTGAACAGCCATAGTCAATATTACCCTCCCCCCCCCCCCCCATGTTTCAATTGATTATCAGTAAATAGTAAGTGCAGGAGGACTGCACTAAACACAATATACAGACATCACAAAAAAACAAATGTATATATGTCTGATGACCCCTTTGCGCAAGCAAATTATTGAAATAAAATTAAAAACCATATGTTAGTTCTGAAATGACCTAGTTTGTGTTGAATGGATGTTAAACCCTATTTCTCTCTCTCTCTCTCTCTCACTCACATTATAAGCCATTAAAGTAGCTAAGTTTCTAACTCAATATCATCCAAAATCTTCAACAATGAAAACACAAATTATTTGTCAGTTTAATTCAACATTGATATTGTGATCTTACCGGGAAAAGATGGGCTTTTGATATCCAATAATTAAGACAAAATACCATAATCAGTTTAAGGCCCATTTTTAACAAGGGACTTGGAGAACGGGGCTATTGAGACTTCAGGCGTATTTCGCTGAACATAAATGATTTGAAATTAGAGTAAAGACGGAAATGAATGAATGTAAATCAGTTTATATACATTCATATAAGATTATTTTATGCGTTGCGACCCATTTGGGTAAATTTCTAGGTCCCAAATATTAGCGATTTAGCTCCTTTAAGGTTTAGACTATATTTGGAAATTAAGTTTATGAACTTCCTTAATCAATTTATATATAGCAATTCTAAGCAGTGTAAACTATAATAATAAAGTTCTTTGAAGCCTGATTGAGACGTAGTATATTCACGATCGTAAATCTTCTCTGTGGAAATCATTAATCTTCAATTTACTAGCTACAACCACCTCATTAAATCACAACAAACCACTAATCTCCAACGGAAATTGAGCTGCAGTCCTTATTTTCTCCTTCATTCATTCCCAAAACGGAGTAGCATGTTGTTTTTTTACAGGCATTTCAATTTTATCGTTTAAATATTTATCTGTCCATTAATTCTACTGGCTCTTAAACGTGCAAGGGTGATTAGAAGATCAAGTGGTCTAACATGCAAGCTTTAGACCATGAGGTCTGTTATTGAGTCAAGCGGCGTGGTTTCTATCCGAACCTAGTACATGTACATGACACAGTTTTCTGCAAGTCACATCCCACTTTTAAAGACCTGTTTGCCCAAGCAAATTATTGAATAAAAATTGATTGTGTTAGTCTCAAGGAACTAAATTTTAAGAGGTACTTGTTTTATTGTCCAATCAGAAGGATTTGTTTTATTATCCTATCTGAAGGACTATCGGTTTTTCCTGACAAGGAACAGTGTCTAATCTTTCGGATGGTACAGAAAACTGAGGTCCTGTATACACATTGGCGTGCATGTAAAGAACCCTTGACAGTTGGAATTTGAAATGAGAGTAGGCCGTATTTCCACTGTTTGCTCAAATTTTCCTCTTGGTACAATGCATGGCGTATGCCCATCTTTATTTGCCCATTCCCGTCTTCCATTAGTCCAGGTTAGGTGCAGAAGAGTAGGACGTTAAACATCACTTCATTTTGTGTTCTCCGTTCTATATCAATACCCTTTCCCCAGCACCAAAAAGAACAATCAAATAACGGATGGTGTACAATGTCATTTATTTAATTGTCCCCCGCCTTTCGAAGAAAGTTGGGGGACTATTAAAATGGGTCCGTCCGTCCGTGTTCAGTTTGATTGGTCGATACGTTTGAAAAAAATAAATGTGCGATTAATTAATATGTGTCATCTATTTATTTTTGGATTTCGGCAGGGGACATCAGCCTCACTGTTGGCTTGTGACTATTAAAATGGATTATGAATTTAGCAATATATAAAAGTATTTAACATAATATAAATATATACATTAAGAATAAAAATAAACTCATAATTCCATCCTAGAACTTTGGTTGGGCTTAACAACTTAATGAATGAATGGCACTTAATGAATGAATGGCATATATGGCATAAACAATGAAAAGTCTCGTATAAAATTTTAAAACAAAAAGAGTTTCTAGGTGGAGGTGGAGGGTTATTAGTAAAATATCGTTACGATTTACACTGAACTTGTCTGCATCGAAAATTTTTCTGTTATGAAGAGCGGAAATAAAAAGCGGGAAATTAGCTCATTTGCATAAGGTGTATACAACAAACATACGAGGACTGCACATTGTATATCCAAACAA
Source organism: Patella depressa (assembly GCA_948474765.1). Classification (NCBI taxonomy): domain Eukaryota; kingdom Metazoa; phylum Mollusca; class Gastropoda; family Patellidae; genus Patella; species Patella depressa. Next base: position 14,305,132 of record OX419716.1, read on the forward strand.
CAGACGAGGAAGGACTATAACACAATGATCATTATTAACATAATGTTTATTATTTTCCCATTCAGTGCAGAAAAGTAGGACATAAATCCCATTTCATTTCATAAAATACTTATTAATATACCTCATTAAAAAAAAATGTTCAAGATAAAAGATTATTTCACTTAAACATTTCCTGAATTTATTTCAATATGTGAATTTATGGCAAGTTTGATGTGATATTAATAGTTAAATAATGTTCAGATTTTAATAATGTAGTTGATACCTTCTCTTTGATGATTTTTATAATCATTATTTATTTTTAAATCAAAAGAATATTAATACATATTATATGGTTCATATATATGAACTAGTTAGGGGTGAACTGGTTTTGTCGTAAATATTTCAGTATTTTGATTAACATCTGAAATATTTATATACATTGAAGGTAGATCTATATCTTTTAAAGGTTTCAGGATTTAAATAACTTTGACTAATAGATACGGTTGTGTGGTTTTAACGTACAGTTTGAATATTGATTCCGAATTTACCCTTGTTTTATTATTTATTCCACGTATAGATCTGTAAGTGCTGATTGATCATGTGATCTTTTTCGAAGGAATTGTCTTATTATATGATCAGAATGTCTTACTGTCCCATCTGAAGGATTATTACCCTTATTGTATCATCTGAAGGATTTGTTTGTTTTTTTTTTCCATCCAAAGAATTTTTCTCATTATGCCATCAGAACAATCTGATCAAAATACAAATCTATAGTTCATTTTTTTTTTAATTCTTTCGATGGCTTCTCCTGCATGAAAGTCTGACCAGTTGCTGTTGGAGGTCTGGCAGACGAAATGCAAGCGGCTTTTTATTCCGTGACAGACATTTGATTAACCAATTAGCATTGATGTCTCTAGTACGATACCCACATCGCACATCAACATACTGTTTCATTGGCTAGGTAATCCATCACATTAACCAGGGGCCTATTTCACGAAATTTTAACTAAGATAAGATCCCAATTTTAGTAATTTGATTGGATAATATTAGATTGATTTTAGTGCTTAGCCAATCAAAATTGAAGTATCTACTAAAATTGGATTTTATCTTAAGTTAAAATTTCGTGAAACAGGGCCCAGAGCGTGAGTTATATAACAACTCTTCTCAGAAGGACTTATTGTATCATCAGAAGGGCTTAACTTTTTGCATCAACAGAAGGACTTGTTTTATTGCCCCATCTGAAGGTTTTTTTTTATTGTCCTGCTTTGTTCCTTTCTAAGGACTTGTATTGTCCAATTCAAATAAATTATCAACTGTTAATTTTAGAAACACAAAAATCACCAGTGTACCGCACTAGTCTTCACCGAAACTGTACAATCTTCTCACAGCTAAAGAGCTTTGGGTCGGGCACATGGAAATTATTAAAGTAAAAGTATAATATCATTTGTTGGTCCAAAATGGCTTCATAATCTGGAGTGTACAGCATGATCAAATGCAAATATATGATCAGAAACTAGTCTTCACCGAAACTGTACAATCTTCTCACAGCTAAAGAGCTTTGGGTAGGGCACATGGAAATTATTAAAGTAAAAGTTTGTTGGTCCAAAATGGCTTCATTATCTGGAGTGTACAGCATGATCAAATGCAAATATATGATTAGAAACAGTATCTAGTCTTTCGAATGGGACAATCCTTGACAATTGGAATTTGGTGAAGAGAATTAAGAAACTCCACTGTCCAGAAGAGTAAAACCTCTCTCCCTGTTGAGCCATCTGACTAGCTAGCCTGGATGTTGCGTATTCGATCCCTACATTGGCCAAGTGGTTTCGTTTCCCTGGTTGTACTTGACAAAGTGTAGGGTCGCCTGTCCAAACTCATAGGTATCCTCCGGTTTCCTTCCACTACTAAAGACCCCTACTTGCATGCAAATTATTGAAAAAAATAGAATCATGTTGGTCCACAAATGACCTGGTTTGTGTCAAGTCAAAGTTAAACTCTCTCTCTCTATCTCGGTGACATATATGCTCACATGCAGTGAATACATGATAAAAGTTTATCTTAACATTATTTGACATGACGTGCAGGTAGTAAACATAACATAGATAAGATAGAAAATTATTATATATGAAACAGAGCTATAGGTATTGTTTGTAATTTGATCATCCAGATTTTATGATAGGCTATTGATTTTTACCTACCTAGTACTCGGCTGATGTAGTTACATATTATTAATATACATGATTATTTATTATGTGGATTGTAAATTGTAATATATTTATCTAGATGTATATTAATACAGCCAGGGTCTATATTATTAATAGACACAGATAATAGAACTGAAAGGTAGGTGTTTTAGAGAGAGAGACAGGCAGAGAGAAATAGATTTATTGTCCACTCCACACAAACTAGGTGTCATTTCAGGACTAACATATAGTTACTGTTTCAGTAATTTGTTTTTTGTGTCAAGGATTTTAGCAGTGTAAGGAAAATTGAACTAAAAGGTAGGTTTTAGAGAGAAAGAGAGGCAGAGAAAATTAGATTTATTGTCCACTCGACACAAACTAGGTTTCATTTTGGGACTAATATGTAGTTCCATTTTGTTTTGTTGGACAGGTGACCCTACTCAAATTAGGCTTTAGATTTTGATTTGAGAAAGGGAAATGTTTATAAACAGATCTAAGACATTTTCAGACTTGTGTACAGACTTTGATTCCTGTAGTGCTTGTCTTCAGACGAAGATTTAAAGATAGGGGGTGGGGGGCGTGCAGCTCAGTGCTATAGTCAGTTTTTTTGCTGACATTCATTTGGTCCCGCATCCCCTTGTTGATATTTTTGATATGTAATCTAAAATGATGTTCAAAATGTCAAGTTTGCTGTCGAAGCAAAATTTCCTTAATAGCAAACTGCCTTGTGTGTGCCCTTCTTCATTTACCTAACTGATGCAAAAAAGTAGGACTAAACCCCGTTTCATTTTCCTGTATCTGGTAAGGTCCCAGTGTATCATTAGCTATGTGAACTCTCCAAATATGCAGAAAATGGTCATAGAATTCCATGGTACATATATATATTTGAGGAATACTTTTCCCCATATTTCAATTGGCATCAAATAGTGAATGCCAAAAGATCAGTTTGAACAGACTTCAGAATTGATTATCGGAATATTTGTGTGCATCTGTAATAATAAACTCCAGATCTTTCTCATCTATCCGAGCTTTAAAATACGACACATTGTATAAGCTTTTGTTTGTTGACTCGCGTTTACATAGTGTACAAGTTTCTCTACTGGTCTTTACGACTTGATTGGACATTGTTTGTCTTATTGTGGCTGGGTTGTTAGCTTTTCTCAAGAATTCTGTTCTTCATGTTGTCTTTTGTAACAAGTCAACAACATTCCATATTATATATTAATATTGGCAGGTGTGATCAAAATATTAGAATTATCCTCTCGAAAGTTTGGAATGCCGTATAGATTTGGATTTACAAGGATGATGGCGTCGTTTTGGTTGGGATTTCCTAAGAAGACATTGTTGAGAGTTTTGACATACTTTAGCTGCAATAAGTACATGAATGCTTTATAAGATGTACAATACAAGTCTTCGACATCAATATACACGGCCACAAAGATCTAAACAGCATAAAATATTTGTATTCAACATAAATACATACATACATCAGGAGAGGACTATCCTGTTCCCCAATCAATTTTGGCCGAATGGTTAGCACGTGCGCGCTGTATCACAAGGTATGTGATTAAGTCAACTGCATGGTTTCAATTCACTGGTTGTATGTGACAAGGAGTTGGGTTGCCTGTCCAACCTCGTGGGTTTTCTCCGGGTCCTCCGGTTTCCTCCCACTGCTAACACCCCTATGTGAAAGCGAATTATTGAAATAAAATTAAACCATGCATTCGTCTCAAAATGTTCTAGTTTGTGTCAAGTGGACATTAAACCCCAACTTTTTTTTTTTCTTTCTCCAATCAATTTTCAAATGAAGTGAAATATTGTTTATAAAAAAAATAAAATTTAGGTCTGGCAGAAAATATCAATATTGCCAATAATCGTGGGTAAAACATTTTAAACATCTATAATTGATAGAGGTTAAAAATATCAATAATCACGCAATTTTAGGTAGCCATTTGTAAGAAGAAATCCATAAAAGATAAAAAAAGATACTCTGTATCACAGTATTCTGTACAACGCTGTGCTTCTTGCATCTAGCTCGGTATAATTGTACAAAAAGTCATTAAAGGGACAATCCCGATAAGAACAGAGTCTAAAAAATTAAGGTGTCCAAGCATTTATGAAATTTATGGACCAAAATATAGAGGCATGGTGTATATACCTTGTCTCAAAGTTTCAGCTCAAAATATTGAGTTGTTTTGACGTTAACGTCAACTCTGCTTATCCGAACACGTAACCCTTTTAAGATTTCGGGTCAATTTTTGGATTGGGTGACCTGATAATCGATTCCCGTTTCTTGAGAGGTCTATACAGTGAATGACCCATGTACTGTACTGATAACAAAAGGTAAATTTCACCTACATATCATTTTTATAGAAAAAAGTCTGGTTTTATCCAGATACTGTATAATACAGCGATCTCCATTTCCAGATGAAGACTGTCAGGTTTTAGTTATTTACAAGCATATCACAAATATCGGGTTAGTTGGTCGGCCTTAGATAATGGGTTATAAGGGATTTTAACACAAAATTAAGCAGTTTTATTCCCCAAAAAGTTATCGGGATTGGCTCTTTAAACACATCGCAAAGAACTGTCGACCACTTATGATGAGAGCAAATAGTTTCACATAACATTCAAACATGTGTCCCTTCTTTTACTCTTATTTCTTTCGTGAGCCCTGTTTCTAATTCTCAGTTATACATCTCATAGTGACTAAGAATCAAAAATATGAAGAAATTGAAATAACCACGACAACTTATCAATTATTATTTTTGTGGTCATAAATGACAAAGATATGTGGAGTGGGACGTTTCTGTCTTCCAAATGAAGTTGAATACTTTCAACAGCTTGGTTTTGGTATGGAATGCTAATATTTTATTGTCAAATAATGATATTACAACATATACTCACATATAATTCGTAATTCTATGAATGTTTTCAAACAGTTGTAAGTGAAAATAGTTTGCAGATATTTTTGATTTTTGATTGGTGGATGGTCAACCGTTACCAATAGTTGAAACCAATATTGATTGCCAGGCCTGTATGTACAGGTATTAGCCAAAACAAGCAAACATTTGAAGCGGCTTAACCATTTCGATTTTTTTTTGATACATTTGATCAAAATAAATGTTATTTCATTCTCTAAAAGTTATAACCAAAATACTAAACCAAATTTCTATAAATTTCTCCTCCCCTTGTGATTTTTCAAAAAAAGTTATCCGACCAAAGTGAGGGCCAGGCAAGGAACAACAGAAAACCAAGATCCTGTGTACCCATTGGCATTCACATACAAGAACTGTTGACAGTTTACAATTAAAAGAAAGAGTAGGCCATAGTGCAAAATTTCCCTCATAGCACACTCTATGGCGTATGTCCTTCTTCATCAGCCCAGTTTGTGCAGAAGAGAACTCCCGTAATCTGGAAAAACCTAGTAACACTGTTGAATGTAAATTTGAGAAAACAAAGGAAAACTGTTTTGTTTCAGAATTAAGCTACTGAATATAAAACCAATTTTATTTTGTCTTTTTAGATGAAGATAATTAAAAGCCTTTTCAGTGAAGGAGAAAAACATTTATTGTTATAAACATGTGGGTCTAACTCAATTTTCACCAATACATGTATTTGACTTGCTAGGTTTTTCCAGATTATGGGGTAGAAGGACCTTAAACTCGAGGTCTCCCTTGTTGTCTTCAGAACTAGGTTATCAAGGTTTGATGTTTTTGTTTACTTGTTTACCTTGTAAGAAGAGTAAAGATATAGCAGCAAGTGCTGTTTGATTAATCTTTTGTTGCGTGTCCTTAACAAATAAACACAGACCCCTGGAACCAGAACGCTCTGGTGGATCTGTTTGTTCTAAAGTTCGCTCCAATTGAAATCGGCACCTTTGTAGCATAAGCTTGGCTTTTTGAAACAGATGATACAAATAGTTTTCCGTTCAGCGATTGGTTCTGATAAATTTCCCTCTTTGTTGGCACGGACGTTTAAATCTTTTAACCAATCGCTGCATGTTGACTCGTTGTTGGCTTCTGTTGACATTCGCCTTGAAACAATACAAGGACACCTTTTGAATGTTCCTGCATTTGCATTGTGGGACTGATACATTGCATCAACAAGAAAACAAGAGGGTGCTAATTTTTGGATTTTGTGCGTACAAGTTTTTTTTTTGTGCTGGATCTACTTTTGTATGATTATTTTTGGAGTTATGTTATCCTGATCTGTGAAAGAAGATGCGGGTGTTTTGCGTAGTTTTATCCAGGTAAGGTAACTCTCAATAAATAGAACATGAATCTAAATACACATTGTTTCCGTTGACCAATCGAATAACTGATAATGTCAGCATTGATTTTGGAAGAAGATGTTTGTGTGATGTGGGTAGTTTTACATCGATCAGCTCCAAAATAAATATTTTAATCATCCACTGCTGTATTTCACTCATCTAATGTTTTATCTGTTTTCATATATTACCTAGTAATAGATAGTTATTTTGTTTTATATATTGCCCAGTAATAGATGAAATGTAATAAAATGAAATTGGGTTTAACATCATACTGTTTGGGCTAATGAAGATGGGCATACACCTTATAGTGTGCTGTGACAGAAACTTTTCCCGGACAGCCTACCCTTTTATTGAATTCCAATGGCCAAGGGATCTTTTACGTGCATGCCAATGTATACAAAGGACATCAAGTTTTCTTCACATTCCTATGGCTATACTTTGTCCATTGCCAGGCTCTCCATCTTGTACAACTGACAAGGAGGAACCACATTGGAGAATTCTGATAAACTTTCTCAGCAAACACAGAGAGTTACCGACCTAGTGATGTTGTTATTTTTATTGCCCAGTAAATAAATGCAGCCCTATTTGTTTCTTTAACATCCGCTTCCATAAGAGTTTGATATCACAGACAATATCATAGAGAATCTGCAACTTGCTCTTGTATATTACGGGGGGTCGGGATGGCCTAGTGGTCTAGAGTGCCCCGCTTCGACCTCTAGCTAGCCGGTCACCTCTGGCTTGTGGCTGTGGTTTCGAGCCCTGTGTTAGTCCCGAAATGACCTAGTTTGTGTTGAATGGACGTTAAACCTCATTTCTCTCTCTCTCTCTCTCTTGTATATTACAATATGAATTTGCAATCTTTCAATTGGTGAACATGGGTTGGTTTGGTGGGGAGGATGATAAAGATAATGTTTGGTAGCAGATTGTTTAGAAACAGCCCTACTGATCTTGTTTTATATAATAACTATCTATAATAATATTGCCCTATCTTCATTAGCCCAGTTGGTGCAAAAAAGTAGGATGCTAAACACCATTTCATTTCTAATAGTAAGTGCAGGGGGACCGCACTACACGAAAAACAAAAACCCATAAGATCGACCTGCGGAAAATATCAAATCAAGTGAGGTCTTGTGTTTGAATGGGTTGAAAAATCAAAATCTCATTGGATTTCAATGAAAATTAGGCGAGACCTTGCTCAAATTACTTCATACTGAGCCAAATTTTCACTGTTGGTAGTTTTAGAAAGATGCGTGCATTGTGGTAACCAGAGCACGGGTATATTCGAGACTGAGCTTCGATTTCTTATTTTTAAATTAAATATAAATTTCAAAATAATGTAGTTAAAATCTTGAGTATCTGATGTCATCGAGGGGTGATTATGGGCTTTGTATATGAATAAATGTCTAATCAACAATTTATAAGATTTCAGGCCTAAATAAAGACCTGCGATAGGCAGATTTAGCTCTTGCATAATGTATGTTTACTCTTGTAGCATTTTTAGGTCTTGCAAGTTCACCTATTGATGCACTATTAGTGATTGGGCTTGTGTTGAGTTATTTTTGGTCTACATATTTAAATTTAACTGATGTCCATATATTTAACTATTTATTTATTACTAAAATTAATCATAAGCTAAATTTCTATATTGGTTTTAGGATGTCTTTTCACATTAACGATTATTATTACGCAATTTTGTAATATATTAATCAATAGTGATAAAACTACATGCTTTGATTCTCGGCTCCATTATGTATTAATATCTGATGTACAATTGGTCCTCACCTGTGACATTTCTTATGTTGCCATTTGACGCAAATCATTATATAGCTTCAAAAATTATCAATTAATGTGGACTAGATTTGGAAATATTGATATATGTTGTATATAGATAGATTGAATAACGGAACAAAGGAACGCCATTAACACATGCAAGATCAATGTGGATAACTAGTGACACTAATTACTCCATTTTTGTTTATAAATAGCATTTTTCCGTAGCTTACATGTATGTAAAATTTAGTTTTATAACAATCTTATTTTTTACTTTTGTTCACGTAAAATAACTTATATTGTATCCAGTTTGTTGTCAACAACAAGATTCTTCAATGCTTTAGAAGACAACTCAGCTAGTTCTTAGAAAAATCTATTGCTCTTATTGCTTTTTTTGCTAAAATATGAAATTTGTCACGACTTAATGGTAAATAGGTACTCTGGGTGATTTTTTAACATTTAATTAATAAATCATAATACCAAGATAACATTAAGGCAGGTGATGGACTCGATTGTTATCATCCACCCGATATCTTTGACTTCTATAATCCAAACCCAAAGTGTCACTTTCACTGTCCCAGTTTTATTAGGAATCTAAAATGACAACTGTAAATACCATGTGAATATGTGAAAAATGTCTTCACAAAAATATTGTCATTTCCTGAAATAATTTGCTACATTTGCACTGATTAAAGGGCAAACACTAAAACTGCATAATATCTTTCTTGGAAAAAAAAGGGAATTTTTTGTGGCAGACCAAGAATTTGGTTTAATGTGTTTAAAGGGGTTCAGTGATCATATTTATCCAGTTTGTCCAGTTGTTTACTTGAAAAGAATTGAAAACGAAGATACGATATAATTGAAGAAAGTTAATTTTTGGCACTATTTTTTTATTATTGTCAAATATGCTTTATCTGAGAAAAAAGGGGTCACTAATGAATATGGTGTAGTCTGTCTAACGTGAGTTTTCTGAATGTAAATAAGTTTTTTAATTCTTACTGGAATTAATTAATGTTTGATCTCTCAACATGTCAAAAAAGTGTCAATATTTTAACTAGGGTTTGTTTGATATTTGGATGACTTCTGAACCATCTCTGATTGTATTGAAAGAAAGCTGAAACAGTATCCACTATGAATGATACATGAATTTGAAAATATGTAGTTCAGAATGTTTGGCTGTACAATTTGCTGGGAATCCAATTTTTAGCGCTATAGTCTCAGAATTAATTAGTAGGGTACTAGCACTAGTAATTAATTGGTAGGGTACTAGGACTAGAAAATTATTAGTAGAGAACGAGAACTTGAAATTCATTAGTAGAGTACTAGGATGTGTAATTGATTAGTAGGGTATTATAATTAGCCCCTGAATATGTAATTAATTAGTAGGGTACTAGGACTTTGTATGTAATTGATTAATAGTGTACTAGCACATGTGATTAATTAGTGGGGTACTGGGGCTTGAAATATAATTAATTAGTAGGGTACTAGAAGATGTAATTAATTAGTAGGGTACTAGATAGGTCTTGAACCTACTCAACCAAATGTAATTCTTAAATATATATTTATGTGAAATAACAAATTTTCAATAAAGTCACCAATCTCATGCTAGAATTTTTAAGACAATATATGATTTATTATTATACTGATGTGTTAATATATGTAATGCAGTGTGGTTTAAACTGATGTGTTATTATAGATCTGTAATGCAGCATGGTTTAAATTGATGTGTTATTATTGATCTGTAATGCAGCATAGTTTAAATTGATGTGTTATTATTGATCTGTAATGCAGCATGGTTTAAATTGATGTGTTATTATTGATCTGTAATGCAGCATGGTTTAAATTGATGTGTTATTATTGATCTGTAATGCCGTCCTTTGAAAAATTAAAGATGCGTTATGTAATATTTATATAAAGAGTTTACAATTCTTGATATAATAGTTTAAAAATCAATAATAATAAGGAATATATTGAAAATTTCAATGAAATGACTGTATTTCTGGGCTCAGATAGGAATTATTCAAGTTTTGTCCAAAAGTGGTGCTAAATAATCTTTATTGTCAAGTACCATTGATTCAATAATAAATTAAGTCTCAATTTTACATTTCAATGATTATCAAAGATATAGTAGACATTGTCTAATCCTCTTAATATCCTAGTGATCCAATGGGCTAGAGAGTTGGTTATGGGCTTGCCACGTTATACATGTCTAAATTATATATATACGTTTGAAGCCGGGGCCCTGATTCACTCAATCTTAACTAAAGATAAAATCCAAATTTTAGTAGATACTTAAGTTTTGATTGGCTAAGCACTAAAATCAATCTATTATTATCCAATCAAATTACTAAAATTTGGATTTTATCTTAGTTAAAATTTTGTGAATAAGGCCCCTGAAGAAAAAGACATGCGATAAGCAGATTTTGCTTTTACATAGCACATCTTTGAACACTGATTATTGTAAATTGCTTTGGTCAATATTTTATATTGTTTACGTCATTGAATTTGATATAGCTAGCCGGAACTTCGTTCATTTACTACGAACATGATTCGTGTTAATAATCAGCTTTGATTTAATCAAGCATTTGATCAAGTCATTGCTCCCAGTTCAATCAGGTTCACAGTTTATCTCTATTAAAGAGACAAAATCAGTCTTATAAATTGTTTCTAGGGGGGTAGGGAGAAAAGGGAATTGGTTAAAATCCACTCAATACAAACTGGGTCATTCCTGGACTAACATGGACCCAGGAAAAAATCCACTATGTTAGGCAGGTGACTGTAATCCATGCCACACTATTTGACTCAGTACTTTTTATACGCCCACATTGAAATGTGGTCGTATATTGTCGTCGCCCCCGTCCGTCCGTCCGTCCGTCCGTCCGTCGGTCCGTCGGTCCGTCGGTCCGGCGTCCACAATTGCTTGTGGACGCTCTAGAGGCTAAAGTTAATATCCGATTGACTTTAAATTTATACACAGTGTTTAAGGTCATGAGAAGAAGAAGCCTATTGTTTTTCAGCGATTTCCGATAATAACTACCAGAGTTATGGCCCTTGATCACTTCAAAAAATCTTGTGGACGCTCTAGAGGCCAAAGTTAATATTCGATTGGCTTTAAATTTATACACAGTGTTTAAGGTCATGAGACGAAGAAGCCTATTGATTTTCATCGATTTCCGATAATTAGTGCCAGAGTTATGGCCCTTGATCACTTCAAAAAATCTTGTGGACGCTATAGAGGCCAAAGTTAATATCTGATTAGCTTTAAATTTATACACAGTGTTTAAGGTCATGAGACGAAGAAGCCTATTGATTTTCAGCGATTTCCGATAATTAGTGCCAGAGTTATGGTCCTTGATCACTTCAAAAAATCTTGTGGACGCTATAGAGGCCAAAGTTAATATCCGATTGGCTTTAAATTTATACACAGTGTTTAAGGTCATGAGACGAAGAAGCCTATTGATTTTCATCGATTTCCGATAATTAGTGCCAGAGTTATGGCCCTTGATCACTTCAAAAAATCTTGTGGACGCTATAGAGGCCAAAGTTAATATCTGATTAGCTTTAAATTTATACACAGTGTTTAAGGTCATGAGACGAAGAAGCCTATTGATTTTCAGCGATTTCCGATAATTAGTGCCAGAGTTATGGTCCTTGATCACTTCAAAAAATCTTGTGGACGCTATAGAGGCCAAAGTTAATATCCGATTGGCTTTAAATTTATACACAGTGTTTAAGGTCATGAGACGAAGAAGCCTATTGATTTTCAGCGATTTCCGATAATTAGTGCCAGAGTTATGGCCCTTGATCACTTCAAAAAATCTTGTGGACGCTATAGAGGCCAAAGTTAATATCCGATTGGCTTTAAATTTATACACAGTGTTTAAGGTCATGAGACGAAGAAACCTATTGATTTTCACCAATTTCCGATAATTAGTGCCAGAGTTATGGCCCTTGATCACTTCAAAAAATCTTGTGGACGCTATAGAGGCCAAAGTTAATATCCGATTGGCTTTAAATTTATACACAGTGTTTAAGGTCATGAGACGAAGAAGCCTATTGATTTTCAGCGATTTCCGATAATTAGTGCCAGAGTTATGGTCCTTGATCACTTCAAAAAATCTTGTGGATGCTATAGAGGCCAAAGTTAATATCCGATTGGCTTTAAATTTATACACAGTGTTTAAGGTCATGAGACGAAGAAGCCTATTGATTTTCAGCGATTTCCGATAATTAGTGCCAGAGTTATGGCCCTTGATCACTTCAAAAAATCTTGTGGACGCTATAGAGGCCAAAGTTAATATCCGATTGGCTTTAAATTTATACACAGTGTTTAAGGTCATGAGACGAAGAAGCCTATTGATTTTCAGCAATTTCCGATAATTAGTGCCAGAGTTATGGCCCTTGATCACTTCAAAAAATCTTGTGGACGCTATAGAGGCCAAAGTTAATATCCGATTGGCTTTAAATTTATACACAGTGTTTAAGGTCATGAGACGAAGAAGCCTATTGATTTTCAGCGATTTCCGATAATTAGTGCCAGAGTTATTGCCCTTGATCACTTCAAAAAATCTTGTGGACGCTATAGAGGCCAAAGTTAATATCCGATTGGCTTTAAATTTATACACAGTGTTTAAGGTCATGAGACGAAGAAGCCTATTGATTTTCAGCAATTTCCAATAATTAGTGCCAGAGTTATGGCCCTTGATCACTTCAAAAAATCTTGTGGACGCTTTAAAGGCCAAACTTATCATCTGATTGACTTCAGATTGATACACAGAGTTTATGGTGTTAAAACGAACAAGTATATTGATTTTCAATGAATTTTGATAACTGAACAGCTAAATCCGTGATTTTAAATGTTTCATGTATATATACTAATTCAATTGTTAGCGTGGGGTAAAACTTTATAAAAAGCAATCAAATTCTAATGATTTTCTGATAATTACATAATGAGTTGTTACTCTTAATCAGTTTTTAGAGTATTACAAATGTTTCATTACCGAAAAAAGTAAAAATATGCGACAACTCTTGTTGACTGCCCGGACGATTTAGCTGCTGTGGGCGTATGTTTCGTTGCCTGGCAACCTATCTTTTTATAAGCAGTATTTTTATTCAGATTTGTAACTGAATAGGGATTGGGGAACAGGCATAGCCTATATTAAACCCCTCTCCCTTGCTCAATTTATATGGATTCAACCTGTGTGTTTATTAGAGCAGATTCTCAAAACAATAAATATCAAACTTGACTAATCTAGATAACTGAGGTCCATCAAAAAGGGCTTGAAATAATACTTCTAGTCTTTATCTAGGAAAGTTGAGATTACAGTGTTAAATCATTCAAATTGGAGGAAAAGGGCTTGAAATAATACTTCTAGTCTTTATCTAAGAAAGTTGAGATTACAGTGTTAAATCATTCAAATTGGAGGAAAAGCGGAAGTTGGCATGGACATAAAGAACCTGTGGCAGTGGCAGTTGGAATTCAAAGAAGAGTAGGCAAACTTCTATCAATGCACACGGTCTGCATATACCCGTTTTCATAAGAATGGTTGAAGCAGATAAGTAGAGGGCGAGAAAAGGAGTTTAACGTCCACTCAAACACAAACTTGATCTTTAGCTGTGGAAGGAAACCAGGAAAAAACCCACGAGGTTGGACAGGCGATCCTACTCCTTGTCACATACAACCTGTGAATCGAAACCATAGCAGTTATTCGATAACAGACCTAGTGATACAACATGCGTACGCTAACTATTCTCCCGTAATCTGGAAAAACCTAGTAACACTGTTGAATGCAGTTTTGAGTAAACAAAGGAAAACTGTTTTGTTAAGCTACTGAATATAAAACCAATTTTATTTTGTCTTTTTAGATGAAGATAATTAGAAACCCTTTCTGTGAATGAGAAAAAAAACCTATTATTATACACATGTGTACTAAGTCCAAATATGGGTCTAACTCAATTTTCACCAAAATTTGACTTGCTAGTTTTTTCCAGATTACGGGAGTATTCGGCCATCCACCCCCCAGAAAAGTAAGACATTAACCCGTTTCCCTTGTGTTTGACTTTGAGTTTTAAGTCATGAGTAAATAGATAATCCTATTAGAAATACATCTTTGGTGTGCAAGTGATTCCCTTTAGCACTGAAATGATACAATGAGACTTTAAAAGGGTGGTTGACTGTTGAGTTTAAGCCGAGATTGACAAGTTTATATGCCAGTGTAGCTATTTGTCGAGCGTCGTATATTGACTAATGATTAGATTAATGATGTAAAAACTAGGTGTAACGTGTTTCATCTCGTAATATTATCTCACCAGGAAATTAAATCACAGGATTATATCCTTATACACATATTTAATCAGTTAAACAATCGTGATACAGAGGATGCAAGCTGATTGACTTAACAACGGAAATATGGAGGTACATAAAGAAATAGATAATAGGTAAAAAAAAATGGGGGTATTTACTTCTACTTGGGCTTTTAAGATGACTTGGTCAAGAAATACATATATTATAGTCCAGGTCTCGATATTATGTGGCACATGTTCTGGTTTTGTTAAGACATCATTCCTCTGTTGTCCAGCAATAATTTTGTCTTTAGTTGAATTTTTAATTAAATTTGGTGCAGAAAGTTAAAAATGTTATGAACAAGTTGAAGGGTACCTGTCATTTTGTCTGATACAACAAAAAAAAACTATTTTTACTGTGCACAACTAAGAAAAAATCAACAATTTCTGATTTTGGCTTGGCAAAATATGTTTTTTTCTATTTGCAGTGTTTGTCAATACTTTTGGCATTGTTTAACCTTGTCATTTGTACAGGATAGTGTCTAGTTGATCAGAGGGGATGAAAAAAATGAGGTTCACAAACGTTGATAATTCGAATTCGAAATAAGTAGGCTGTAGTGCAGCTGTCCGTGCAAAATGCCCCTTACATTGTATGGCATATGCCAGTCTTAATTAGCCCAGTCAGAGCAGAACAGTTGGATGTTGAACCCCATTTCATTTCATTTTTTTTTGTGCGAAATGTAATCTAAATGTGATTTATGGGCATATGTACCGGTAATTAAAAATTAAATATTCAGAATTCGAAAACATGCCAAGTGGTATATTAAAATTACTGATCGAAATTTTCACGGCTTAAACCAAAATAAAACATATTCAAATTGATTACAAGTACATGTATTTACCATTTAATTAAAAAACAAACGGATCAATTGTAGATTTACTTCTGGCTTGAATTCAGGCAAATGAATTAAATATGGTGACACTGACTCATATTTACTATATCCTGTATATTTTTATCGTCCCTAAAGGATTCAGAATGTTGACTAATTTTCATTTCTTCCCATCTTTTTAAATACTTTCGTATTCATTAGTCAAGTAGGATGTTAAACGCCCATTTCATTTCATATTTGGACTGATATTCAACTTTTATAAAATTGCAGTTTTCATGAAATTCTAAATCAAGATGCATCTCGCTCTCCTGTCTATTTACCAAATTATAATTTCTGTTGTCAATAATGGAAACACATTTTTAGAGTTTTTTACAATTCTGAATATGGCTTTAGTAAAGTCTAAAAATACTTAAGAAGTATAATACAAGCTAAAATTATCTTATTATAGGGTGTTTTTTCTTTCACAGTTTCGAACTTGATTGAAGATGTGAATACCTATGAAAAGAAATTCTTCGCTTGTGTGCTTTGCCAAGACACTCTGTTTCTTTGGCTAATTCAATGATTGATTTTATTGCAAAGCAATTTATCACATAGTCTCTGACTGTTTTAGACCTAATGACCTAAACTTCTCGCGTAATGACCTTAAGGTATGTTTAAACTGTGGCATTATTGTGTGAAGAAGTTTAATTAGGTGAAGAAACTATTGTAAAGGTGCTGGCGTTTACAGCACAGAAATGGTTAGTCATTAACCCGATTCCTAGAATAGTCTATTTACGACATCACGTTCTAGTCTCAAATTGTTTAATAATTCAACTGCTTCATCAACCTTATGTCATGTGATTAGTCTGTCGATCGATAAATTTTTTTGAAGGAAAATAGAAATAATCGGCTACTGAAGAATACCCAGGCTTGATATTTTTTTTTTTTTTTTTTTTTTTTTTACCAATTTCTCTGTTTGATTTTGATTTTCTAAAGTCGCGATGTTCCATTCTACGCAATAGGAATCACTTGCAAATCACAAACAATATTCTTAAAACTGATTCCTTAATATCAGTCTAATAATCGTCCAATTCCGTTGAGTAATTACAGACATCTGTGGAATTGATATTTCATTGATCTATATGCAATAAGTCTGCCACCATTTTGTTGAATCCAAGTCTGGACATTGTCTAGCATTAGTATTTTGATTCCGTTTTCTTAATTAAATGTTAGATAATCAATCTGAGTCCATAATAGCGTGGTTTAAGTCGTGAGAAATTTGATATTTTAGCCACAAATGCCAATGGTGTGTCGGTACTTAAATTATGGACCTTCAAATATATCATAGACGTCCATAGTTTGTTTCGTAGAAGTATATTTCCAGCAGGGTAGTCTTTTCTTTCTTTTGCATTGAAAAAGAAAGACAGAATACAACTAAATTCTGAAAACTGTTGAGATGAAAATGGATGGGTACATTGTTTGACTGTTAACCCATATTGATCTAGATTTTCTTCCTACCTCCAATCTTGTAGGTTTTCTCCGGGCACTCCGGTTTTGTCCCACTGCTAAAGACCCCTACATGCATATGTTATTCCCGAAATGACCCATTTTGTGTCGAGTGGATGTTACCTACACCTACATATTCTTTGTACATTTGATCTTGAACTTTATTTCGAAGAAATTTTTAGTGCCTTTTTCTTTCCGATACCTTGTAGATTATACATGCACCAACTCGGAAATGAGCTTGCGAGGAAGCAAAGGTACAGCTACATGTAAGAAATAACATCTAGGACAGACGTGTAACATTCTGGATAAAAAAAATTCCCAGTTGACTTGAAGCATTGATATGACAACAGAAAGGAATTGTTCAGTTTGAATAGTTAATACTCACTAGATCGGAGATTATTGACATTAATTAGGTGTTATAAATACCCAATAATTTACTTTAACAGCTAATTAAGTTGAAATGATTTGTTTGGAGGCTATAGATATTGATCAGGTCGATAGGAGGATAAATGGTCAGTTTATTTATTGAGTGGAGTCTGTTCAGAAGAAGCTGCATGGTGACTGCGTAGTTTTATCTGCCGTAGAAAGATTTAAATATAAAAAGGTTGTATTCTGTATTCTTTAAATGGCATTTAGTAGTTAGAACATAATCAAATAAAACACTATTGATGGATAACAATTACTATGGTTTATTAGACTGCAGTCTTTCATAATAGTTATCAAGCCTTTATCAAAACAAATAAAGGAATGATTGTATGATTAGTAGGTAAAGTGGTATGTGTTTTAATAATTGATGATTTATAATGCTAATATTGATTAATATTTTTATTGTAAATTTGTTTTATTATTAATATGCATGATATATTATCGTCTTCATTAGCCCATTTCATTTCTTCTTATTATTAATAAATGGCATTTTTTATACCACATCACGATTCATTAGTGGATTCTTGGATTGAGGTACACATTGAGAGATTGTAATGTCGTTGGTCGGTTGCATGGATATAAGCATTCTGGTTCCATATTGTATTGAGCTAGTATCATTAAGGCTGTTGCCATGTCTTACCTGTGGTAGCTTCGCAATTAATTTTATATTATCTTTAAATTTTTCATATAATCACAAATTTGTCCGGTAGTAATGTTCTTCCCCGTGTAAACTTGAATTTGATACCAAGTTTGTTAAAATTGAGTAAAATTTGAAAGCTTTTTCATCGTTTTCCTTGGTTTACGAAAATGGTTCTTTCAATTCATGATGTATTAGTGTTATTATAAGTAATACGATTTTTTTTAAAACATAGATAAAATATCATGAATTAGCAATGAGTAGACTTTGCCGCTACTACTTGTGTATTTTATGAAAAATAATGTCAGGGCCCTGTTTCACGAAATTTTAACTTAAGATAAAATCCAATTTTAGTAGATACATGTACTTCAATTTTGATTGGCTAAGCACTAAAATCAATCTAATATTATCCAATCAAATCAAATTACTAAAATTGGGATCTTATCTTAGTTAAAATTTCGTGAAATAGGCCCCTGATTTTCGTCTCAGAAAATAAATCGAGCCTCTCCTATCAACGTTTTATGTGAAAAATAATATCACAAAAACTGAGTTCTGCCTGTTTATACATTGAAGTGTATGTAAAAGAACCCTTGGCAGTTGAATTTATAGTGGTCTAACAAATGTGCTTTAGATTATAAGGCCTGTCATTGAGTCAAGGGGCGTGGTTTTAAATTATTGTTAAACTAGTAAGATAAGATGTGTTTTATTTACAGCATGTTTCTCAAAGATTAGTTTGATTGTTCTGACAAAATATCATTTGACAAGACAAAGTCAAAACCTAGTTTAGAAAGGTGTTAAACGGTATAGATCTATACGTTGTGTTTGATAAAATGTATAGCAACGCTTTGACAACGTTGAATGCATCACGCCAAGACATGGAATATCAAAGACAACCGATTTTGTTGGCTTGCACATGTGTATAAGCTTTATGCACTTTACAAATTGAAAGCTGGTTCAGTATTGAAATACTATATGTACATTATGTCCTTATACTACAAGTTATAGTGACATTGGACATCTTACACATACACATAACCTAGTAAATCCCTGGGAAGAAAAAATACTCCATGATGGTTTTTTTTACCATGTTATTGTGTGAGCTGGAACTTTGGATTAACTTAATAATAGATGTTAAAAAGTACAGCCATATTAAAGGAGCTAATCGCTAACATTTGGGACCTAGAAATTGGTAGAAGTCAGTCACAACGCATAAAACAATGTAATAAACTGATTTACATTCAATGGATTCCGTTTTTACTCTAATTTCAAATCAGTTATGTTCCGTGAAATAAGCCAGCAGTCTCAATCGAATGCAAATTTATAGCGTCTGGTTATTCCAGTCTACTTAGGCCATTTGATTTGGTACAATGTGTCTAGCCACGTTCCCCGAGTCTCTTGCTAGAACTGGGGCTGAAACGCATTATGGCACACGATTAGTGTACCAATGGTAAAATGTTTATTTTGTCTTAAATATTGGATATCAGAAGCCCATCTTTTTCCGGTAAGATCACACAATCAGTGTTGATTTAAATTGACAAATAATTCATGTTTTAAAGTTGAAGATTTTGGATGATATTGATTTAGAGACTTAGCTACTTTAACAGTAGCTGTTTTAAGTACAACCATATAATTTTAGGACTAATTGCTTCTGATTCGTCATGGTGTTTACCTTGGAGTATGCTAGATCAGAGATGGTCGTGTACATTTTAGCACTTGTGACATCATATGTGGATGGCTAAGCGTAAGGGCTAGCACTAACCCTTACCCTTACCCTCACCCAAAAACCACATATGACATCCTAATATGTGTAGGTAATTATGGTAATCAAATTGTACTGAAATGACCTAGTTTGTGTTGAATACAATGAAACACCATTCCTCCTTCTCTACATTCACACTTTGAGTACAATATGTTACTTTTAAGACTTGCTCTGTAGGAATTCTTGACAAAAGCAAGCGTGGATGACTGGTGGGTGTATTGGGAATTTGGACATGCCACCATCTAGGTTTCTCTCTGGAGAATAAAAAAAATCTTTCAGATGAGATATAGATTATAAATTATATAGATATATCTCTAGTTTCTCATAGACCACAATGGTCAGGTGATGTTCTTTAAATGAAATTCTTCTTTTTCTTCTTCTTCTTATATAAAACTACAAAATTGCGATAATTGTGATAATTATTTCATAAAATGACAACATGTTTTGTCCTATGACTGATTATGATTGATATCATAAAAAAATTTCCAGATATTAAATTATTTCCGAGTTATTTGTCATTCTTATTAAATTATATAAAACCTTATTCTTTAATAAAATCAGAGAAGTGTGGGATTCAAAGAAAATCTTGATTATGTTGGAAAAAAGTTCAATCTGTTTCACCCATTTAGTCAATATAAGAATAAACACCAACTAATTTAAAGTGTAATATTCATAAAACTTGATATTCAGACCATTTATTTGACATCCTATTTCCACATCCTTTGTTACAGTATTAATTTTATGGTCAAAGATAGGGGGTCATTTAAGTGCATTTAAAATGTATTTCAGAATACAAGTTGCATTATATGAGGGTAATATTGGATCTCCTGAAATACAAGTACATGAACCAGTATTGGGTCTTCTGAGATGAATGCACTATTGTTAAATTTGATCTTATGAGATGAAAGTAGTACTGTGGATGAAAGTAATACTGCCAAAAATTGTGTTTTCCCAGATGAAAGTAGTCTTGATATATTATGTCTTATTAGATGAAAGCACTGCTGTTTAATATTATTGGGCCTTCCAAAATAAAAGTAGTGCTCTTGAATATTGGATCTTCAGAGATTAAAGTAGTGTTCTGAGATGAATAACATAGGTTGTGAAATATTGAGACAAAAGTAGCACTGTAGAATTTTGTGTCTTCTGAGACCAAAGTAATGCTGTGGAATATTGGGTCTTCTGAGACCAAAGTGATGCTGTGGAATATTGGGTCTTCTGAAACCAAAGTAATACTGCAGAATATTGGGTCCTCTGAGATAAGAGGTCTTTTGAGACAAAAGTAGTACTGTTGAATATTGGATCTCTTGAGATGAAAGTAGTTCTGTTGAATATTGGGTCTATTGAGGTAAAATGTCTTTTGAGATAAAAGTAGTACTAGTACTGTTAATTGCAAAAATTATTTTGATAGTATTCACTTCTGTAGGTTTTAAAAGATACTTTTGCCCTATAGTTTTATATTATATTATAAACATATTGCTGTTATGTCAAGTCCAGGTCATCAATGTGTTTAATAATATTTATATTTTACTTATAATTTGAAACATGTGGGATCAGCTGTTCTTTTGTTGGCGTTGTAGTTCAGGTTGAACTTAAAACATGATTTTAATTTTGAAATTTTTCTGCAGGTTCATTTTTTTCTGCAGAGAAAGACTCAGTAGTAACTGCTATAAGGTTCACACTAAATTTATATGGATTAATAAACACTAGTTTATAAACATGCAACGTTTTGCTTAATAAAGATGGGAGAACCATCAAGGAAACATTGGATGATTATAAACCAGTAATTATTATTCCAGGTTGCCATCGTGGAAATGTTGTATGTATATATCAAGCGATAATTGTTATTCCATAAATAGTTTTAGTGTTTTACCTGTTCAATTACTGAAAGCCACTCCGAGAAATAATGTCAGACTATGCATCATAATATTTGTATGATGTATTTCCACTAAACTTGGGGGTTGGGTGACCGAATGGTTACCGTGCACGCGCTGTATCATACGGCATGCCATTGAGTCAACTGGCATGGTTTCGAATCCCCGGTTGTACTTGACAAGGAGTAAGGTTGCCTGTCCAGCCTTGTGGGTTTCCTCGGGGTACTCTGGTTTGCCCCCACTGCTAAAGACCCATACGCTCAAGTGAATTATTGAAATTAAATTAAACAATATATGTTAGTCCCAAAATGACCTAGTCTGTGTCAAGTGGACGTTAAACTCCATCTCTCTCGCTCTCTCTCTCTCCACTAAAATGCCTTCTATATATTACCATCTTCTCCCATGACCAATTAAATGACCAACATTTGTTTATTACTTTAAGAACTTAATAGTAAGTGAGGAACACTTCCTTATGACTTTAGTTGATAAAAAAGATTATGTGATATTCACTTTCAAGAACACTTGATACCACATATTTGAGGAATCCCCATAAAAGGTGTGGCATACTTCTGCATATAAAGAAATATGATGGCGTCATACAGGTTTTTTTGACGTAGAACAACTTGGTTGATGCAGATGTGCTTTCATTCATATGCATTCTCAAACACAATGATACAGAAATGAAATGAAATGGGGTTTAACTTCCTATTGTTCTACTCCGACTGGGCTAATGAAGATCTAGGGATCTTTGAAGTGCACGTCAATGTATACACAGAACCTTGATTTTTTGTCCTATTCGAACGACTAGACGAGGTCAACCCAGTCCTTCACATTTGTAAAATTGTGCAGGAGCCATAGAAAGCTCCTGGTACCTTGAATGTATGCAGTTTAACAGTAAACAAAAACTGAAAGTAGTTTATTAATCTCAATGTTTATGAGAGCTATTTAGCTAATACATAGAGGTTTAGGCGCGGAAGCTCCCCTTAAACATGAAGGACTGTCAACCATCCTGCATCAATGACAAGGGAAAATCACCCCGTTAAACACCATAATACCACTTTGTGTTTAAGGGGTTCACATAGGTAACTAAGTTGTTGCATACTTTTGTATATGACCTGGACTAGGAATATTAATGTGATGAATCATTAAAGGTGTGATAATATATTAGCTGATCTATTAGAGATAACATACGATCTGTTGTCTTATTATACAGTGTGATATATTGAATAATAGTCATGTGAACATATAGCACCTGTTCAATCAGTTTTATAATACCAGTGAGAGAATGCAATCACCTGTGTAATAGTATATATAGGCTGTTATATTCAATTTGTCTATTATTAAACATTACATTTACCACTTTGAAATACGGAGAGAGAGAGGAGGGAGAAATGTGGTTTAACGTCCACTCGACACAAACTAGGTCATTTCGGGACTAACATATGGGTTGATTTTATTTCAATAATTCGCTTGCGCGTAGGGGTCTTTAGCGGTGGGAGGAAACCGGAGTGCCCGGAGGAATTGAAATACGGTTTAACATCCTACATTTCTGGGAGCCACGATGGATAAGTTGGTAAGACGCTGGCTTGCTAACATGGGGGTCATGTTTACGATCCCTGCATTGGCTGAAAAATGTATTAAGATTTTCCAACATGATTTTTTCTTGTCAGTGGAGCAGGACAGAAGTACTGTCAAGGATAGCTGTCTAGTCATTTGGATGAGACAAAAAACCAATATCCTGTATATACATTGACATGCATGTAAAAGATCCGGTGGCAGTTGGAATTTGATACAAGACTAGGCCTTAGTTTCGTTGCCTGGGTAAAAATTTCCCTGATGTCACACTATATGGCGTATGCCTTTGTTCATTTAACCCCGTTTCATTTAATTCCCTACATTTATTTTCCGACAAGGAAATGACGACCGAATTTTAACAACGAAGCTTTAAGGTGTAATAAAATGAGGTCTTTAACCTTCTAGTTTTTGCACCAACAGAGCAATGCCAGGCCTCCTGTCCTCACAAGAGGGAGAGGGACACTGTAAACTAGAATATTCTTGGAAGACCCTCTGGGACTAACTAACCCCCAACAAGTTGCAACCATGGCAGAATCGATGCAACAGCAAAGGAAAGTATCTGAGAAGTGATTTGTCAATGAAACTCTTTGTTAAGAATGCATTATGTAGAACATTTATAAAAGACTCAGCATTTCTCGTTGTAATAGTTCAAAACTGAACTAACTAACATGCCTTTGATTTTTATTGATCACTATCTTCTGCATTTATATTGCAATATTCGATGGTGTTATTAATAGTAGAGGTATTGATTTTTGATTGGTTCACAATATCGGCCATGAAATGTTCAACTTCAGCGATTAGGAGATGAAAAATGATTAAATGATTGGGTTGAGGAAGTTTGGATAAATGAAAAAAAAAACTAAAAGAGATCCAAATGCTTCAAGTGCCAATTGAAGGACAAGTATCGATTTTAATGTCTGACTGTTTTCCGAATTCTGGAATGTTTTAATGTCTACATTTAGATTACAACTCTTTATAGTACTCTTAGTACAGACCTTTATGAATTTGATAAAAATACATATTAATGATGGGTGGGTTTGAATGGCCTAGTGGTCTAAATGTGTTGCGCTTCAGTTTATTCCAATTTATCTATAATTTGATTGATTCCCTGCAGAACAATGCCTACTACTCGGATAATGTCATTGTTTAAGGTTGGGTTGAATACAAATAGGTCAAATATATATCCAGTCATGTGGTATACATGTGTATTCTACATCTGAACTTACTTTTAAGTAGACATGCCTTCACTGCTATTCTCCACTCTTGGACCAGCGTTGGTGAGTTTTGTGTTTGATAGTTGAGATCAGTTGTTTCACTACATTTATTTCAGATACCGCTGAGAATTTTACTAAACTAAATGTTTCAGATACTAAACTAAATGTATTTCAGATGCTATAAAGATATATTTTAAAATAACTAAATTGAATATATGAGACATTAATATTAGTTAAATGTTTCCGATGTTGATATTACTAGAATAAATATTTCAGACCTTGATATTACTAAACTAAATATATCAAATATTGATATTACTACTTAAAATATTTCAGATATTAATTATTTCACAAATTAGTATTACTAAATTAGATGTTTCAGATATTGATATTACTAAATTAATTGTTTCAGCTGTTTTATTTGATATATTCTCTTTTATCTATCAATGAACCTCATTTGAGGTGACTGGAAATTTCTTTGTAAACTACATTATTGTGAAAGTTGATTATTTAAAAATAAAAAAAAGGAGGTGTGAGGTATATCATATGTTAGTCCCGGAATAACCCAGTTTATTTTGAATATATGTTAAATCCACCTCTCTCTTGTGGAATAAAAATTGTTATAGATGACACTAGGATTTAATCTTAACAATCAGTTTCATTTTTTGAGTGAATTACGTTTCTATGCATATGGTTTGTGTGATTTTTCTTCGAAAGTAATGCTGATATCAATCTGAGAGATACTGTCAGTTATTCCTAAATATCTTCCTTATTATCTTAAAATCAATATATTTGATATTATTGCAATGTACAGTCAGCCATGTAATGCAGCGTCATTAGAAATATGATATATGGTAATTTTAATCTCTCAAGGTGGATATCTGAGGCAATTATAAATTTGATATTCTAATAACACTGAACAACTGGTTATATCAACCATATTAAAATAATAATACCTGCTTGCTCCTGAATTTGATTTTTTCTTTTTGTAAATAATAAGCTTCAGGTTGCTCTTGATTTTTTAAACAAAAACAGTCAGTGTGACCTTAAAAAATACAGTACATAGTACAATAAAATCAATGTCCCGTGTACACATTCGCAAGCACAAAAAAGATCCCTTGGCAGTTGGAATTTGATATAAAAGTAGGCCGTAGTGTCTGGGCAAAATTTCCCTCATAGCATACTGTATGGTGTACGCTCGTCTTCATTAGCCCAGTTGGAGCAGAAGAGTAGGACGTTCAACCCATTTCATTTCATTTTTGTGCTAATTTAGATAAAAACTGAGCCCCCCTCCCCCCACTCCCTTGTGTGAGTCTAAATTGTCATAATATATAAGCTACCCCCTCCCATTTATAATAAGTAATAATAAGTAATGATATGGTTTATTAAGCTTTAGGCAGTATTCATATTATACTGTCGTGGCCTTCATTTTTATAGGAAAAGGAAGCTGACCACATCTGTTTGTACTTTATGCTTCCAAACACTGTCAACTCCTGTCATTAAGGACATTCTCAATCTGACTGCCTTAAATTTGAGTTTAAACAGGCTCTTGCTCTTAGTAAAGTCTGTCAATATTAAGCAATATATTGAAAAGATACACCATTGTACAGAGTAGGCTGAATGGCATGGTAAGATTTCATTCATAGCACACTGTATGGCGAATGCCCATCTTTATTATCACAGCCAGCAGGGATAGAAATATAGGATGCTAAACTACATTTCATATGAAACTTAAAGATACATTATGGGAGATAAGATAAAGAGTTGGCAGTTCTCACTATAAAGAAAGACTTGTAATTGGCAAATTGAGCTCTTGTATAATGCACGTTTAAAAGTACAGGGATTGGATGGCCATGTGGTCTAACATGTACGGTTTGGATCATAAACGCTGTCATTGATTCAGTTGGGTTTGTTTCAATCTCTACTCTTACAGGTGACAAAGAGAAGGGTCACCTGTCTAACCTCATGGGTTTCCTCCAGGTCCTCCAGTATCCTCCTACTGCTAAAAAACCCTACACATTAGAATAATAGCATGTTAATCCAGAAATGATCTAGTTTGTGTCAAGTGGATGGCAAACCCATCTCTCTCTCTCTCTACACACAGGTAATGTTGATTCAAATTAAGACCTTGACTTGAATCTCACACACCTTGTATTTATCCAATGGGCTTTAGAGATACTCAACATGTAGAATTAGTAATGATTTATTTGTACTGTGATACATGTATTTCATTGTATAAATATTTGAACTAGAGAAACTTGTAAATATATAAATATCATCGAGGTATTTATAATCCCATATAATAGGATTTCATCTTGTATTAGGCCGTACAGCCTTAAACACATGTGTATATTATTGGAAATAGCCCTTTGGATAAAGCAGGGTACTATTAATTAATATGGATTCATAAGTCTGTTGATTTCTTTGGAAATCAATAACTCTCCTCCAATTGAAGTAAAGCCATGTTGGCTAAGGTGTAAGATGCTGCCTCGCTAGCCTAGAGGTCGGGTGTTTGATTCCTACATTGGCTGAGAAAGTTCTAGATTTTTCAAGGATGGAGGATCTGTTTAAGACAGCTGTCTAGTCATTTGGATGGGACAGAAAAAAATCGAGGACCTGTGTATACATTGGCGTCAGGGCTTCCACTTCAAAATTTTCCCAACCGGTCATTTTTCTCCTGAAGAAATTGGTCCTATTTTTAGCACATAATAAGAAGCCATAAACTTCATGCTATCGGAATGTCGATCGACTTTAATTGGGTCAAGGACAGTCACACAAAAATTCAATCTCACATCGACCCACCCAGCCATCGCCCTAATAAATAAAAGAACACCTGGCGTGCATGTGAAAGATTGATTGGTAGTTGAAAAAATGTCCCTCATAGCACACTGAAGGGCATGTATAACCATTGCTCGTCAGAACAGAACAGCAGAACATTGAGCCCAATTTCATGTCATTTCTAATTAAAGTAGAATATTTCAATTTGATGTAGATGTACATTAGCTAAATACCCTCATTGTGTTCTATGATGAAAATTTTCTGCTCCAGTTAAGCAGAGTGATATGTAATTTTATTGGTTGATGCTTAATAGAAAAATGAATAGAAGTTGAGCTCTCATCTAAAAGGGTTGCCTCATTTCTTGTTTCTGTGATACTTGATCCTGGAATGATCCAGTTTTTTTGGTTGACTCTCTCTCTCTCTCTCTCTCTCCCTCTCTCCCCCTCTCTCTCTCTCTCTCTCTCTCTCTCAAAATAACACCTTAAAACCTTTTAGCATGATAGAAATTAATTTCAGAGACATTTTGTGTGACCCAGTCACTAGTTCAAAGTAACCTATTAGAATGGAATGGGAATAGGAAGTTGAGGACCTAGAGTCAATTGGGGTGCAGTCACCAAGCAATCCTACATTCCTTAAACATTGCATGAAACCCATTTTATTACCGTACCAAAATAGCCTGAAATACAAATGGCCACAGCCAGGCCTGGAAATAACAGTTTTAGATGTACCTGACAAACTTTCAGGCACTGATGAAAAAGTACCGCACTCAACTTAGTGTTGGACATGTGTTGATAATATCAATAAAAAAGACAAATCAGTGCTGGACAAAATGTCAGGCACCAGAGGTTTTGTGCCTGACAAAGCCTGAATCTGTGTCTGACATTCTCTGTGACCGTTAGGCGCTACACCTTATTTCCAGGCTTTCCAGCGATCATTAACGAGAGGTTTTGTGCCTGACAAAGCCTGAATCTGTGTCTGACATTCTCTGTGACCGTCAGGCGCTACCTTATTTCCAGGTTTTCCAGTGATCGTTAACGAAAGACATAAAAACAAAGTTATTGTATAAGAATTTGAATGAGAAAAATGATAATTTGAATATTGGATTGAAAAGAACATAAAAAGAAAAGAAGATGACATGAATAGATAGTGAACCCTGATCTTTATATCAGATTGTGATAAATCTCTTTTTTTTTTTTTTTTCATTTCTGAGAATAAAGTGATATCCGATAAGATGTTTTATCTCTTGAATTGAAATGGTTTATCTCTTATATCTACCAATGATATAGTTTCTGAAATCCAAGTCCATTTAGCTGTTTCAGGCCTGAATCTCACTTTCTCTCATTTTTCAGTACCAGGTCCTATACTTGAGTCTTGGGAGCATACAGTCAAGAGTATCATCATCACATGTCTGTGGATTACTGATGATTTGGCTGATGATGTTTTGATTTTAGTTATATGAATTGTTTCAAATTATTTATGGAATAACAATTACTGGTTTATTAATATAAAAGGTTTTGATGATGATACTCTTGGCCCCAGCCATCTGTTACAGGAGATGCAACAAATCAAAGAGTGAAATAAAATGGATTTCTTGAAATTGGAAATTTGCTTTGTCAACTTTTGGCTTTATCAAGCAAATGAATTTTGTTTTTCAGGTATAATACCAATGGCATGGTAACAAATACAGACCAACAAATATCTACACAACATGGATTGATAGAAAGTCATGAAAACGGTTCTACTACTTTATCTACGTACATAGATTCTCCTTCACTACGTCCTGTAGGTTAGTATACAACTACACAAATATAAAACTCGAGGGTTAAAGTGGAGCTCATCCATTTTTGGTTTATTCAGTATCCACTGTAGATTAAGAACAGCAATCAAGAACTGGCCTCAGGAACCTCAACCAAGCACTGGCTTTCAAACCACAATTGAGCCCTGGCCATGGGAATTACAAAAGAACCACGATCAAGCACTGACTAGGGTAAAAAAAAAACAAAACAAGCACTTGCTCGGGAATAGCAATCATAGGTTAAGGCACCACAATCAGGCACTGTGAATGTGGGTGTTAATCCATGCATAAGTATTTCAACAGAATGCTGGAACTCCCCACTAGAATATCCTGGGTGTTAATCCAATAGCATTGCACATGTGACCATATAAAAACATTTAAATTGTATATGTCAGCATTTGTTTCATATAAATATCGATTGCCCAAGTTCCTTAAAAAAAAAACTTAGAGAAGTATTGAATATTATTAACGGTACATCCCTGGACAGACCGAAACAGTCCAAAACTGCTGTTCCTTAAACCGCCTCAAACCAATCGAGATATGTGAATGGGCGGTTTCGGGCCTGTTGAGGGGTGTTTGGGGGTGGGGAGTCTCAGTGCTAAAGGGTTAATTTCAAAATGAGCAAATTATTATGTAAAAACGATTTTTTATTTTGTAGAGGAGGATATTGATATGTTACAGTCTGTACATAACAGTATGAAGAGAAGTGACAGTGATAATACACAACAATATAGGAGTAGTTGGCCTGATACACCTAAGAAATCACAACAACCAGGTTAGTGTAATAACTTCATCTCTGTTATACACAACAATATAAGAGTAGTTTGTCTGATATGCCTGATCACAACATTTGGGGAAATACTCCCCTTTGTTCTATACCTACATGCAAATACAAGCAAATATCATTGAATACAGCCATTGAATAACCTATTGTTGTATTCAATGGCTTTTCCAGAATGATGTCACTTTCAGAATTATACCAAACTGTCATGACGTCACCAATTGGCAACCACAAGTTTTGTCAAAAAGAAAGAAAAAAGGGTGGAAGCTATGATGAATTTGAACGTTATTGGTGCTAATTTTTTGGGGGGATAATCTGGATAGCATAGAGTATTTTGAGATAGAATAAAAACACGACTCAATGTGACGTTCGTGGAATACTTACGCAGGAGGGTATACACTCTCTTGAATCATTGAATAACCCAAGCTGTATTCAATGATAATTGGGTTCTATCTATTCATTTTGTGGATTGTTTCCCTTATTGTTAGTATGTTTAAATTTTGAATGAAGCCTGTATCACTACAGGCATGGGACTGTACAGCTCAGTGGACGCTAAAAGGAGCTAAATCGTGAATATTTTGAACATAGAAAGTGATACAAATGGGTCGCAATGCATATAATAATGTAATATGAACGTATATAAACTGATTTACATTCAATCGTTTCAGTTTTACTCTAATTTCTAATCAGTTATGTTCAGTGAAATACGCAAGTAGTTTCATTCGATTGGCAATCTCTAGCGTCTGGTTATTCCAGTCTACACCGATAGTTTTTATTGTGCATGTTCTCCAGATAAGAATATGGCACCCCCGTTTGACCTTACTTGTGGAATATGTCTAGACTCGTTTTTCGGTTACCATGTAAAAAAATGGCACTGAAACACATTATGGTACACGATTCGTGTACCAACAGTAAAATGTTTATTTTGTCTTAAACATTGAATATCGGAAGCCCATCTTTCCCGGTAAGATGTCAACATCAATATTGATTTAAGTTGACAAATTATTTGTGTTTTCAATGTCCATGATTTTGGATGATATTGAGTTAGAGACTTAGCTACTTTAAGGTGTGTTTTTGTTGTCTGAGGTGTCTGTGTGTTTTATCCTGTACGTATCTTTGACTTGTATAATTTTTTATGTATGATACTATTATCTCATTATCATCAAAATGATTGTTAAGAGGTCTAACGTACACTTTGAATCATAGTCAAGTGACTATATGACGAGGAGTAGGGTCGTCTGCACAGCCTGTAAGGTTGTTGTACGCATAGGAATAATTCTCAGATATTATTTCTTGCCTTTGTTCATTTTTATACGCCCACATTGAAATGTGGTCGTATATTGTCGTCGCCCCCGTCCGTCCGTCCGTCCGTCGGTCCGTCGGTCCGTCCGTCCGTCCGTCCGTCCGTCGGTCCGGCGTCCACAATTGCTTGTGGACGCTCTAGAGGCTAAAGTTAATATCCGATTGACTTTAAATTTATACACAGTGTTTAAGGTCATGAGACGAAGAAGCCTATTGTTTTTCAGCGATTTCCGATAATAACTACCAGAGTTATGGCCCTTGACAACTTCAAAAAATCTTGTGGACGCTCTAGAGGCCAAAGTTAATATCCGATTGACTTTAAATTTATACACAGTGTTTAAGGTCATAAGACGAAGAAGCCTATTGATTTTCAGCGATTTCCGATAATTAGTGCCAGAGTTATGGCCCTTGATCACTTCAAAAAATCTTGTGGACGCTCTAAAAGTCAAAGTTAATATCCGATTGACTTTAAATTTATACACAGTGTTTAAGGTCATAAGACGAAGAAGCTTATTGATTTTCAGCAATTTCCGATAATTAGTGACAGAGTTATGGCCCTTGATCACTTCAAAAAATCTTGTGGACGCTCTAAAAGCCAAAGTTAATATCCGATTGACTTTAAATTTATACACAGTGTTTAAGGTCATAAGACGAAGAAGCCTGTAGATTTTCAGCGATTTCGGATAATAAGTGCCAGAGTTATGGCCCTTGATCACTTCAAAAAATCTTGTGGACGCTCTAAAAGCCAAGGTTAATATCCGATTGACTTTAAATTTATACACAGTGTTTAAGGTCATAAGACGAAGAAGCCTATTGATTTTCAGCGATTTCCGATAATTAGTGCCAGAGTTATGGCCCTTGGTCACATCAAAAAATCCTGTGGACGCTCTAGAGGCCAAAGTTAATATCCGATTGACTTTAAATTTATACACAGTGTTTAAGGTCATGAGACGAAGAAGCCTATTGTTTTTCAGCGATTTCCGATAATAACTACCAGAGTTATGGCCCTTGATGACTTCAAAAAATCTTGTGGACGCCCTAGAGGCCAAAGTTATTATCCGATTGACTTTAAATTTATACACAGTGTTTAAGGTCATAAGACGAAGAAGCCTATTGATTTTCAGCGATTTCCGATAATTAGTGCCAGAGTTATGGCCCTTGATCACTTCAAAAAATCTTGTGGACGCTCTAAAAGTCAAAGTTAATATCCGATTGACTTTAAATTTATACACAGTGTTTAAGGTCATAAGACGAAGAAGCTTATTGATTTTCAGCAATTTCCGATAATTAGTGACAGAGTTATGGCCCTTAATCACTACAAAAAATCTTGTGGATGCTCTAAAAGCCAAAGTTAATATCCGATTGACTTTAAAATTTATACACAGTGTTTAAGGTCATAAGACCAAGAAGCCTATAGATTTTCAGCGATTTCCGATAATTAGTGCCAGAGTTATGGCCCTTGATCACTTCAAAAAATCTTGTGGACACTCTAAAAGCCAAAGTTAATATCCGATTGATTTTAAATTTATACACAGTGTTTAAGGTCATAAGACCAAGAAGCCTATTGATTTTCAGCGATTTCCGATAGTTAGTGCCAGAGTTATGGCCCTTGGTCACATCAAAAAATCCTGTGGACGCTCTAGAGGCCAAAGTTAATATCCGATTTACTTTAAATTTACACACACTGTTTAAGGTCCTGAGAGGAAGAAGCCTACTGATTTTCATCGATTTCAAATAATTACTTCCAGACTTGTCTCCCTTGATCACTTCAAAAAACCTTGTGGCGCTGTAGATGCCAAACTTATCCTCCGATTGACTTCAGATTGATACACAGAGTTTAAGGTGTTGAAACGAACAATTATTTTGATTTTCAATGAATTTTGATAACTGAACAGCTAAATCCATGATATTAAATGTTTTCTATACTAATTGTTAGCTTGGGGCAAAACTTTATAAAAAGCAAACAAATTCTAATGATTTTTAGATAATTACATAATGAGTTGTTACTCAGATTTTAGTGTATTACAAATGTTTCATTACCAAAAAAAAGTAAAAATATGCGACAACCCTTGTTGACTGCCCGGACGATTTAGCTGCTGTGGGCGTATGTTTCGTTGCCTGGCAACCTATCTTTTGTCAATCTTGAGATTTAATCCACAGTGCCATGTTAATTTTATTCTTTGATTTTGCACCTTAATGATTTCTTGTATGAAAGAAATTATGTTTTTGTAAGTTTATGTAACTGTATCCAATCATTTTAATTTATAGTAATAAAGGGGGTTGGGTGATTTCTTGCTTGTACATGACAAGGAGTCCGGTCGCTTGTCAAACGTCGTGGGTTTTCTCCAGGTCCTCCGGTTTCCCCCCACTGCTAAAAACTTCTATGCTCAAGCGTATATGTTAGTCCTGAAATGACCTAGCTTCTGTTGAGTGGACTTTAAACCCCATTTTTCTCACTGTCTCTCGCTCTCTGGGGGGTTGGGATGGCCTAGTGGTCTAGAGTGCCGCGCTTCGACCTCTAGCTGGCCGGTCACCTCTGGCTTGCGGCTGTGGTTTCTAGCCCTGGTGTGAGTGTATTTGGCATGGAGATAGGGGCGCCTTCTCAACCTCGTGGGTTTCCTCCGGGCACTCCGGTTTCCTCCCACGACTAAAGACCCCTACGCGCAAGCGAATTATTGAAATAAAATTGAAACCGTATGTTAGTCCCGAAATGACCTGGTTGTGTTGAGTGGACGTTAAACCCCATTTCTCTCTCTCTCGCGCTCTCTCTCTCTCTTTATAGTAATAAAATACTATTGATGCTAGTCTCCCTGTTTTTCTTTCAGATTGTAACATGGTTTGTAATAACAACAACATGGAGGAAGCCATTGATAGATTATTTAAAGAAAGACAATCACATCAACAATTATTGGAGTCTGTCTGTGGTCCGCAGTTGTTTACTGTTAATAAAACATTAAGTGCTAAAAACGTGCAATCAAACGGAGACAGTTATAACCATATAAACTCTAATAACTTACAGTCAGACGATAATAGAGGGGAGATAACTGGTGGACAGTGGGGAATATTAGGTAAGTAATTGTATGTATATTATATAGATAAATCATGAATTTCTGCATGGAAAATGGAAAAGATGAATTTAATCATCATATGTTAACTTCAACAATGTTATATGACAAGCTGGACATGTCCAAATGAACTTGTAAATTATAAATTATGAGTTGTATATTAGATTTTCTACAACACATATAGGGGATACTCGATTCACAGTTCCGGAATTGAATTCCCAAACTGGTGTCAATCGAGTGAAAAGGAGAATTTCGGATTACAGCGCATGCGTCGACTGTATAAAAAGTATCCCAACCAATCATGACTGCTGAAACATATTTTTTACCTAGGAATACGTCACGATTCTACTCACTCCACCTCAGCTGTCGGGACTGGCAGAACTGTGACAGGACTGAATTCCGCATCACTCGATTGTAATTCTGTCGATTCGGGACGTTCTGGACTGTGAATCGAGCACCGCCAAAATGAAACCGAGTTTGGTATACTACTTGGAGAGTTGGATGGCCGAATGGTTAGCACATGCATGCGATGTCATAAGGTCTGTTATTTAGTCAACTGGCTTGGTCTCGGTTCCCAGTTGTATGTGACAAGGAGTAGGGTTGTCTGACCAACCTCATGGATTTTCTCCGGGTCATCTGGTTTCCTTCCACTGCTAAAGACCCCTGCGCGCAAGCGAATTATTGAAATAGAATTAAACCATGTATTAGTCCCGAAATGACCTAGTTTGTGCCAACTGTATGTTAAACCCCATTTCTCTCAACATAATACGTTTTTGCACCAACCAGGTTATGGAAGACAGGCAGGTGTGTTTCCATCAACTCTTCATTAAACTGTTTTCACCTTGCAATGCTCTCCATTTAACATCAGTGATACAGGGAATGCAGGCTGAAAAATCCGTAGGAACTTTCTCGTCCAGCAATGGGAATGCACCAAGGACCACCTAGTTAGTGAGACATTATCATACACACTTTCTACAAGAGATGATTCGGCTTTAAAACAAAGTATCATCTGGAGTAAATGTGGTGTGAAATGTGTATATGAAAAATATTAAAAGTAACGACAATTTTAATCTGAAAAAATTGGTAGTATGTTTTTGTATGTGTCTTCCATATTCCTGTTTCAGTCAAACAATTTCCATAGAGCATGTCAGTAACCTTGGAGATTTCCTCCAATTCCTTTCATACATTGTTCACTTCTGCAGATTTTATTGAAAAAATCCTGTTAGAATGTTGACATGCTGACAGACTTGCATCTAAACAACATGTGTGTTCCATATAAAAAGATTTCTCTGTGAACATAAAAAGAATGGAAAGTTGTTTTGATTTTATAAAATCTAAGTCTGCTTCAATCTTTAAGGCAGTTGATTGTCATTTTTCAGACCCAACTTAATCCACGCTAAAATTGACTCAAATTGATTATTTAAAGATACATTCCCAGGTACATTTGGTGATTTGATGATATATTCGTACTAAAAACATATTCAAACTAATTAATTTATCAAAACTTTGTTTCAAACTTCAAATCCTTCTCAAAATATTGTAATTGTCAGGAATACCCGTGCTATAAATATTGATCAAAAGAGGTCATGTTTGTGTCAGGTGACTTAGCTCTCTGCGTACCTATAGCAACAGCGGCGAAGACGAATGAGAATTTGTTGCATACCAAAGACGATGTTGTCTGTAATCGCTGACTGTTTATTACAAATATCAAATCCTCATTAAATTCTCGGATTATCAACTGCCCGCGTCTTTTTCCGTGATTTTTATCTCAGAAAGTGTTGTACTTCTAACTCTTTATAAACTTTATTAACATGTACACAAAGAGCCCATGTTCACGTGCAACCTTCGACATCATGCGTGCAGATATTCCAAATCGTTGGGCTGTCGAACAGGGGAACCCTTACATTTTTGTCCTGTATACGCTCCAAGAGTGTTTTTCAGGGAATCCATTATTTTTCTAGTAAGATTGGATATCTCTACTTTCCATATATACCAAAATTACCATACTCTTGTTGGCAATTACAACCTGATAAATACTTTTCTGGGAACCTATCTTTAACATTAAAATAAAAAATACCTGATATATATCAACGTTAGATAATCTCCTTGCTTTGATTGATTGTGTCCTAGTTGGTGTCCTGCTAGAAACTTCAACGCTGATGCTGATTGGTTAATCAAATGTTCGATGTCATAGGGTCAAAAATCGTTCGTATAACCCCCCGATTCGACCTCCCACTACAACCGGTCAGATTTTCATGTAGTGTAGGCCATCAAAAGTATAAAAAAAATGAAACGAAATATAGATCTGTATTTAAATCAGATTGAAACAGCCTCATTACAATATTTTATCCAACATGTATTGGTGGAGCGATCTTGTTTATATCGTCTATTGAATATAATATAGAATGTTGTTTCGTTTTAAATACTGAATGAAACTAAACCATTTTTGGACTGATCTTCCCTTTCATCATTCAACGGACCCTCCAAAAAGTGTTCATAAAATCAAAAATTTATACTAGATTTGCACATATATACATTGTATATATATGTAGACTCATTTATGAAAGAATTCAGCTGAGAAGAAATAACGTTAAGAGAATTATTATTGTTATTATATTTGACCTTAAACTCTGTGAACATCTTTCGACGGATTGAGGTATTCCTTGCCAAATACAATATTGTTAAAGATGAATCTCTAGAAAGAATATCCATCAAAAAATGGTTTATTTCAGTATTTGAAAAAAGATATGATTAAAATTTGTCATCCATATATACTGCAGGCAATTTAATAAAGTTATGGTCAAATAAAGACAGCGACGAATAAAATTCATTTCATGAGCCTCTGTTTCATCCAATTTTGTACAAACCTAGAGATATGTAGTGTTGATATTATGATCTTACGTTCTTGAGATATTAGCTATTCAATTTTAGGCTAGCCTCGATCATTAAAATTACCGTTTGGTGTTCGTACAATAATAAACAAAGTCTCCATTATCATTTTTACTTTAAATCACCCATCATAAAACATTCAAATCCACTAAATATCGCAAGCTAACAATGGCATTGAGAGTTCATTATGGTCTTGATCAGTTAATTAATGTCTAATTAATGATTTAGATAACATTTAATGCCCAAAGAAAGACCTATGATAGGCAGATTTAGCTCTTGCATAATGTATGTTTAAATAATAATAAAATATATTTCAAAGGTGATTTTTAGAATAATATTGTCCGAAAAATGCATGATTAGGATAGTAACTTTAAAAAAGATATATAATAATCAAGCAAACTACACAAAAAATTTTGACTACAAAAATGTTCAAATATGTATGAAATAACTAACATTCAAATACTACATAAATAAGGAATTTAGGTTTTCCGAACAAGGTGGTGCTTATTTTTTGATTAATAAAGAAAAAAACAGAAACAAGAATAACACATGTAAGAATCAAAGAAAATGTGGTGAGGCAACAAAATGATTATATTAAGAGAAAATGTCAGATTCGTTCGGTCTTAATATTTATATTGCTAATGCAAGTCTGTAGCTTGGTTTGGCATAAACAGAATTACCTACGCTTCCTATCTGTATGACTGGTGTTGGGTATTTTTTTTTCAAATTTGACATTTTCTCATGGTCCTGCTTTGTGCATTAGACAAATTCAATTAAAGAATTAAAAAAAAAAAAAAAAAAAATTTGAATCATGAGCCAGTTGATACAAGTTATAAATTCCACATACACTTTAATAAAAAAAAAACGTCTTGGACCAAATATTAGTAAATTGAAAGTGAAGCCCAGCTCTTTATGCTCAAATGTTCTTCATTACATCATCAGTCTTTACATACAGTTATTTACATATTTTTATTTTTGACATTTGAAATATATGTGAATGGTCTGTTGAATGTCTGAATCTGAATAAAAAATAGTTCACCAGAGTTTGACTTCAGTGACCTGTACATCATACAGTTGTATCTCATTCAATTTCTTTCTTGCTTAAAAGTTTTACGTTAAAATAGTGCGTGTTCTATTTTTGAGATTTGAAACATATATGAATTGTCTATAGAGTGTTGTGTGTCTGAATTTTAATAATAAAACAAATTCCCCAGAGTTTATCTTCAGCTTAAGCAACAGTGTTAAATGCAGAGCTAATGTCTCAATCAACTTCTCTCTTGCTAAAAGGTTTTAAACATTTGAGTGATAAGTCATTTCTGTTTTCAACTGGGGACAGATCAAGGTCTTTACGCTCGTGTCCTTGGTAATTGGTCTGGTTCGATATTTAGAATACGTCAACTCAGTCATTAAACATCTGAATAATTATTTTAAAAAAACTCGTAATGAGTTGTTGAAGAGACAGCGTGCGTTGGATTAGTCCAGACACTTTTGTGTTTTAGGTTAATTTCTACAATTCTATTTCTTTGTGAAGAGTGATCTAAAGTTGCCTTATAATTTAAATTCATTTAATATAACATCCTCGCTTTGTTGTGTTTGATTTATCTCACTTATTTGGGAAGCCACCAGTGGCTCATTGAAGCAAGAGAGAGGTCATTTTGGGACTGGTTAGATTACGTTACTTTGCTTGCAAGCAATGGGAAGAAACCATAGGGGCCTGGTTAGACAGGCCACTCGACTTCTTGCCTACAGGCTTGGGATCAAAACCATGCTACTTGACTCAGTAGTAGACCTCATGACCTAATGCACACACAAACTACAACAGTATAAAAGTTAAAATGTCTAAAAGGAATATTAGTCTGAAAATGTTTCAATTTTGTTCAACATTCCTTGATTAAGTTATTTATTCATTTATTAAGTTATTTATTCATTTATACATTTGAGTATATTTTGGTTTGGATTAAGAAGTAGAAAATTTTATGTTTTTTCCAAAATAGGAATGTGACGGCAACTGACTAGTTGTAAAATTGTGATTATGCCTTTATATATTGGAGGGGGGGGAGGGGGCTGCTTGGTTAGCGTGTGCATGTTGAGCTGGTGTGATTTCGATTCCCTGGTTGTACGTGACAAGGAGTAGGGTCATCTGTCCAACCTCGTTGGTTTTTTCCAGGTCCGCCGGTTTCCTCTCACTGCTAAAGACCCTTACGCACAAGAAAATTATTGAAGTAGAATTGAACCATATGTTAATCCCAAAATGAAAAAGTTTGTGTCAATTTAAAGTTCCAATAGCATTTTTTTAAGTTATATTTTTAAAATTTATTAAAATAAAGCCCCAAAATAGATTGAACCTATAAACAGTCCTACCTTGTTAAAGAATAATCCTATTAATCCTATAATTCACTATTGCCAGTTGAGAAATTGGCAAAAA
Organism: Patella depressa; assembly: GCA_948474765.1. Classification (NCBI taxonomy): domain Eukaryota; kingdom Metazoa; phylum Mollusca; class Gastropoda; family Patellidae; genus Patella; species Patella depressa. The sequence continues at coordinate 14,344,511 of OX419716.1, forward strand.
TATCATTTTCAACTTCAAATTCAAACGTTTGAAGATTGCCGTCCATGGAGAAGAATGGGAAAACAAGGGAGGTAATTGAGTAACTATTTCCTCAATCAACCAGTGTCGCCCTTTCTAACCCCCCCAAAATTTTGTCCATGATCGTATAATAGTGAGTTGACAACCTTTTGAGCAAAAAACATAGAAATAATTATATTTTGACTTTCTTAGAAAAAGTGAAATTGGAACTTTAAAACACCATTTCTCTCTCTTCATACATGGACTGAAGAATGAAATAAAAAATTTTGATAATGACCTTCCAGGTAAATCTTGTTGATGACCCACATGGATTTTGACTTCAGGTGTAAATGAGTTTGGGTAAAAAGTGTAAGATTGTATGTCAAGAATCTGTGTAAATAAAGATGCTTTGTAATATGGGAAGACCAGTTAATTAATGTCGGACACTTGAAGAGTAGAATCTTATCAGATAAGCAGACAGTGTTATCACGTGATTAGCATCCCGACCAATATCCTACTGGGAACCACATCTCTCTTAATCAACACCGTAACCACTAAATTGACAAGTGTGAGAAAAGAGAGAAATCACAATCATTTACATAAAATTAATTAGTATTCACTAATTGTGGGTGCCAACGAGAAACGTTCGATTTTAAGTAAGGTCATTCATTGACTGAGAAATAAATGTTTAGCTGGATAGTTCTGAAAATAGAAGATCTGACCAATCAAGGTCTTTATATTTCGTGAATTATATAACTGTGATAATGATCACAATCTTGATGCGGTAATTTTTGAATTTGTATACAATTAATTCTCATTTATTAATTTGGGGTGCTGAATAATAACTTTTCATGGTGTTGTATGTTAGATATCATTGACTGAGAAATTTATGAAATTTTCTTTGCTCCGATTATGTAAAATGAGACCCATTTGCATAGGATTGATTTTTCGTTGATGGTAATACTGGTTAGTGAATGCCTTACTCAGTGGGGTTGGGTGGTCTTGTGGTTTTATGCATGCATGTGAAATCATGAGGTCGTTTTGATTCCCAACTTGTACATAAGAGATAGGGTCGCCTGTCTGACAGCATTTATTTATTTGGATGGGTCGGACAAACGTCCAGTGTAGATGTTGACGTGCATGTACAAGAAATATGAATTGTGCAGTAACGGAACGCCTAGTTATTATTTGATTGGGATGTTAAGAGAACCCTTTAAAGTTAGAATTCGATGAAGAGTAAGTAGAAATGCCCGTAAGGACAAAATCCCCCTTATATATATAATAGCACACATTGCATAGCATAATAGTAGGACATTCAACCCCATTTCATTTCATTTGGTGGTCTCCAATTGATATCAGAATGTTTTGAAGCAGATCCATGTTTTTGAATTATCTACATGTATGGATTTAAGTTCATTGACTGAAGCCTTTTAGAATTTATCGGCCTCGCTTATATTGATGTTTCCATGAACATCAGGGGGGCTTTTATCTTCGGTTAATAACAAAGAGAGAATGGTTATGACCCGTACTCATAGAACACCTCTTCAATTTAGATTTTGATTAATATCACTCACTTGCCTCAATGAAAGCCATTTGTAGGATTTCGCTTCAAGTGTAATGACATTTTCTTGGAAGTCAAAGCCCTTGGAAATTATTCATCGACAAATTCAGAATTTATTGCAGATATATTGATTGGAAATTGGAAATAATCGTTTTGATCGTGAAGTAAGACATCTTGCTTTTTTTTTCTTCAATGCTCTGATTTAGAGGAAGTTGATATGCTATAAATGACAATTGAAGAGATATATATATATATATATATATATTGATATTACTTGTATATAAGTATTCTGTTTTAACTTTAATGCATGTTTGAAATTAGACAAAGGCAAGTGGTTTAATTTACATCATCACACCTGTTTTTAAGTCTTGTGATTTCGATCCTATGTTTGTTTGTGACAAGGAATAGTGTCTCCTGTCCAACCTCGTAGATTTTCTCTGGGTCCTCTGGTTTCCTCCCACTGCTAAAGACCCCTACACGCAAGCGAATTATTGAAATAAAATTGAACCATGTTTTAGTCCCGAAATGACCTTGTTTGTGTCAAGTGGCCATTAATCCCCATTTCTTTCGCTCAACCTATACTACCCCTATGTACCCCCTAGGTTATGGAAGACAGGCAGGTGATAATTTTGCTCTCTCTCTCTCTCTCTCTCTCTCTCTCTGTATATACTGTGATTAACAGTTTATTAATTACCTTAAATAACAGAAATGTTCACCTGGTCTAAGATGTATTTATACCAACCTAACTAAACCCGAACCTTATAAAAATAATCCAGCTAATTACAAGTATACGGTACTTTACATGGTGACAGATGTTTTAATTACTGAAATGTCTTATCATTCTAGTATTTGTCAGAACTGTAGACTAATATGTTGATAAGAGATAGATAGATGTTCATACTATTAACGTGGTCGTACTCTGATTACCTGGTTGGCTCTGATTGAACACTCAGGTCAACAGGTTTACATGACCTTTAATTGATAACTCATCGAAGTTTATGACTTATGTATTAGTGACCGGAATCACCACATCTTGGTGAAGATTGCTGGAAATTATAGGGTTGTTCTAGACAAAAACTTGGTGAAGGTTGCTCTAGACAAAACTTGGTGATGGTTGCCAGAAATTATGAGGTTGTTCTAGACAGAATCAAATTTGTTCAATTATTAAAATACAGATGTGACATCATCCTTTGATGCTGGCCGACCATTATTTCGAATAATGTGCGTGCAATTTGCCAGTTGTACATTATCTTTACTATATGAAACATTGGACATATTTCATTGAAAAGCATGTACGGGATAGTGTCTGTATTTTAAGTTTTTCAATGGTCTTGACCTGAAGACATTGCATAATATATTGAAACAAGGACTATATTTACATTATGGAAGATTATATAAGGAGCTGGCAGTTCTCACTATAACTAGATAATGTAAAGGGAATATTGGGAATATTATGTAGTCTTGTGCATACTCTTTATAGAAATAAAATGAAATGAAATGGGGTTTAATGTCCTACTCTTCTGCACCTAACCTGGGTGTGCTGAGGGAAATTTTGCCTAGCCTACTCTTATATCGAATTCCAACTGCCAAGGGATCTTTACGTGCACGTCAATGTGTACATGGGACCTCGGTTTTTCGTCCAAACAACTAGATTATCGTTCTGTATCACTGACAAGCGGAAACCACGCCGAAAAATCAAGATGAACACCCGATTTCCAGACTAGCGAGCCAGCGACTTAGCCTCGTGATCCCCACATTTTAAATAACACATATGATACCACCTCTAGTTTGAGCAGTTCAGATATACCAAAGACTATATTATTTACCCAGTATTTTGTTATGGTACTATCATTTCATTTTCTATTAATAGTTGTAGCCTTGTGGAGGAGTGTCTGTTATTCTCTGTAGAATAAAGTTATTCAGTGAAGATGGTATATTAAGACCACAACTTTCATTGAACCTAATCGTATATTATCTACAGTTATACACAGATATTATTCTACTTTCTAATTACCCGTATTAATGTTCCGTTTTCAGCTTCACTACATCGTAATGATGTTTACACCACCTGTTCTATTTCCCTGCAGACATTCTTTACGCCCGATTCCTTCAACATTCAAAGCTATATATTTCCAATCCTTTTTCTTTGGCTAATATATTTGAATTTAATATCAAGGTTTCTAAACTAGATGACTCTGATTCTTTAAAGCGAGAATTTCATATTTTCCAAGAAATCAAAACATAATTATTTCTGTCTTTTGTTCAGAAGGTTGTCAACTCACTATTATCTGATCATATGCATTATTCTTTAACATTTCTAAAGATTAAAATAGAAAATGTTTTATTATGATTACCTTTGCTTTTGGCTAACATATTTTAATTTAATATGAAAAATTGAATTCCTTCAAGGTTTCTGAACAAGATGACTTTTGATTCCTTTGACTCGATTCCTCAAAGATTTCTAAACTAAAGAACATTTTTTAATGATTTCCATGACTTTTATTTAGGCCAACATATGTTGAATTTAATATCCAGTTTTCTTAACTTTTGTGGCGTGATTTCCATGGCTTTTACCTCGGCTAACATATCGGTTTTATAGGCTTGTATTTAAATGGCTTCTTTATTTTCTATTAGTGATTCTAAACCAGAGAACTTTCTATGAGTCCATGTTGGTTTTTCATAGGATTGAGATTAAAACCCATTGTAAAGTTTTTTTAAAGTCGTTTGAGAGATTGCTAATCCCTTTCAAACTACAATATCGTCAACTCGCATCAGATTAAAAACAGCCAACTAACGAGACATTTGCGTGAGAAGATTATTTTGATGCCTACTTTTAAGTCGCTGATTGTTATTCGAGTTTCATTAATATTGTGAAAGTTAAATCTTTATAAAGGGTGTCAGTCAAAAATATGTTACGTTTCGTTAAAGGCGCATTATGGGAGATTTGATAAAGAGTTGGCAGTATCGCAATCTGATTAAAACACAGATCCAATTTTGTTTCGTTTTTTATAGTTCAAAATTTCGTTCTTACTTGTCTTTACTACTCTTGGATCTGGAAGACTTGTTATTTAAGTCGTGTTCTGCCTGAAATGAGGGGTCAGCCAATCAAATGGTCTGTCGACCCCCTAGGTACACACGAATTATTGAAATAATGATGGAACCATATGTCCGCCCCGAAATGACCTAGATTTTGTTGATTCAGTGTTAAGCCCCATTTCTCTCTCTCATCTCGATTTTCTGGCGTGTTTTCCCCTTTTCAGTGATGCAGAAGGAGGGCCTGACAAGGACAGCTGCCTATTCGTTTGGATTGGACGAAAAATTGAGGTCCCTTGTACACATTGGTGTGCTCGTAAAAGATCCCTTGGCAATTGGAATTCGATATAAGAGTAGGCTGTAGCGCTGCTGCCTGGGCAAAATTTCCCTCATAGCACACTGTATGGTGTATGCCCGTCTTCCATTAGCCCAGGTAAGGCATATTCCTGAAGCAATGGCCCTAGAAATCCCTCTCTGACCATTGCTGGAATAGCGTCTGTTTCTTGAACTTATGCGGGAGTGTGTCTATTTTTTGAAATGAAAGCTATCCCTTAACATGACAGTCCTTCGTTTCATCTGGGTCTTCCCTAAAACTTTGGGCAGTGATTTAAGGTATTCAAAACGGTGAAAGTATGTTCGTTTCCAAACAGTATTGTTTACATTTCATTCGACTTGATAGCCTCGTTTGTCACGCAATTAGTTTTACTGCAGTATTCTGCTATGTACGGGTTAATTAAGCATAATAAAATTGTGAGTCATGACGTATACGTTATGTAAACATATTTGGTCCAGTATTGGCAGCTTGTGATTGGTTAGTAGACGGACTACTGATCAATCAAAATTTAACACAACAATCTCCACTCATAATAGCAGTGTGTAGTTGGATTACCTCTAATCAGACGCAACACTGCGCGGAGTATGAGGTAAGGTGCAGAAGAGTAGGACGTTAAATCCCATTTTCATTTCATTTCTTTCTCTCTTTATATCACCACAGATTTTACCCACATCTATGCTTCATCATCTGACTTAATTGTTCTAGAAGTTTTTATGAGCTTTATATTTTTATATGTTAAAAGTCTTCGTTGGATTAAAAGTAAAAGAAATCCAACACAAAATTTATTTGCATCTACTTAACTCAGAATAAAGTAATTTGACTGAAATGTTTGATGTATTCATTTTTCATGCTCTAATTTTGAACTATTATAGCAAGAGCGTCCAGCTCTTTATCTGAATCTGGCATCTTTAACTGTGTAGCTTTATGCCTCCCGGCTTTTACAAGCTTTCAAATTTTCACTGATGTGTGCGCTATCATGTTTTACACATGTGTTTGGTAACCTTGATGCATGTAAAAACGTGGAAAACTCATAAAATATTAAAAGGAGAAAACAGGTACCATTCAGTACACCCAGTTACGATTTCAAAATAACATTACCATTAAGTTTTTTTTACCTTTGAGATAAATTTGATAGATTTAACGGCTTTAAGGCAGGCAGAAATATGCAGTAAAGCTTAATGATATTACTAACCAGACCCGGGTTTGATCCCTGTGTTGGCCAGTCAAGTTTGTTTTTAATTTCCAGGCTGCTTTCCGCATTGTCACTGGTGCATGACAGAGGATATGGTGATAAGTGTCGAGTCATTTGGACAACAGCATGTTCACGATCCCCTGGCAACTGGAAATTGAAATAAAGAGTAGGCTGTAGTACTGCTGTCATTGAAATGTTTTACTCATAAAATACTACTGCAATATTTCATTGCTAATGAAAAGTAATGCGTTCAATTTCAAGCCATTTGATGACGCCACATGCGTTAATATTTATGGCATGGTTTCAATCCTAAGCTTGTACATGACAAGGTGTAGGGCTGCCTCTACCTAACCTCATCGTAGGGTTGCCTCGGCTGAATACCTCTTCGCAAAAACGAATTATTGGTTCTCGTCAGTTGCATATAGCCATGTTAAAACCAGTTTATAAATTCACATACACCCGATTTTAAGAAAATGGATTCCAGACTGTGATTAACAAGATCATATGTTTTATCTTGAAGCGTTTTCCATGTAAATGTGTGATTACTGATCTAATATGACCAAACATGTAGCGAGCTTCAGTGATCTGTTAAATTTATAGATCATTGAAGCCCTAGGTGTGTGTGGATTGTTGATGTCTATGTATGACCTGGTGTCTGAAATCTCCTCGGTTAGATTACTGGACAAACTAGGCTATTTCCTCTTGATGTAATAAAAACACACGTATTGTAAGCCTCTCAACGACATGTCTGCATGATCCTTCAGTGATCTGTTAAATTTATAGATCATTGAAGCCCTAGGTGTGTGTGGATTGTTGATGTCTATGTATGACCTGGTGTCTGAAATCTCCTCGGTTAGATTACTGGACAAACTAGGCTATTTCCTCTTGATGTAATAAAAACACACGTATTGTAAGCCTCTCAACGACATGTCTGCATGATCCTAGATCCTGGCATGTAATTAGTAGCTTTAATACCATATACCCATTTCCACAGTTCATGATAATAATAATTGTATACATGGGAAAGGGCAAAGTGGTGCACATTCGATCGTAAAGTCGGTTATTGAGGTCTTGATCTCAATGAGGTCAAGGTTTTTGACATGAAATAATTCCTTGGTTTCTCTAGGATCTAGGTTTTCCTCACACTGCTAAAGACCAGGGGCCTGTTTCGCGAAAATTTAACTAAGATAAAATCAAAATTTTAGTAATTTAATTGGATAATATTAGATAGATTTTAGTGCTTAGCCAATCAAAATTGAAGTATGTACTAAAATTGGGATTTAAGCTTTAGTTAAAATTTAGTGAAACAGGGCCGTGGCCTCGACATATTTTAAAAAAAAGCTACCTATTGCAAATGACAAGTAGCTTTTCTTCATACCTGTCGCTTAAGTAACTAACCTGTCACTTAATTATCAAAGACCAACTCAACGACTGCAATATTCGTGCAATTCTATAATCCGTATTCACATGAATTCCGCGAAGTATCATGGTACCAAACTTACATGCTAATTTAAATACTTTGCTGTTCTAAAATATCCGTAATAAATTAAATATCAAAACTCAACTTCACACCTGTGGTTATGCATGGCACCATGATTACATGTACCTCGTGTGGAGGACAGTTGACACCTCCTGTCTATGTGCTTTTCCATTCTAGGCACCACTTAATTTTACTGTGGTGTCGTTATGGTAGAATTATTTCAGATGACTTTGGGAGGGGGGAGAGACGTTTTAATTTAGTTAGATATAAGACTTCATAATGCTATAAACTAGTGTCAAGGAGATGGAAACAAGCGTAGATGGTGTGAAATTCATTGTTATAAAATTGGCTACTACCAAACTGTGTGAGTAAGTTGCCTAGGATAGAGCAAAAATTAAGCAGTGCATATGGCGGCCTTTTCGCAGTATTTCTGTGGTTAATTCTTGCATTAGAAAAGATTAATTAGATGTAAGTGACATAAGTATCGGGGCCTTTAGTCAATTTACTGCACAGTTAGTAAGATTTAGTCCATCTGTCGCAAGTAACAGGTAGTTTTACTTTAATACCTGTCAGACTGAAAAATCCTGTTGGCTACAAGTAGACAGACAAACATCTCAAGCCATGTAAAGACCGCATTTAATCAATTTGTTGAAATAAAGATGTAAATTTTGTTAAGTCTTGAAATGACCTTGTGTATGTTGCGTTGGCGTTGGCGTTAAACCTTTCTCTCTTTAATATCACAATAAGCCGTAGATACGGAATTTTATTGATACATATTCAGGTCTGAAAATAACGAGTTTAGTTTTACCTGGCAACGGTATCTTGTGTCAGACATGTATAAAAATTGTCAATAAAGACGATAAAAAAGACAAATGTTTGCCAGACAAAAGGAACTGTGTCTGACAATGTTTTTGACAGCTGTCTAGTTTACAGATTTACAGGTTCCCATTCAAGTAGATAGGTTGTTACTACATGAAATGAACATAATTAAGTAGTGTCAATATTGATTAATTAATTCTCTATAAACCAGGGAAAAAAAATAAAACTTTCATGAATAAAACTCTATAAGGAATAATATTGTGTATTCTTGAATGATGAAACCTAGCCTGCCTCTTGCATGACACCTACACTAGCACCACTGACAGCTAAATTACTATTCTGTGAATGGAACCCTGTTCATGAAGATTTATTGGAGATATATTTCAGTGACTAGGACAGGAATTAGCTCTTTAACACTATTGTTGTATAAAGCTTGCTGTAGACCAGAGAAGAGTCTGGATTGGTTGACTATATTTAGAGTGTTGTCAGTGAATCACAGGCCAACTTGATTCCAACTTCTCTTTCATTCATACACAGAGACTACCAAAAACTGGTGAAGTCTCACACTCTCTGAGTGACTTTTGTTAACTGCTTTGGTTTTAACCAAAAATCTGGCATATTGTGTTGGTGAACAAATAGAGTTTGAAGTCTCCTTCAAAAACCCAGGAATATACTTTTATAACCGATAAACTCCGCCGTTTATTATATTTTTAATAGTTCCTGATATTTTTGTGTGTGTGTTTTATTTCCAGAGGGAAGTTTAAACAGCTTACGCGGAATAAGTAACGAATTATTAAAACTTCGTGACACCCGATTGCTGGATTCCACTCTTGGGCAGGTAAGTTCGATTTTAGATTTAGATACTTACTTTCATGGTGTTCTTCGAGCATTTTAAAACTTTGTGCTGAAATAGGTTCCTGATAGCACTGGAATTAGATAAGATGTATATTTCAGAAAACATCCATTAAGAACAGCATCATACACACACCTATACAATCACCCCTCTTAATTCATTATAAAATACATATGTATACGTAATGGTAAGTGCAGGAGGACTGCACTACACCCAAAACAAAACTGATCAGATAAATTTGCTGACAAGACAACCTATATGAACATTGCCATTTAATCTGTCTCAAAAAATTTACCATGTCTGGTGCAATATAGCCTGGTTGGTGCTAACATGCCTTAAAACAACATTTCATTTATTTCACAGACATTGCAAGAAATAGACAACAAATATCAGTATCAGATGAAAGAGATGGGGTGGGGGGAGCCGTAAGCGTCCAACGCACTGTACATAAATAAGATACAGAGAATGGAAATTGTATACTGGTACTCAAAACTTAAAAATAAACTTATTGAAAATATATAAGGTCTATCATATTGTACGAAACACACAGAGAATTGAGAATATATACTATATACCGGAAAACACTAGAAAACTACCGGAAAACACCATGTTATACTGAATACAGGAAAACACCGGAAAAACACTAAATACTGGAAAACACACTAAATACCAGAAAACGCCCTAAATAGGCAACCTGTAGCCTGGTCCTCCATAAAACACACAAAAAAACTAACCCTAACTCCCTAGGATCTGGTCTTTTGGAAAACACTGGCAAAACCTAACCCTAACCCCTACACATAGAAGACCAGGCCCCGGGTTACCTAATTAGCGTGTTTTCTGGTATTTAGTTTTTTTCCAGTATTCAGTATAACATGGTGTTTTCCGTTGTTTTTTCTGTGTTTTCCGGTATATAGTATGGCTGCTTTAAAACTTGAAACAAAATTGATTGAAAAATTTATAACCAAACTGTAGTAACAAGCCCCCTGAAATAATGGTTATAAATGCACTGAAACAAAAATAAAGACACAAAATATGAACAATGGCAGATTTAATTTTTTCATAATAGAATCGAAATTAAATTTAATTCAATTTTTCTCTTCACACAAAGCATGTGGGTTTTTTTTTAAACAAGGAAATTGCTATTTATATTTTCGTTTGAGCTGTATTCCCAAACGAAAGATTAATTTTGTTTTCACAAAACAAAAAGTTTCCTATTAAATTTCATTTATTTTTGTGTGGGTCTATTTTTCAAACCGTTTATTTTCAAATAATTTGGTCTATTTGAAAACAGTTTTTACGAGGTTTAAGTATAAGGAACATAACCAAAGTATTATTTCAAACAGTTTATTTTCTAATAAACAGATTTAGTTTAAAGTAGGTAAGTCTCTAACTCAGTATCATCCAAAATCTTAAACATTGAAAACACAAATTATTTGTCAATTTAAATCAACATTGATGCTGTGATCTTACCAGAAAAAGATGGACTTCTGATATCAAATATTAAGACAAAATAAACATTTTACCATTGGTACACGTCACAAATCGTGTACCATAATGCGTTTCAGTCCCAGTTGTAACAAGAGACTGGAGGAAAGAGGCTAGACAAATTGCATCAAATCAAACGGCGTATGTAGACTGGAATAACCAGACGCTATAAATTTGCATTAGATTTAGACTGCTGGCATATTTTGCCGAACGTAACTGATTTGAAATAATAGAGTAAAAACGGAAACCATTGAATGTAAATCAGTTTATATACATTCATATTACAGTATTATATGCATTGCGACCCATTTGTCTCAATTTCTAAATACCAAATGTTAGCGATTTAGCGTCTTGAAAGTGGGAATTTCATATTTTGAAGAAAGTCAAAAGGTAATTATTTCAATGTCTTTTGCTCAATAGATTGTCAACTCACTATTATACCATTACAGGCATTATTTTCCACACTTAAACATCTTTCATATTGGAAATAATAACACAATTACCTCCCTTGTTTTCCCATTTCCCCCCCCGCCCCCATGCAATAGCTATCTTCAAACGTTTGAATTTGAAGTTGAAAATGATATTTTTGCCAATTTCTCAACTGACAATAATAGTGAATTAAAGGATTATTCTTTAAAAAGGTAGGACTGTTCATTACCATCTATTTTAAGGCTTTATTTTAATATATTTTTAAAATATAACTTAAAAATATGAAATTGCAGCTTTAAGACAGTTTTTCTGAGGTTTAAGTAGCGTGCAAGATGAAACATAACCGAGGAATTGCACTTGTCTGTTTGAGTTATTTTTTTCTCCTTGCAAGGTTAAGTAGTTAGCCAAAAATATTACAAAAATACATCTCGATACAAGTACACAAGTACGCTGAGTGCTTCTATGTCAACAGGTAGTAGTACATAATCATTTACTTTAAAGGCACAGATCATCATTGGTATTTTTTACAGCTTAATCTACGTTCAAATGTACTTAAAAATTAATTATTTAAAGTAACTAAGTCCCTAACTCCAAATTATCAAAAGTCTTCGACATTGAAAACACGAATTATTTGTCAGTTTAAATCAACATTGATGCTGTGATCTTATCGAGAAAAGATGGACTTCTGATATCCAATATTTAAGACAAAATGAACGTTTTACTATTGGTACACAAATCGTGTACTAGAATGAGATTCAGCGCAATTTGTAAACAAGGGGCTGGAAGAACGAGGTCAGACATACTCCATAAGTCATGTCAAATGGTGACGCCACTTTTTTATCTGGAGATCATGCGCAGTAAATACTACCAGTATAGACTGAAATACCTAGAGGCTAGAAATTACAACTTCTTGTCTATTTCGACAGACACATCAAAATTCATGTCATGCCCAATGCAGAGACATTGACTGCTATAGACCCCTATAAAAATAAAATTGAAACAGACTTTTACGCGGCGTATACACAAACGAATTATTATAATAACATTGAAACATGTGTTAGTCTTGAAATGACCTAGTTTGTGTTGAATGGACGTTAAACTTTCTCTCTCATATCAGCCTTTGAAGTTACTGAGCAGATCAAAAAGAGAGTCTTATTTTTTTTTTCTCTCTCCCCTCCTGTTGTTGATTTCTCTGCTATCGAGTTTGATAATGTTGGAACTATGTAATTTATATGGTTAATGACATATTGATCAAAAGAAAACAGACTTGTTGACGGAGTTCTTGGAAGCAATTCCCTCAATTTTCATTAACATAAATATTCGAGTCCATTTAGGCATCGAAATAGAAACAAAATGGTTTCCATACATATAAATAAATGTCGACAGCCATTTAATGTTCTTGTGTTATATATCTTTTCACCTACATTGTTTTAACCTGCTTTTTATCATCTGGAATAAACAAAAAGTCTTTTAAAAGCTTTTTCTATTCATCTTCACTCTATCTTGGCATAAACATCAATCACATACCGTCACGATTTTATATTGGTCAAGTATTGGTTGGTGTTGCAGTTGGTTTAAACAGTATTTATTTGGAAGACATTGTACAATTTAGAGGCATAAAGAATAGTGTACAAAAAGAAAACAGAGAGAGTCCGCTTGATGCAAACCAGGTAATTTCGTGACTAACATGTGGTTCAATTTTATTTTAATAATTAGCTTCATCCTGAGCCTGAATTCTGGCATGGATGAATGTCTTGAGTCTGAATTCTGGCATGGATGAATGTATTGAGTCTGAATCCTGGCATGGATGAATGTCTTGAGTCTGAATCCTGGCATGGATGAATGTATTGAATACTGGACAAAATTCACGGTCCTTACAATGCACACGTAACCATGGTAACAAATTAGATGTATGTTATTAGTCAACCATGTAAATTGCAAAATATACGAGTTGTTACATTGATTATTTTGATTACTAGATTATTTTCCTAGGAAAAATCTTAAAGATGTATGTAAGTTTTAGGTAATGAGTTAGCTGTTCTTGCCAAAATAGTTAAAAAATAGATAATACATAATGAATATATTGAAATTTTCATTCAAAATATTTTATTCTAAGTGAAGTCATCATGGTTTTAAGATTTGACAAAAAGTGACATAGATTTTTTTTCTGTAGCCACGTTACTTGTTAATTAAGACTTAAGCCTTAATTCACCATATAAAATAGTGATCCTGTTTCAATCTATTTAAGTCTCTGCCATCCGATGATCTAGAGAGTTCGTTATAGGCTTGTTATGTGAAAAAATGTATAAATGATATCCTTCATAACATTTGAAGCCCCCACCCCCACCAAAAACAAGACATGCAATAGACAAATTTAGCTCTTACATCATAATCTTTAATACTGTAAATATCTTTAAAGATATATATGTTATTTTGCATGATCTCTATTGTGGAAAGAAATCTTGAATTTAACCGAACTAAAGAAAATGATTCGCTATTGAGTCTTGTAAATGTTGATATTATCGAGTTAGCATTGAAAAGAGCTTTTATGCACCTAGATTGCTATCAATATAGGATGCCAGTCATTCGTTTACTGTTCAATATAAAATGGACGTTTTTATCAGCATTTTATTCTTAAGTAAGGACAAGTTAAACAGTGTTTTTTCTCCGTTATCTGGTATTCGGTAATAGAAAGTAAACACGATAGTTTATCTTGATATTATTTCTTGGCATCACATTATGTAAGCATGGAGTTGATTGGTCGAATAAATTCTATAACCATGCTAACAAGAACCATTCTCTAACCTTGTTATATTTACATAATGGGGCAGTTACACCAAGTATCACATATTCTCAATCACAGACACAAATAATTTGATTTGGAGAGAGAAACTTGAATATATTTCTAACCGGAATTTACCGTATATTCTGGTTAATCTGTTTTTGGAAACTAATAATTGTCTTGTATTTTTATTGTTCACTGAAAATCAAATTTATGAATCTTTCCGATTTATTGAGTTATTGTGCTATAATCTTTGATTTCAGTTGTCCTCTCATCAGAGTTCACAATTTATAACAAAGATAAATACATGTGCTATTTTATTAACTCATTGATTAAAATTGTACAATAACGTCAAGGACATGTTGTAATTATGAAAATTATGATATTGATTTTGAACCATGAGGTGATGGTACGTTAAATTTATATTATTCTAAAAAGTAGTTTCCTTGTAGATTATCTTGATTTTGCTTTTTTAAATAGACCAATCATTTTCAAGAAAATAAATGTAGTAATACGTATCATATATATCATCAAATTTACTCTTGTAAGTGATGCAGGATTTAGGACCTGGCAAGGAACATTGTCTAAAAGATATGTCCATTGCGTGCATGTAAAAGAACTGTTGGATTCAATTTAAAAGAGTACACTGTAGTGCCACTTTTAAGTCAAAACCTCCCTCACAGCACACTGCAAGGCCTATGCCCACCTTCATTAGATGGAGCAGAAAAGTTAAACTCCATTTCATTTCAGGATTTTTTTATGGAAAAGTAACTTTATTATTCAAAAATTCAATTTAATCAATTCAAAACCACCTTGTTTTTAGCTAGGTAGTTTTCATTAGTACTGGCAAAACTTCCAGTATAGTATTGGTCTGTAAAGTTCACAATATGATTGGAAATCCTACATATATATATGTCATAATTTTTGCAATGTTAACTTACTTTTCGCACATGGTGATAATATAGCATAACAATCAGTGTTAAAGGGCCAATCCTGATTACTTTCTGAGGAATAAAACTGCTTAATTTTGTGTTAAAATCCCCTAAAATCCATTACCTAAGGCCGACCAACTAACACGATATTTGTGATACCCTTGTAAATAACTTAAATCTGACAGTCTTCATCTGGAAATGGAAAACGTTGTATCATACAGTATCTGGATAAAACCAGACTTTTTTCTATAAAAATAATATGTAGGTGAAATTTACCTTTTGTTATCAAGTACAGTACATGGGTCATTCACTGTATAGACCTCTCAAGAAATGTGAATCGATTATCAGGTCACCCAATGAAAAAATTGACCTGAGATCTTAAAAGGTTTACTTGTCCGGATAAGCAGTGTTGACGTTCACGTCCAAACGACTGAATATTTTGAGCTGAAATTTTGAGACAAGATAAATACACCATGCCTCTATATTTTGGTTCATAAATTTCATAAACTCTCAGACTTTAATTTTTGAGACTCTGTTCTTATCGGGATTGTCCCTTTAATACAGATAAAACAAACCCTTTGGACAATTAAAAAAAATTGACTGGTAGATCGGAAGGACATGATTATTGAGAATAAGTTTAAAAGGTGCTGTCTTCAGCTCTGACCTGGTTAATCAGTAGGTTGGACATTAGGTTAACTGGATAATTAGGAACAAAGAGCCATGGTCGTCTTCGTAGGTCTGGTCTGGTTTGGTTCGATCAGTGTAATAGTATCATCATTAATAATTAAATTTAGTGTACTACAGGTTATGATAGAGGATGGTAAGCCTTACATCTCTGCTGCAAATCTCTGTAGGCTACATCGTACTAGTAAGTTGTTTCAATTCATGAACATTATGAGACCTAAAGGATGCTCTGAAAAGCTTATCAGGCGATTAAGATTTATGAAGCTTTATACCCTCAAGGTATCGGCTATATAAAGACACAGTGCTGTAGATATTGTTATTCAATAAGCTGATCAAGATCCACAAAGGACGCGCATTCTTTTATGTGGCTTATTATCCTTTTATTAACTAATGTCCAGACTTTTTCTCATTTCCTACATAATAAGGAACTCAAATACAATTTAGTGTTGGTATGATGGCCGGGAGGCATATAATGTTAAACTTGTAGACGTTACAAGTTCTGTCATGCTTTTGGATGAATATTCCAAATATAGACACAACTTTACTACAAACTCTCTCATTTATAGACTTGGAACTTGAAAAATTTAATAGAATGGGTTCTTCTTAGAATGATGTAGAATTATTATCAAATCTTTTACTTCAAAATTTTTTCATTCAGTCAAATTTTGATTTATTTTGTGTTTTTCAGATTGGGCAGAATATTGATCAGTATCTCTATTTGTTTTATATATTTTTAAATCCTTTTATACATAAATACATAAATTTAACTAATTTTGTTGTTTTTTTAAGGTTAAAATCTTTAAGGATTCTAATTTTATGACATATAAGTTGATCGACATGTAAGTTCTTCAGACATTCTATGTTACTGACAAGTCAATGGCAGTCATTCAGGATTTATATGTGTCCCTTATATAGATGTATCCATTATAGAATTTTAAAAAAAACATTTCCATTAACCTCATTGGTGTAGAAAAATACGACTTTATATTACATGTCATTTCATCTTTGTTTTTAATTATTTTACTTTTTTGTCCTTTTTTAGTTAAAGGAGGTTATTCTAGATTTTGTCTTTATGGTATTATACTTTAAGAAAGCTGCTTTGATTATTTTTTTTTTTCCACCATTTTATCTAATATTTTATTTCAAGGAAAATGATTCTAGTTTTTTTCTGTATGGTATTAGACAGCCATTATTATTATTATTTTTTTGCAACATGTTCAAGAACTAGAATTTTCTAAAAGTAAATTGATAAATGTTTCGCGTGGGACCAGTGTGTTATTTTCTTAAGCATGCTTCTTTTTCAATTGATCACGATTTGAACACATGGTGGATGCCGTGATATTTGATATTGGCAGATTTTGTGACTTTTTGTTTGTTTTAAAATGAATCATTATAACGTCTCAATGATAAAGGCATTAAAGGAATCGGTATTCTTTTTACATGAAACAACAGTATTGATATTTAGCTAGAACATTAAAACATCGGCATCCATTTGTGTAATATAGTTGTTTTATCTGGATTGAAAACTACATTAATTGAAGTAATTAAAATATACATGTAAGTTTTTGATAAAGAGCTGACAGTTTTCGTTATTAGTTTAAAAAAGAGATAATGAAAAAGGAATATATTGAAAATTTTAGTGAAATTGATTCAACTATGTAAGGTAAGTAGGACATTCCCTTCTCTCTCCCTTTAGGTTTTTTTGACCGTCTTCATCAGTCCAGTCAGTGCCGAAAAATAGGACATCCCTCTCTCTCCCTTTAGGTTTTTGTCACAGTCTTAATCAGTTCAGTCGGTGCCGATAAGTAGGGCTTCCCTTTCTCCCTTTAGGTTTTTGTCACAGTCTTAATCAGTTCAGTCGGTGCCAAAAAGTAGGAAATCCCTCTCTCTCCCTCTTAGGTTTTTGTGGGTAATGAATAATTTATGAACAGTGATGATTTGTACAAGGAAATAACAGAGAAATCTACCTGAAGGCTACTTGTCTTCTTTCTACCTAATGTAATACATTACTACGGAAATAACTTCTGTGTATTATTATAAGAAAGAGACCTGTGGAGATGATTATCAAATAAAATTCGACCACCCAAATGAATTTATCAACTAATATATATGCTTATGTGTCAGTTGGCCAGGTGAACATCGATGCTGAAGTATTTCGTTCTGTGTGTAAAGTTAAGACTGGTCGTTTGAACACCATACCGCAAAAATGATATCCGGTCAAGATTGTCGTAATTACTGGTTTTATAACAGTAATAAAACTAACAGACAGATTTTACGATGAGTCGAAGATAGTTAGTCGGTGGTGCTAAAAATAACTTGGCCGTTTTTAGCACACGTCAGTTTAAGGGAATCATGTTAAAAATAAAAATAAAAGTGTAACTTGAACCCTGGGATAGTGATAAGCGAGAAATAATGTTTCTATTTTTGTGTTAAGATTTGTGTATGAAGCTGTCTTATCTACCAACGTGTTTTGATTCATGACTGTTTTCCTTGATGGATTTTATAATAACCATACACAGGCTCTAAGATATCCAAATCATACCCTTTCCTTTTTTGTCAAAGAAAATTTATGTTTGTAGAACGGAAGAAGGGCGTGTCATGATTTCCTGCCAGATGGAATTATATAGAAACAAGATTGAATTACTGATGTATGAGAAATTTTTTTAGTACTTCAACAGAATCTTTTTTTTTTTTTTTTAAATGTTATTAAAAAGATTTTTATGTCGTCTCAATAAATATCAACTTCAAAGCTGTTCTTTTTGTGGGTCTTTCTGTCCGCTTCCACTGAAGTTTATATCACTGTCAACTTCAAAGCAACTAAAGATAATGTTTTAACATGTCGGTATATTAAAATGTATAAGGAACCCTCTATTGCCATGTATGGCATAGTCAGGTATGATATTGAGGAGTTTGGATGGTGAAATGCATATGCTTTAGATCATAAGGTATACTTAAGATTCAAATGGCAAGGTTTTGATCCTACACTTGTACGTGACGAGGAGTAGGGTCACCTCTCCAATCTTGTGGGTTTTCTTTGGATTCTCTGGTTTCCTCTTTTGGCTAAAGTCTGTTACAAGAACGTGAATTATTGAAATTATATTGTACCTTGTTAGTCATAAAGTGACTTGTTTGTGCCAAGTGGATGTGAAACCCTATTTTTCTCTGTGTGTTTAATTTGTAAAGGTTATGCAATCGTACAACAGTGAAGCCCCTGTATATGATGTATAAGGGTTTCACTGTAACTTGATGCAGTTCAGTCTACCACTACAATGGCTTCCTAGTGAAACATATAATATGTAATAGCTTAATGCATCTTCATAGACTAATGAATCTATATGACAAAAATTAATTAATAATGACTTAATTCAGAGTTCCCATATTGCATATATCTGGAGTCGACCATCTTATATATATAGACTCCAATGCATCTATAAAGTAGCCCAGCAGCTGTGAATATGTACAACCATCAATCTGAGAGCTAAAGTACCTAATGAGAAATATGGCGAAATGATTTATGATTTGATAATCTTTGTCATATTTTATATTGGGCCTCCATCAGTTCTACACAACTAATGAGATGTGTTTTTGAGCTCGGCTGAATAATGAGGTAAATATTACCATATTTTTCCCAGCTTGTGACACATAAATCTGTTTTGATATTAGTACATCTAGCGAAAATAAAAAAGGGTTTAATGTGTTACTTTTCTGCACAAGGCAAATGAACACAGCATGAAGAGAGAGAGAAAGGTTTTACGTCCACTTGACACAAACTAGTGTAATTTCGGGAATAACATATGTTTCAATAATTTACTTCCGTTTAGAGCTGGGGGGGGGGGAGGGGTGTGGATGGCCGAATGGTTATAGTGCGCGCGCTTTAATATACCGCCCGTCATTGAGTCAACTGGCATGGTTTCAAATCCCTGGTTTTACATGGTAAGGAGTAGGGTTGCCTGTCCAACCTCGTGGATTTTCTCCAGGTACTCCTGTTTCCTCCCACTGCTAAAACCTCCATGCGCAAGCGAATTATTGAAATAAAATTAAACCATATGTTAGTCCCGAAATGACCTAGTTTGTGCCGAGTGACGCCATACCCCATTTCTCTCTCGCTTTCTGCCTGGAGCTCTTTAAATGAGCATATGGTTGGCATTGTGCTATGAGGGAAATGCTTGCTTGCACATGCTTGCCTGCACATGCTTGCTCTGCATCAATTTCAGCTACACTGTGGCTCTGGGCAACGGAAAATGACATCTCAGAGCTAGCAAAGGGGACACTGTATTCAGTGGTTTCCCGTCAAGACCTTTGGCTTTTGGGAATGGGAAACCACGGTAGAAGATTTTCAGGTTTCCTATTTTCTAAATTTTCAGAGACTATGTTCAGAGGATTTATTATGACTTAAAAGTAAACTCACAATCATTAGTAACAAATACTTTTACTTGTTATCTGTGGAACATTTTCAGATATGTTATTTTCTAATATTAACAGACTCTAGTGCAGAATAGTAAACCATTATTAAGACCTTAATTTAACCGAACATTTAGTACTAAATACTTTGAACATTATTTGTAGCAGAAGATATTCAGATAATCACTGTGTTAATATATAATACACTTGTTTTAGAGTCGTGTAATATTGACTCTACTACAACCAATCATTCTACTAGAATAAAGTGTGCTAACAACCCGCTAAATTACATCCATCAAACATCTTTGTTTTTCTGCCAAAAAAAAAGTCCTTAATTATTATCATTAGCAATTCGTAGTTATGTTCATTACCACTCTGTCAGGTATTTTAACAAGATAGATTATGACATATCTAACTTTCTACCAGTAAGTTTACATCGATTTGAAAAAATTCCAATAACTTAGGAATTTTGAGATTATGTGCGAATCAGCAAGTTGACTACTACAGGTTTGATGCAAGGCATTCTATCGGTGATGATTGAGACTTGAATGAGATTTTTTGTTTTTCTTGTTTTTTTGGCAGGTAACGTAAGAACTGGAACGTGTCTGTTTTTTTTGTAGGTGTTTTTTTACGGAGAGAATTCTTGTTTTCAAATGTTTTTCGTTACTTTCTTGCTTTCTGATTGAATACACCTTTATAGTATTGAATAACATTATTTTTAGCATATATATGAAATGAAATTGGTCCTTATTTTCTGCGCCGACTGAGCTAATGAAGACTAGCGTATGTCATACAGTGTGCTATGAGCGAAGGTTTACACTAACAGTGCCACTACAGCCAACTCTTATATCAAATTCCAACTGTCAAGGGACAAATCTTGCCGTACTCTTCATGGGAAATCACAGATTTAGATTCTGGGGAACTTCCACAACCAACATTGGTACGTTTAGGTTAGAAATTTAGTAAGGAGTAGGGTTGACGGTTCAACCTCGTCGATTTTCTCTGGGTTCTCCCACTGTTAAAAACCCCTATGCACAAGTGATTTATTGAAATAAAATTGAACCATATGTTAGTCTGGAAATGACCTAGTTTGTTTCGAGTAGATGTTAAGTCCCATTTCTTTCTCTCTAGACAGTGGACGTTAAACCCCATCTCTCTCTCTCTCTACTTGCTTCCATAGAGGTGATATCACAGATATTGGTTTTCATGCTGGAAATAACGTTTTTAGATGTATCTTATTGCCTGACATGTATTAATGATATCAATAAAAAAAGGCAAATCAGTTCCGGACAAAATGACAGGCACCAGAGGTTTTGTACCTGACAAAGCCTGAATCTATGCCTGACAATGTCAGTTTTGTTCTAAAAGGCTTAACATCGGTTTTACAGAGAGGAAAAGAGTGTCAGCCCTTGTTTTTATTCCTAGACTGCCAGTTTGAGCCACCTTTTGAAAAATGGATTTGGTAAAGGTTACAGAACCCTTGATTCGTGTTTATGCATCAACTGTAGAATGATTGATCTGATCGGTGGTTTGACTTCTTCACCTCACAACAACACATTTCTTTAATCTCCTCGGAACCAATAGAATCATACCCTCTGATGCCGTTAATATGCTGTATGGCTGTGGTCATCTGGTCAGTCGGCTGGTGTGTGTTTACAAGACAGGAAAAACCAATAACTGACCGTGGAGGTCGACAGATGTAATGGAATCCTCCCTTTGTGTTTAGACTTGAGAAGTGGAATAACATTGTTAAAGGTCATCTACAGGAGCGTCAATGATAGGTATATGGTTAACACAGAAGCCGTTAAAAGGTGAATGATGTGTTCGGTAGGGTTTACTACCCAGATGACCATCCCAAACAGAACAACCCTTTTATCAGGTTAGATAAGGTCATCTGAATTTTTTTGATTCTTCGCACCCACCCTCATGCCAGAATAGTTTTAGACCTTACATACACATTCAGAAGTTCTTTTATCAAAAAAAAAAGTTAGTTTCAAAAATTATTCAAATTTATCAATTGTAACTATAACTTATGTCATTTGTAGTTTACATTAGGTTGCTTGTGATTTTGATTTGCTATCTTAATCATACACACCAACCCATTCTTCATGAATATTCTCTGATTTGCTCCTACCTCTCTACCTTTTTCTCTCTTTCCCTCTCACTTTCCCTCTCACATGCATACAGCAATCCTGTTTTCGTTTACTCGATCACTGATATTTTCCGGTTTATTTACGGTTGGTGTGAATTTGTGGATTTTCTTTAATGAAAATTTTAGGATATTGGAGCCATTTCAGATCTTGCGAACTATGCTACTGTGTCATCTTTTGGAAGTAAAATGAGCCAGAATTGGGTGTAAATCCGAAATAACTTGGAACTAAAAGGTGTGATGAAGATCTTAAAAGAAAAAAAAGATCTGTAAAGATCATCTGGAGCCAGCCACATGAGTGTTAAAAAAAAGAACGCAGAAAAAAGAAATTACGTTGTAGAGAGTTATTTCAATTGTTTCAACATTCCCAAGTTTTTTGGCACAGGGTGGGAAGAGAGACAAGACCAAAAAAAAAGAAACAGAATTATTTATTGTTATTTGTGGGTATGTGAAATGTTTCGTGGTGTAGTCTGTGGAGGGGACCTGCCAATACCTTTAATCCAATGCACACACATGATTGTTTATTTTTTACCGCTTAAAATAACTGAGAAGAGTTTGACCAAGATTTGGTTTTTAAGTTGTGTAAACTGTATGTACTTGTATTTTTTTTAGTACCAGTTTATGTTTGAGCTGTGCTATAAACTGATGTAGTTTTGGCGAACAATTCAGAAATAAAAGAATGATTTGTTTCACCTGGAATAGCGTACAAAAATGGTTTTCATAGATTTCATTAAAGTCACTAATCATTGTTGGCATTTTTCACAGCTTTATCCACTTACTTATGTAATATAAACAAAATATCAATGATAAATAATCTCCTGGCTTAAAAAGAAGCTCATCAAAAGGTTTTATACAACTTGTTTATGTGGTTGGCAGAGGCTGCATAATGTTGCAAAATATTTCAATTCATTGTATCTTTGTAAATACAGAATGGACAGAGGTTTCTTATAGATCCAACTTATACAGGGAAGTGTGGTGGCCAAATGGTTTAGATCATAAGATCTGTCATTGAGTGAAGTAGTTTGGATTTGATTCCCCACTTGTACGTGACAAGGAGTAGGATGGATTTTTTCTGGGTCCTCCAGTTTCCTCCACTGCTAATATAAAGACCTCCTTCACACAAGCTAATTTTTGACAAAGAGTAGGATGGATTTTCTCTCGGTCCTCCAGTTACCTCCACTGCTAATGTAAAGACCTCTACACACAAGCTAATTTTTGAAGAAAGTTGAACCTTATGTTAGTCCCGATATGACCTCATTTGTATTTAGTGGACATTGCCACCACCCTACCCCCACCCTCTCCTCCAACTTTTACAATATTATAGTTTGCAAGAAATTCAAAATCCCTCAAATAAGGACCAGAGACTTTTCGATATATTATCTTGATTTATGATATTTATCAGAGCTTGTCTAATGAATTGTTTACAAAAAACTTAACACACAGTTTGATTCTCCAATCTGTGAGATTTAAACTGATCTGAAGATAAAGAAACGTTTCTGTCTAGTGATACTGTTGATTGTAGAGCAAGCAATCTGCAGTAGGTGATGACCCAAGGCTATGGTTGGGATTAGCCACGATGATTTGCTTGTTACAGGAAACAAACTACCACAAATTGACCTGAGTTGTTGAGGTCTTTTTCAACATTTTCATTTTATGAAGGATAGTTGAAACGTTCTCGAATAAAAACTTTCTTAGCCTGAGGATTTAATATAGCAATTATTGAAAATCTAACCAGCAACATGTGAAATGACTTTCATGGAGATATGAGCACATGTGCAACTATTTTCTAAAATTGAGGTCCAACCAATTGAATTTTTAGTTATTTATTCTGGGTCTTGATAAATTTATAGCCTCTCAAGACATGTGAACGATGTTTGTTTAAATTTTAAGAAATTAAAAACTTGAACTAAAAGCTATTGAGAAGAACAGCCAAGTATTTTATGAAGGAGCTAGAAATTTTATTCGGTTTATCTTGTAACTGAGAATAAAACCCTGGAATGTTGGATTGAGGTGACACAACCCTAACAAAAGCTAGTTCAGGAGTTAACAAAGCGTTCTTAGACTTCAGTTAAGAATTTACTCAAAATTGTTCGCATCAATAAGAAACTATGTGTAAAGTTTTGTGATTCTGGGATCAAACAGTGATTGGAAATGAAGTAAATTCTTAAGTCTAAGGTTTTTTTGTGAATTCTGGGCCTGAAATGACTATTCATAATTACTAAATCTTCTCAATATGATTGCCAACACAGAAAAATTGGATAAGAGAATCCTCAGAGAAAAATGATGATTTGTGTCCAATATCTGGACTCAAATTTAACTTTATATTTCATCAGCTCCTTCTTAAGCTTGTATGTGGCAAGGAGTAGGTTCTCCTGCCCAACCTCAGTGGTTTTTACCAGGTCGTCAGGTTTCCTCCCACTGTTAAAGAACTGTATGCGCAAACTGATTATGAATTAAATTTTACCTCTTGATAGATTACTTGTCAAGTAAGATTTCCAGGAAACATCATTTTTCAATCCTTTGTTAAATTGAACTTAATGATAAATCAGGCCCCGAGTTCACAAAACATTCTCAGACTTAAGTAAAAAATTTACTCAAAATTGTTCGCCTTATTGTAGCTAAAGTATAGCCCCTTCTAAAACTTTTGTTGTTTTAATATATCAAATACCGTAATAAGAGACTATATGCATTTGTGTTTCTGGATCAAAGAAATTTCTTATAAAAGTGATTGAAAGTTGAGTAAATTCTCAACTTAAGTCTGAGAATGCTTTTTGAACCCGGGGCCAGGAGAAACCAACCCAAATACAACATGCATAATTGGGTCACTTAACTGTTTACGAAAAATATATTTAAGTGTGTATAATTACTAGACATAGAACTTACTACTCCTTTGTTTTCTGAAAATTGAACAATAAATCAAAAAGAAAACCATACATAACTGGGTCAGTGAATGTATAATTGTAACTGTTGGTAGGTAAGTGGTACTTATAGATATACCTGATTACTGGTTTAAAGATGACAGATTATAATAGATCAAATCTCAAAAACTATCCTGACCGAGTTGTGCTTGGGGAGTAGGTTATTAGTAACAGACCTAACTCTCCTTCTTAGGTCAAACCAATTTGATTTTCTGTTCTTCAAACACTTAATAAATAAAAAAACCACTTGAATCATGTGAAAGATGTTTCAGAACTTTGGAATTAAAACCTTTTGAACAGAACAATCAAGTACTTTTTGTTTGTTCAGGGGCTTGATAAAAATATAGTCAATTGATTGATATTAAATAGGGTTTGTCTAAAATTCCATAATTTAAAAATTTGGAACTAAAGTGCAACCAATTACTTTTGGTGCTTAAGTTATCTTTTTTCTTAAGAAATAAGGACAAATTTTTCATAGGTGTTCCTGATGAACATAAAGTCAAATTGGTGTGGCCTAACTCAGCTACTTTCTTTCTTTCTCAGTTACAGTTGATGCATTTCTTTTTCTGGTTTGTTTGAAGTTGTTAATTTATTATTATCTAAACACCTATATTTATATCCGCCTAACGGAATTAGAAAGGTTTACCCTCATCTCACATATCCAATATATCACTGCAAACAAGGTTTATAATCATACTGGCACCAGTATTCTTTTCAACACCTTTAAACTTTAACGGCCCAGATTGATCAAAGGCGCTAATAATCGACCTGACATTTTGATAATCTGCCGATAAAATCAGTAGTTACGACAAACTCTATCTTTTTGTTACTATTTCCCCGCTTTTACCCAAATATTAATCTTGTTAAAATAGCCTCATATTCACAGATCTGTTGATTTATATTGGCAGCCACCGCCTCCTACTGACAGATATGACCTTTCGCTTTGACCTTTTGTAACTGGTTTGATTTCTTTTACATGATGAAGGATGCCTGGTTTCTTTTTGAAGTATTGCCCAATTTTTGTTAGGAAAACCCGATTTTTTTTCTTCTTTCAACAACGATTTATTAACAACTGAAAGATATCGTTCAAGTTTAAATTTAAAACACCATTCATCTTTACTCTTGTAACATTCTCTTTTAATGAAGTTTCTTTTCTGGAAATGGATAACAGAAAGTTTGTGTTTGTTCCTACAAATGTTTAGAATAGACGTAAAGTTTTAACAATAATAAAGGCAAAAAAGGTTGTTTTAGGGCTTCATTGACATTTGGGAACTAGTATTGACGGTTGCTCTTTTTATAAGGAAATGGCTGACTGAGGTTCTCCATTGACGGTGGTGTAGGACGGTGGGTGAGGAACGAAACAGTGTCTACTTCTTTGATTGGGACGGGAAAATTAAGTCCAGGGTACACGTTGCACATAAACGAACAGGTGACAATTGGAGTTTGAAAAAGAGTAAGCATAAACAACGCCATTGGGGCAAAATTTCTCTCATAAACCACTGCATGCTCATCTTCATTAGCCCAGTTGGTGCAGAAAAGTAGGACGTAAAACACCATTTCATTTTCATTTTACTAAAATCCAAGACATCCAAACTTGACTCCAGCATGAAACAGAAAGATAATTGAAAGAATTTTAAAAAGGCAAGTGTTGATTGACAAGTTAACTCTACATAGGGCAGCTGAGGTCAAATTAGTTTCTCAAGTGCTTCCAAATATCTTGTTAAGTATTTACAATTGTACAAAATGGTCCTTTTTACTGGGGAAATCTTGTAAATAAAGGCAATTAGCATGTGGTGACACCTGTTTACTGACTTGTTGAAAGATTTTCACATTCAGAAGGAGCCCCTGTGAGGAGCTGTCACTGAAGAGATTCTTGATTTATCCCTTGAACTGATATTAGATTAGCTGTGGATTAATTTATTCGGCAAACGTCGTGATTGATATTCAATGTGTTCTGATTATTGGATTCGCTGATGAGGAATAATTTATCGCCATCAGTTGTCAAGTCCCAGGTTTGTGTTTGTTTTCTTCCATTCTGTATAATTTGTCATGTGAAATCTGGAATTTAAAATGAATTCATATCATTTTGATTTCAGTAAAATATAAAAGTGTTCATTTAAATATTTAAGTAACAATGCATGATTTGCATTTTTCGTTAAGATATCAAATTTCTCAAACTTAATCCATGCTTATATGTACTCAGATTAATTATTTAACCATTGATTAAGAAAACAAAGTCATAATATCAACGCTAGATAATTCCTAGCTTGTATTTAATGGGATTTTAAAAAGGCCTATCATTTCTGTTTGCAAGCAAACTATTGAAAGAGAATTGAACCAAACGTAGGTTAGTCTCGAAATGACCTATATTATGTCTAGTGGATGTTGAACCCCATTTCTCTCTCAGACCCTATTTGAATCCTCCTGGGACTGATTTAATTTACAGATTCAGCTTTCACAATCTCTCAACTGGCGATCATTGTCTTAAAACGGATATTATTATTATTAGATAGATTTGTTATGAAATTGACAGATTGCATCTGTTTTTATTTGAGAAAAATGGGATATTTATTATTTGATTGTAAAGAGGAAAAACGTGTTGGAAGATGAGCCATTTTATTTTGAATCATAACAAAAAGAAAGATGTTTAGACTTAGAAACCTGTTTTAAGAACATCTGAACTTACCATGTGGAAACCAGCTGGCAAACTTAGGCGACATGAGATTTGTTCAATTTCGGGACAATGCTAAAAATCGGAAATTGACTTGTTTAAAAGTTGGCACTTGACGTGGATACAGTGTCTGAAGGACATGTGAAGTGAGTTATTCACCAACAAAGGATATTTCTTTTTAGATGTAGAAAAAATTAGGTTTGTAAATTTTAGTGTGCTTGGAAGAATATGTTCTATTTGATTTCAACTTTATTTTTAGCGAGAGGTTTTGAAGTTAAATGGAAACTTAGACTTTTCTGACATGACTTTATTGTTATATGGATTATAATCTTCTGGTATATTAGTGGATATTACTTATATGTTTTACACAACATTGTTATTAAAAAAAAGAGAATCATAGATATATCCATATATCATGTATTATTGAATGACAGAGAAGTAGTTATATCCATATATATATACCATGTGTTATTAGTAACAGAGCACGTATAGTAGTTATATTTATATATTCCATGTGTTA
This sequence comes from Patella depressa, assembly GCA_948474765.1. Classification (NCBI taxonomy): domain Eukaryota; kingdom Metazoa; phylum Mollusca; class Gastropoda; family Patellidae; genus Patella; species Patella depressa. The sequence goes on from OX419716.1 coordinate 14,372,751, forward strand.
TTAGTAACAGAGTATAGTAGTTATATTTATATATACCATGTGTTATTAGTAACAGAGTATAGTAGTTATATCCATATATGCCTTGTGTTATTAAAAACTAAAGAAGTAGTTATATCCATATATACCCTGTGTTATTACAGAGAAGAAGTTACATCCGTATATGGCATGTAGATGACAGGGAAGTAGTTGTGTAAATTGCGTTATTGGACCAGGATCTTGTCCCCAGTTGATAACTCTTTTGTCTTTCACAACAATGAGGACCTATAATAATAAGCAGACACGGATGTTGTCGGTTACCCACAAGTAGGTTGTTTCTATAAATGACTGGTTTATTTCTGAACCTTGATATTTATTTAGATATACCAGAAGAACGTTTGATTAATTTGAATCTGTTTATTTGGATACAACCAGGAACCTTTAAACAATAGGGTACCGATTGATATTTATGGTCTGATCTTGCACAATACTGCAGGCGATAATTACAATGTTTTATTCGTCTTTAAATCTTTGACATCACAGGTTCTAATTATGATAGCGTCTTCATCAGTCCAGATGGTGTTGAAAAGTAGAGTGTTAAATTTCATTTCTAATTATGTTAAAATTCATAAGTGTTTAGTCCATAATTTTCAGAATTTTATTTCTTCATTTGTCTAGAATATATAATATTTATGTTTGGTTTTGCAAAACAAGACAGGGGGTTGGTTGGGAGAATGTTTGAACGTGTGTGGCAAGAAGTAGTATCACCTGTCCTATTCCCATGGGTTTTCTGTAGGTCCTCCAGTTTCCTCCCACTTCTAACAAAACCAACCCGCGAGCGCATTATTGAAATAAAACTGTGCCATGTGTTAGTCCCGATAGTTTGGGTTGAGTGGGAGTTAAACCACATGTCTATGTGTGCCAATTCAAGCCACTGTGTTTCTGTGAGTAAGATTGGCTCATTAATCAGGAGACACACCTTGTTCAATCCTAATGTTGAAAGGATGGAATGATAGTGGTGTCTAGAAATAGATGAGAGACCCGTTGTCTAATCCCAGCGTTGAAAGGAGGGTTCGATAGTGGCATCTGGCACTTAAATGAAGCCATTGCAGTAAAAAATAGACAAAGAGTAAGTGGAAATGACGTAAACCCATTTTTCATTCCCAATTTGAGAGGAGGGTTCGAGAGTGGTGTAGATAGGAGGATCTGGTATGTAAATTGGAAATGATGCTGTCCTAAAGGCAATATTGCCAATATTGCCTTCATAGCACACTGCATGACACATACACGTCTTTATTCAGGCCTGGGAATTTTAGATGTACCTGGCACTAATGAAATAGCACCTGACATTTTCAACTTAGTGTCGGACATGTATTAATAATATCATTAAAAAGACAAATCAGTGCCGGACAAAAAAACAGGCACCAGAGGTTTTGTCCCTGACAAAGCCTGAATCTTTGCCTTATTTCCAGGCTTGTCTTTATTGGTTGGTGCCAAAAAAATGTAGGACGTAAATCCATATATATCAATGTCGGCCGTGTAATTGTTATATCTGTCTACATGAGATTTCCTGTTTCTAATTTTGGTATTTTTATGTATGATGAAAAGTGTATCAAGATAGATTAGGGATATTCTTAGAATTTGCAGGAAAGGTGACCATGTTGTCTAGAGGACTATTCTTGTTTATGTAGCGATAATTATTTCCTCCCTAATTAATTTGTTTCTTCTGGGTAGAAATTTATCACAAATAATGATATTGTTAGGCAGTATATTTGCTATTGTAGTACTATCCTGTTGTAGGTTCAATTGGTACTACTTTAGAGGTGTAAATTCTCTCTTCGGATATAACAGACTTCGAATGATTTTTGAGTTCTTCAATATACCGGAACATAAATATACAGATATCGTCATACAGTACTGACAGGCCAGATACTGCACTTAGTAAGGGATCTTAACTAGTGACTGCCGTCAATGTACAATTTTTGTGATATTTAAGGAAAATCAGACAATAGGATAAAAGCAAAATTGATAAATTTTGTAATTAAAACTGACATGTCGATATATGAACAATGCATAAAAGATTAAACAATAATATAAATCAACAAAAACAATAGATTGGATTAACATCGTTACCAATGACGGCGTGACAAGTGACGACAGGTTAACGACTTACTAACCAGTTGACTGTAAAGTGGTTAATTTAAGAAACATTAATTATATTAGCCATTGGCAGATTATCCCACCATTATACTACCATCATGTTGTGGAAATATAATGAAATGGGGTTTAACGTCCTACTGTTCTGCTCCGACTGGAATAATGAAGACAGACATACTCCATACAGTATGCTATGAAGAACATTTTGCCTGGGCAGCAACACTTTGGCCTACTCTTGTATTGAAATTCAACTCATCAGAGATTTTTTTATGTGCACACCAATGTATACACGGGATCTAGGAATGTTCAATTCGTGCTATCAAGTCTGCAGTTTGTGAGAATATCACAATTTCATGGACATAATTATATGAATCCTTGAAAATTTTCTTCAAATATTTACAGAATTTGTTAAAAAATGCCAGTTATTTAATTGAAAACCCAATTAAAAAAAAACCATTAACACATGTTTGGATGACGATGATTCTCAAATATTTCCCAAATAAATTAAAGAGAATCTTTGCAAACATTGTCAGGTTTGAAGAGGTTTTTGATATTCTAAATCATGCTACTGGACATTACAGGAAGATTTGTGTTGGAACTAGAAAATTTATATACAATCTCATGTACATGAACACCTGAATTCTTGAAAATATTCTTGAAATATTTGCCAGTTATTTCATTAAAATCATTTTTGAATACATTTGATTCTCAGATTGGTTTTAAATCCCTGGTTGTCCTGGTTGTACGTGACAAGGAGTAGGGTCGGCTGTCCAACCTCCTGGGTTTTCCCTGGTTTCCTCTCACTGCTTATGACACCTACGCAAACGAATTATTGAAATAGAATTAAAGTATTTGTTAGTCGCGTAAATTACCTAGTTTGTGTGGCGGTTAAACTCTCTCTCTTTCTCTCTCTCTCTCTCTCTCTCTAGATTCTCAGGTACATCCTTGATAAAGATAACCTTTCAAAAATTGGCAAATTTGAGTAACCATACTACTGGACATTGTGTAGTCTAAAACTACCTGTTAGTGGTTTTACTACTAGAGATATATCAGGCCTTGTCCGTCATAATAACTTGATTAATATGTACAAAAACAAACTACAGCTGTAGCCACTTAATTCTCTCGTTCCTCTCGTACCGCTATCGGCACTCTCGTCCTACAAACTATGTGTGATCCGTTACAAAAATATGGAATGTATTTATGATCGGAGACAGATAAAGGTCGAGAGAAAGATAACATGCAAGATGGCTGAGAGAGAACATGGAACTAAAACCTGCAGTGAAGACGCCAAGGGCCGTGAAAGAAAAACAAATAGGGATCTTGTCTGAATTATTGCTTGAAGTTATTGGCCTGTTTTACATGTCTCAGTTCAGGTTCCTGGAATATGTTAAATACAATTGATGTTGTTCTAGAGAGGGCTACAGGAAGATGTCAGGCATATGGCTTTAAGTGTTTTCTGTGATTTTTGTGCTTCTACCACTCAGATTCCATTCTATAGATTTTACAGATGGCCTTTATGGCTTAACCTAGATAGTTATTAATGTTCTGTAGGTTTTTTTTTTCTATGTTTGACATATATAATACTGAATCTTGTAAACTAATCATCATAAATATATATAGTGATGGAAATCTGCTATAGTCATGCAAAATAATTTTTCACCTGTTCTGAGAAATAGTTAACATCATCAAGTGACTTCTCAATGACACTTATATATATTTTTTATGAACTTTTCTGGTTTTCTCATTACATTTTTGCTAAGGTGTGTGTTTTGTCAGTTCATCTTGAGAAGTTCCCCCAAATTTTGATGTGTTTTCTTCTTAAATTATTTACTGCATATAAACTTTGTGGTTTTGTATTTATCAGTTCATTTGATTACACAGTTTTATGGATAACAATCGCATTACTATACACACTTAATGTTTCCAAACAATTTCACTGGTCAAGATCAATCGTTAAATGCCATTCAAAGTTTATAAAAATCATGAATGTTTTAAATTGTTTCAGTGGCATTCAGTAATGGAACTGAAATTACACAAGACACAATTTTGTGGAATTGAGTTACTTAATAAAAACCAATTTTTCGACTAGACTTCTGTAATCTTTTTTTACAATTCCAAGATGGCGGCAATGACGTCAGACTCATATAGTACTACATGTATACTACCTGTTTTACTAATCATTGTCACTGGACAAAACCATCCATAAATTAACTACAATATAGCCCTTTATAAAACTATTGTAATGAGAAACTATGTACAAAGTTTGTCAACTCGGGACCAGGACTTCTTTTTTGAGAACCATCCTAATCCTGAAGTCTCCACTTTATTTGTATACTTTTAAACTTTTTTTTTAACTACTGTGGTTTATTGAATGGGGTGGGTGGGGGGGGGTGAAGAATGGTTAAATAAAGATGCAAGGTCTGTCATTGAGTCTACTGGTGAGATTTTGAGTAGGGTGACCTGTCCAAACTCGCATGTTTTCTTCCCACAACTAAAGATTCATGAAATTGAACCATATGTTAGTCCCTTTATGACCACTTTCTTTGTCTTTCATCGTTTATTGAAAGTAAAAGGATTCTAAAAGGTAATTATAACATTTTAACAAGTAAATTTTGAAAGTTTTTATCTCTGTACATATCTTTATGTTTTGGTCTCAGTAGTTTGAGTATAACTGCATTGTATACATATTTTAAAATTAAACCATGAGATATGTATGCAGTGAATGTGTTGTACCCATTAAATTTTGAGTAATTCATTAAAACAAAATTTGTGGTTGCACTAGACTTCTTCAGATTTTATTTTTAGTAAATGATGATATAAATTTAATGTGTAAGACACTTATTATAACGGTCTGATAACGCTCACTCGGAGATGGCGATGATATTATCGTACTCATCATCAGTTTATTTATAAAAGGAAATATCAAGAGATGATGGTATATGAAAGTTTGCTGTTTTAGTGAGAGAGAGTTTATACAGGTATCGTGGAGATAAGACAAAAAACACTTCCTTTTATTCCTCCTCTTCTGAAACTCTTTTAAGAGAGCATTTATTTTATTTGGGTTGTACATATGAAATAGAATGGGTGTTTAACGTCCTGTATTTCAACTCCATCTGGAATAATGAAGAAGGCATATACCATGGCCTACTTCTATTTCTTTTTCTAAACTGTTATGAGTTCTTTTACATGTACCACTACTAGGGGAAACCAAGCTGGAATATCCTTAGGGAACTTTCAAGCCCCAGATCGCCTTTCTCACTGAGCCTCTGTGGCTCCCTATTTGGATTTTTATACCTGTGCATACACAAAGGATGAATTAATTTCAACAGATGTAACAAGACTTTAAAGGGACCATAACACTCTTTATGGCTTGGCAGCTCTAAGTATTAAAATGTCCTACTTGTTGTGTAAATTATCCATTACATCCTATTTTACTTGCCCAGGGGGTTCGGAAATATTTTAAAATCCAAGTCACATTTGAAGAGGTTTATGTTAACCTTATCAAATCATGTAGTTGAATTTTTCCAAATTTTTATATTTTTATATTAGGTGTGTTAACATGAAATTTGTACCATCAATTATTTGGAATATTGTAAAATAATACAATTTGTTGACCAGAATAAAGATTGGGACATATTATTCCGTTACAATAAGAGTGGTATTGAGGCTTTAAACAATTGTTTATAATTTAGATTAGGATTGGTCGATTTTAATTATTCTGTGACAAATTTGCTCATCTGAGTATCCAAAAGTCTATATTTGTCTTTTAGTCTGAAATATTGTTCAACCTCGTGGGTTTCCTCCGGGCACTCCGGTTTCCTCCCACTGCTAAAGACCCCTAAGCGCAAGCGAATTATTGAAATAAAATTAAACCATATGTTAGTCCTGAAATGACCTAGTTTATGTTGAGTGGACGTTAAACCCCATTTCTCTCTCTCTCTCTGAAATATTGTTAACTTCAATCAAACCATTTTGTTGAAAGAAGAGTAGAGGTTTTAAACCTATGTTAGATGTGTTTATAACATGCTGTGTTGCACCAATAACCAATCTATTCAGTTTCTTCGTCAAGTTAATTTAATCTCCATGTTGATATTACTAGTTTTAAATTTCACTTCTTTTCCTTTAAAAATACCATACATCGTACTCATCAGTCATTTGTTATCTGTTTTATTTTTTTAACTGAATATATAATAATTATAAACACTGAATTTATACAGCATAAAAACACTCTGTTGAGTTTCTATTATGCTTTCACAAAAGTTTTTCATTCTTGTAAGGAAAAACTTCATTGAATAATTGTGATCTTAATTCTATTTTGAAAATCATTATTGAGCTTGATTGTCTAATGATTTTGGAGTGGCGAAATCCAAAGGAACGGTGCCGCATACCAAAATGATTTCTTTGTCCTTTCAAGTTTGGTTGCAGGTTGATGGAACCTTGACTTCTGTTGCGATACAGGTTCTGGTTGGTTTATGTGGAGTTATTAAATCACAAAGGTATTGAGGTATGAAATATAATGGGGTATAACATCCTACTGTTCTGCCTGCTCGGATTGTGCTAATGAAGATAGACATACGCCATGCCAGTATGCTATGAGTGAATTTGGCTCGATCAGTGCCCCTCTTTCCTGCACATAAGATAAGATAAGAAGTTTATTGCATCAAAACGTCTATTATGGACAGCATGCATACATATACATTTACATTTGATAATACATGTACATACACAATACATCCATACAAACAATATACTACATATATATCTAAGGCGTTTCAGTTGGATGATGTTGCCACCAAATTTGATTTCGCTCTTGTATCAAAAGCTATAAACACATATATGACAATGGGGTACCACACCAGAAAATCCTGATGAATTTTCTCTGTGCCAATGCAGGGATCAAACACAGTTCCAGGTTAGCGAGCTAACAGCCTACTCAATGAGCCACCCTGGCTTCCTGTCATGACAGAGTGTTTCTGTTTGAATGAATGGTGCAGAAAACATGATGATGAATGTTTATTGACAATCATAAACAAAACTTATATTTGCCATAAATTTTGCAAGTTGGTAAATTTGATAAATTGTATCGCTTTTAATATCACCATTGGATAAAACGCTTGCTTTGTGTAATATTTTAAAGTTGTAGAATACATAAGAAGTTCTTTCACACGCTCTGCATATGTAGCTAAAACAAATACCTGAAACTGTTGAGAAGATAAATGTTACCATTATACCATACTTTTGTTTTGGTAAAGTGTGGTATATGTATTAATATATCATCTTTATATTACTCATCTTTAGCCTCGCCCACTTTACACAACAATCTACGCAGTATACAGCTCAATAGATAAAAATGTATAGACAGTTACTTAGTTTGATCTGATTATATTGATGGAGATATCAAGGCGTTTGTTTATCCGTGAAATAATCTACCTTGTTATACTCATGTTCTACTCATGTTCGGCATGATAGAGAAAGTCATGAGTACAGACAAGTTGATTTGGATAGGATTTGATGGAACGACACAGCGCAACAACGTAAAAATCCACTAATAATACAGAAGATAAGATAAACTCTTTAAGACAAGGTGATCATACAACTCCTCGTACCTACCTACAAATAACATGAAACTATTAATAGAACAAGCAAGTTAAAAACAGAATATGTCTGCAAGTGGTTGCCTCACTTTCACCATATTTGGTGCCACTGGCAGTAATATTTATAGGTTAGTCTCAGGTCATATTGTGAAAATTGTTATGGGATGAATGAATAGAAATGGTTTCACTTCTGATGTCTTCCGTCTTGCCTCCAGCTTTAGTGGATGATTCTAGAGACTTCCTTTGAGCAAGTTTTGTAATCATTTGATTTAAATATAAATTACTAGCCTATAGTATAACTTCCTAAATTTCAATTAAATTGATCCCACACTATACTGTACATAGCTTGACATAAACTAATTCTTATTCTCATTGAAATAAAGGCACAGCACTACCACACAATTATCTGATTTGATGAAAGCCAAATCCTGGGCCACTTTTTAATCCGACTGAATCCAATATTTAGAGACTTTTGAGTGATTTTACAGTGTGGATGGCGGGCCAGGCAAGGATCTGTATCGAATCAAATGCTGTTTCCATATTGGCGTTGGGGGTTGGGATGGCCTAATGGTCTAGAGTGCCGCTTCGACCTCTAGCTGGCCGGTCACCTCTGGCTTGCGGCTGTGGTTTCGAGCCCTGGTGTGAGCGTATGTGGCATGGAGATAGGGGCGCCTTCCCAACCTCGTGGGTTTCCTCCGGGCACTCCGGTTTCCCCCCACTGCTAAAGACCCCTACGCGCAAGCGAATTATTGAAATAAAATTTTAAAAAAAACATATGTTAGTCCCGAAATGACCTAGTTTGTGTTGAGTGGACGTTAAACCCCATTTCTCCCTCTCTCTCATATTGGCGTGAACATAAAAAATTAATTGGAATTCGAATTAAGAGTAGGCCACAATCCTTTTACCCTTCATATCATGCTGCATGGCAAATTTCTGCCTTCATTAGCCCAGTTGGTGCAGAACATCTGGGTGATAAACACTGTTTCATTTTACTTAGAGACCTGATGAAGCCATCTTTAAACATAGTAATACTATCACAGACATTAATACATGAAACAGTCTTGAGACATAAATAGGTACTACATTAATACACATGTTTATTTACAACAGCGGTTGATGAAGAAGATAAATTTGTTATTTTGAAGAAAGTAGTATTCACAAACAAATTACTCTGGCATTAGATTTATCAGCATAGTATAGTATAACTTAAAAGTTCTAATTAAAACATTATGTAAAGTTGTTGTAACCTCTATGGCATCAATAGTAACCTACCTTGTCCTTTTATTAGGGAGAGGGGTTTTACATAGGCCTAGCCGTTCAGACATCCTGAATAAAATATTATATAAAAAAAAAAGAAGTGAAAAATGACATGAAATGATGTTTCATTCTACTTTTCTTCACTAGCCAGACTAATAAAGTTGAGCATATTTCTTACTGTGAATTATTGGGAAGATTTTGCCTGGGCAGCAGCGTTTCAGTCTGCTCTTAATCAAAATGACTTCATAAATAGAGGCTATTGGCAGCCGAAAAGTTCAGAATGTATGTCATGGAGTCAGTGGTGTTTGTTTCAATTTCCACTTGTACGTGACAAGCACTAGGGTCGCCTGTCCAACTTTGTGGGTTTTCCTTAGGTCTTCCGGATTCCCCCTGCTGCTAAAGACGCTTTTGAAATCAAATTGAACTTTGTGTTAATCCTGAAAGGAGCTAGTTTGGGGTCATGGACGTTAAACCGCATTTCTCTCTCTCTCTCTCTCTCTCTGTCTCTCTCCATGAATACAATATTCAGTTGACACAGCACATTAATAACAAGTATAGAACAATATGTAATTGGAGCAATAATAATGATAATACAACATAAACAGTTGTTCTAGCTATTATATGAAATAATGATGGAGAATAATTACATGTCCAGACACCTGTTACATAGTTCCATATTAATATTATACGCTATATTAACCATACTACCATGTGAAACCACAGTGGCTCTTGGACAGATGGGTGGCCAAATGCTTTAACATGTGGGCTTTGGATCATAAGGACTGTCATTAAAGCAGGAATTTCATAAGTCAAAACATATTTTTTTCTATATCTTTTGCTCAATAGGTTGTCAACTCACTATACAATCATAGGCATTATTTTCCACACTTAAACATCTTTCACATTGGAAATAATAACACAATTACAACCCTTGTTTTTCCATTCTCCTCATGCAATAGCTATCTTCAAACGTTTGAATTTCAAGGTAGGACTGTTTATAGATACCAACTATTTTAAGGTTTGTACATGACAAGGAGTAGGGTCGTCTGTCCAACCTTCTGGGTTTTCTACGTACAATCAATTTATTGAAATATAATTGCACCATATGCAAGTCTGGTCTGGTCTGTGTTGAGTGGACGTGAGTAATGCGGTGATGCACTAACCATGAGGTCCCAGATTCAATCCTGGTGTTGGCTTACTAACCAGGACATCCCAGGTGCTGGCTATACGATGTCCTCTGTCCTGCACCACTGACAAAGGAGAACAACACTGGAAATTCCTGATGAGCCCTCGTGGTTAGCGAGTCAACGTCTTACTCACTAAGGCATCATATGTGGCTCTCTATATTGCAATAGTAAGTGTGGAATAACTTCACAACACTGGAAATTCCTGACGAACTAATTTGGCAAATGCTGGGATCGAACACAATCCCTCATGGTAATCCATCCAGCCAATTTCTTACTCACTGAGCCACTATAGCTTCCTATAGAACAGTAGTAATTTCGGGATAACTACACAACATATAACCCAGAAGAAAAACCACAGATACATCACACATGAACATTGAACAATTTAAGCAACAAAGTCACTATCAGATCCAGTAAATATATCTGGTAGGGGGATGTAGGACACATAAGAATTATTGAAAACAATGATCGTTCTATTATATATTATATTTATCAATATCACTATTTATATTTATTATCTCGTCATTTTCTGTTCAGTTGTTGGCTTATTATGGAACAAATATATATCTATTTGAGGTCATCCACCCCCTTAACAACCACTGTCACACCTGCGTTCTAGACATAGAAGCCCTTAAATACTTCTAGGACGATTATTGATTTACGACTATATTAAAACAAGGGTAGCTAATTTTAGAATAGGATCTAGGGGGTCATTGTCTGATACACCCATCTTTATTAGCCCAGTTGGCACAGAAATGAAATGGGCTTCAACGTCTGCTGTTTAGAACCAACTGGACTACTGCCATACAGTGTTCTATGAGGAACTTTTTGCCTGGACAGCGGCACTATGCACTACTCTTATTTCTAATCCAAACAATTCAAGGATTCTTTTACGTTCGCGCCAATGTGTACGTGGACCTCAGTTTTTTTGGTCCCATCCAAAAGACTATATGTTGTCCTTTACCAGGTCCTCTTTCATTCACCCCCGACAAGGAGAAATTAGGCATGTAATTAGTCCTGGAAATCAAAAACCATTCTTAGACATTCTAAGGTACAATTCCACTGGTGTCTTTTAACCTGGGGAGGTTGGGATGGCCTAGTGGTCTAGAGTGCCGCGCTTCGACCTTTAGCTGGCTGGTCACCTCTGGCTTGCGGCTGTGGTTTCGATCCTGGTGTGAGTGTATGTTTGCATGGAGATAGGGGCGCCTTCTCCCACTGCTAAAGACCCCTATGCGCAAGTGAATTGTTGAAATAAAATTAAAAACCATATGTTAGTCCCAAAATTACCTAGTTTGTATCAAGTGGACGTTAAACCCCATTTCTCTCTCTCTCTCTCTCTCTCTCTCTCTCTCTCTCTCTCTCAAAACATCAGGTACAACTTGAACACATCGTAATATCCATGTAAGGATGTTTCATCCAAACAATTACAGCTGGAGGTTCAAGGTTGTAACCTTAGATACGTTGTGTCTTATTAGGACTTGTGCACATGCCCACCCCCTTTTACCAAGCGTACCACACCTCCAAGAACACCTACGTAATGTGCTCGAAGCCCTTCATAACTAGTTGTCCACTGGTTATTGATTTATGGTTCATTTCTCCACTTCATTTTGTTTACATTTCAAGTCTGTGAAGTTGTCTGTCAATGTGATTATAAGTGTTTGATTATCTCATTTCAGGGTTTACGAAAGGACAGTCTTGCCCGTTTCAGTACGTCGTGTCCAGCCCTTGATGTAGAGGGTCGAGAGTCACCTTCAGCTTCAATAGATGAAGAAGGTAGGGTCTTTTTATCTTATAAACTTTTTTTTTAACAAAAATATCTTAAAACTAGACCTGCATGCAGGAATGACGGGTTTCACTGGTGCCACGTTAACTTTAAACTTATGTCACTTTCGCTCCCATGTTGCCCTTGAACCAATGGCACCGATAAACAGATTTCCACATAAACATTGCACACATCAAATAAAAGGGAAACGGAATCAACAAAAATCCAGCAATATCAATTCATTTTATACATTTGTAACATGTAATTGATCCTGATTAAATTACAGTACTTCCGGTGATAATAAAAATGTTCAATTAGTTTCATGAAATCAGAAATGGCATAAGATATCATATAGTGAAAATTTTATGTAAATCGAAAAATAATTGCCACTTTTATTGACCAAAAAACTTGAAAAGTGACTTGTAGAAAATCGGCTATTTCTCTGCAACCGTACACGTTAGAAACCATTTTGTGGTATCTGTATGATCGTATGGGTTCATTCTATTTGTTGATTGGCATCAAATATCATAATTTGAAAAAGATTTCAAAACAGACTCATTTGAATAAAATATCTCTTTTGAAGGCTAAAAATACAGTTTTTGCCAAAATAACATTACTTCCGGTGTTACTAAAATGTTAAATTAAGTTTATAATATCGTCTATGACATTAGGCATCAAATGATGAAACTTTTATGAAAATCGAATAATAATTGACACATTTACGGGCCAAAAACCTTTAAAAGTGATTTGTAGAAAACCGCCTATATCTCGGCAACCGAACAAGTTAGAAACAATTTTATGATATCTGTATGATCATATGAGTTTTGTTAATATGTGAATTTAAACCAAAAGTTAATTTAATTATTACATATGACATAATTCTTGGTTGAAAAAAATATCGATTTTAAAAGTTAAAAATGGAGTTTTTGACTAAATGTCGTCAATTCCGGTGTCAATTTTAAATAGTAATCAACATGATATGATGCACACTTACTTTTTGAATCAAATGATGTCACTTTTGTGAATATCCATTAATAAATGACTATTTTACAGGCAAAATTACGAAAACAGTGACTTATGCAAAACTGCCCATTTCTCGGCAACTGCTTATATTAGAAACTAATTTTAACATACATTTTCTGCGTATGGATCAAAGCTACACGTTTATAAAAGTTACGTAGAAATATTTTAAAATCTGAAAAGCCTGAATGGGTTGTAAAAGGTCAATTTTACACCTTTTTTCAACTCTTAATCGAATTTGCTCGAAAATGAAATCGAAATTAAAAAAAATGAGCTCACACTTTTTTGCGCCTTTAAAGGGCACACTCTTTTTGTTATATCAAGTTTTTAAAAAAATAATATTTTCTCTTGAAAAATGGTACCTAACTGTCAAAATTGAAGACTCGGCATCAACAAACTACGCTCACCATTTGAATAAAGACAAACACGTTAATCTGACCCTTCAAAAGTCTGCATTGATTAATACATGAAACAAATATAATATCCCTTCTTTCATTCTTTCCCCCATTTTGGCCAAATGTGAAAAACGTACTAAGGGATACACGACATGTACATAATCACTGACGCCGACGGGTAATAAATAATATTAAGATACTAGATCATAGCCCACAATTTGCAAGCGATGGATAGTGAACAAGCTAAACAAATGGCGATTTTTCATACAATCATATTTAATTCAGGAAGATACAATCCGATATGTGCTAATTACCACAGGAACCAATCCATTTTATACATGTGTTACATGTAAGTGATCCTGACCATATCACAGTACTTCCAGCGATAATGAAAATATTAAATTAGTTTCTTAAAATCAGAAATAATAATCACATGGAGAAAATTTTATGTAAATAGAATAAGAATTGCCACTTTTATAGACCTCAAACCTTGAAAAGTGACTTGTAGGAAATCGTCCATTTCTCTGCAACCATACAAGTGATAAACCATTTTGTGGTATCTGAATGATCGCATGGATTCATTCTATTAGTTGATGCGAACTAAATATCATAATTTTAAATATATTACAAATCAGACTCATTTGAAAAAAATACCTGTTTTGAAGGCTAAAAAAATACAGTTTTTGCCAAAATATAATTACTTCCGGTGATACTGAAAATGTTAAATTAGTTCTATTAAATCATAAATGACGTAAGATATCATACAGCGAAAATTTTATGAAAATCGAATAATAACTGACACTTTTATAGACCAAAATCCTCGAAAAGTGACTTGTGGAAAATCGCCCATTTCTCTGTAACCGTACAAGTTAGAAATCGTTTTGTGATATCTGTATGATTGCATGGGTTCATTCTATTTGATGAATAGAATCAAATATCATAATTTGAAGAAAAAAAACAAGTACGACCCATTTGAATAGAATATTGTTTTTTAATGCTAAAAAGTAAGTTTTGAGCAAATGACGTCATTTCCGGTGGCAGCGTATGAGGTAGAATGGTTTGACCTGGTCCACTATGGCATTAGGCATCCAATGGTGAAAGAAAATTGAAAATCACATAATAATTGATTCTTATGCAGCCAAAATAACGTGAAAAATGACTCATGCAAAATTGACTTTTTCTCGGCAACTGCGCATATTACAAATTAATTTTCACATACATTCTCTTCGTATGGGTTATTGCTAGGAGATTATTAATGTTACGAAGATATATTTATTAATATGAAGACGCTGGATGGGTTGTAAATAGCTTATTTTGACACCTTTTTTCACCCTTTAATCCAAATTGCCCGAAAACGAAATTGAAATTAAAAAAACTGAGCGCGATGTTTTGTGCGCCTTTATATGGCACATCTTTGCAATCATATTAAATTTGAAAAAAATAATTTTTGCTTTCAAAAAGTGGTACCGAACTGTTAAAATTGTAGTTTTTGCTAAATTTACGTCACTTACTGTGCCGACAGGATACTTTGCCGGTAACAAAAAAAATGACATTTTGGACCATGGAGCATACAAACTTTGTTTTATACAAATCGGACAATAAATAATTTATATAGAACCGATAAACTGAATTAGCCAATAGCGACCAAGGAAAATTATCCAGAAAAAAATTGTTCACCTTTTTGCCCAAACCAGACGACCTTTTAACCCTTGGTAAAAGGTCATTAAAAAATATTCATTAATAAAAAAGTTTTTTGTCAAAATTTAAAATTTCAAAATTTGGCGCCTTATTTTTCCGAAGATTCGGCGAAATTTAAAACTCTAAAGACCCGTAGCTATGTGCCATGTCTCTGGCTATGTCAAAAACTATCAAACGATAAAATCCAACAATTGTTGTTAATATTACGGCAATATTTCAAAAAACGACAACTTCGGTGATTTCGGACATTTCGCGTTGTCGCAGAATGCCGGAAATAGCTTTAATCTCTAAGTCACACCCACTTTCGCAGTATAACTCAAGACATTGCATCGATCCGACAAGTAGTTCCTGAGATATAAGCAAATTGGAAAAAAAAAAATAATAATAATAAGAATAATAATAAGAAGAATTTTAACAAAAACAATAGTGTTTCACACAAGCTACGCAGTGTGAAACCCTAATAACATTACATTTTATTTCATATATATTCTGTAGAGAACACCCTGGAAACAATTTAATAATAAGTACAGAAAAATTACAGTTTATGACAAAAGTTTAGGGACACCTTGTGAAATTTCCTAATTTTGACAATTTTGTTTCGACCGAAGAATTCTAAGAGTTTGTTTGTCCTAGTGGAATGAAACTCTGTATATGCAATCTAGAATATTTTATTTTCGAAGTCAACTGACTTTGACGTTTCATACGGCGACGTCGCAGTTGATGAGTCCATATGCAAGTAAGATCATAAGGTATGGCTCTTTGCACAGTAAAGGGACAAAACATAATCAACTTGGACATGCTGTAAATAAAAATGATTATATGTATATTTGTTATGTTTTTGTTATTGTTTCTAATTGATACATGGTTGGGGAGACAGAAAAGACAATATTAAATAACTGCATGGAAATTATATATTATTTTTTCTCAAAATAAAGATTGAAACCCTTATGATTTGGATTGAGCCTAACTCCCGAAAAATAATAGCTATTGGATAAGGCTTCGGATTTTCAACAATGTTTGAATTATTTGGATAAAATTGGTCTATAATGCTTAATGCTGAATTAGGACAACGCTGCAATGGTTATGGACTGTAAAAATAAACAATATCATGTTGGGAGTAATATGTCCTTTTACTGTGCAAATAGCCGTATGGTTTCCATTTACCACTCCTGGATTTTCTCACCATCCTCTGGTTTCCTTCCTTGGACTCATATATACACACTAGTGAATAACTGAAATAAAATTGAACCATATGTTAGTCCTGAAATGATCTGGTTTGTGTCGAGTGAACATTACCCTCCATTTCTCTCTCTATAACTGCAAGAAGTGTTTTATTTAAAACTTGAATTCAGTGATCAAAAGAAACATGAATGTGAAGAAGATGTAGTTAACAACAGTATTGTCTGTCATGATAAACTATTAGTAAGGCTAGTCCCATATTTGACATTTCAAATTTGGTTATTTAGTTACCATTAAAAGGGGGAGATGTCAGCTTTAATTGGTATTTTGTTATTCTATTGGAATATAAATAGTTTATTTACGTTATAAAGGGACATCTGGGGATCTTGTGTTCAGTCCTGTATTTTGTTGACCGAGAAAGACATGTATAGTTGTTCAGATGAGACAAAAAAAAAGAAACAAATTCCCATGCAAACATTGGCATGCATGAAAAAAAACCCCAAGCTCTTGGCAGTTGAAATTCAATATTTGCGTAGTCCATGGTGCTGAAGTCAGTCAAAATATCCCTCACAGCACACTGTACAACCTATTTCATTTTACTTTATAAAGGGACAGTTTTGTTATTCTATTGTATACTAGAATTGATTCTGGTATTGACCAAGAAAGTTCATCTGGATTTGCGGGTGGATGGACAGCCTTTCGAGGAATAGTATCTGTTCATTCTGATGATCCCGTGTACATGTGAAAGAATCCTTCTCAGTTGGAATTTGAAAGACACTGTTTAGGCAGAATTTCCCTTATATCCCTGATGACATAGTGTTTAGTTGATATGTTGAATCCAATTCCTCCCGTGTGAAGACCATCTCTTTAAGGTTAACAGTAAGCTTGTTATATAATTGTACTATACCCGATCTATCAGCTGTTTTCTGTGCAGGAGGCACGAGAGTAAATATAGATGACTCATGTCGGTATATTTGCCGTAGGACCATAATATGTATAATGTTTCTGGTGAATATATAGGTATATTAGTGTAATAGGAGGATATTCATCTTGGGATATAAATTTTCAATTTCGAAATTCAAAGAAAATTGATACCTTATCAGATGAAAAACAAAGAGTTTCCTGAAAGGAAGGATGCTTTGAGTGTTATAGACAAGTTATAATATGTGACTTTAACAAAATTTTATTAGGATCAATATTTATTAGGAATGGTATGAGGTGTTCCAGAAAGAGTAAGCTACATGTCTAATTAGTATGAAATGATTTAAGATTTATTTGTCATTTGAGTATTACTGGTATTTTGTACGATATTCTGTGATGATATGCGACTCTAACAATATTTTATCAGGATGGGTAATAATTAGAGGTGTTATAGGATGTTCTATTATATCCAACACTACTTTTGGCAAAAGATCTTTATGTCATGCAACACTATTTTTGTGGAATAAGCTCTTAAGTGATATTTCAGAATTTAGATGGCAAATTAAAGCTGAATTATTTTTAATCCTAACCATTTATAATGCTTTTATGTTCTTCCTTTTGTCTTTGACTGTATTTTATCTTGTATATGTATATCATTGTTTTACCTTTTTAAAACTCCATCCATCGGGCTCTTGGCTGGATTTTTGGGGCTATGTTAGTTAATCATATTAATTATATTCTAGAAAGAGTATGATTCATGTATGAAATAAATTGTTTTGAAATATTGTGAAATCTCTAGAGGGAATATTGGTCCGAAAATGGTTCAGTTTTATTCGTTTCGTATTTACGATGAATTTATGAATTTTCGAATCCCCGGTTGTACATGGCAAGGAGTAGGGTCGCCTGTCCAACCTTGTGGGTCTTCTCCGGGTACTCCAGTTTCCTCCCACTGCTAAAGACCCCTACGGTCAAGCGTATTATTGAAATAAAATTAAACCATATGTTAGTCCCAAAATGACCTAGTTTGTGTCGAGTGGACATTAAACCCCATTTCTCTCTCTCTCGGATTAAATCATTGAAAAATTGTCTGAAAATGCATTTGAAGATCGTGCATCAGCGACTTCAAGGTTTGTTTGATTCTTTATATAGTTAAATATTATTTATAAACCGTTTTTATGTCTGTTTTCAGATCATCATAAGTCTATGCTTGACTTGGCTGAAGATTCTCAACAAAATGAAGGTCTGGACGTGGAAACCACCCAGTGTCATAACAGGAACTTTCTGTCTCCCAATTCGTCTACAGACACTGTAGATCCAAATATCCGAATCTGTATTAACGGAGTTACTGTGGATAGTTCTACGGATTACGCTGATCAGTTACAAGGTGATAAGTATTCAGACGGATATTTAAATTCAACTTATAGCAGTAATGAGGCTAACGGTAATTGTCCAAGAAGACGGAGCTGGTGTCCTAATAATAACGTAGAAGATTCGGATCAGACTAATCGTCAGACGTCCAGAGCTAGAATGTTAGCGCTTACTGGCAAAAGGTACGAGTAAATTATATAATATGTTTGAACTGACCAGCACCTTGATTAGTGTGATTAGTTCGTAAATAACAGATGATTACATACAAGGTTATAATTTCATATCATTAGGTCTGTCTGTAGTGACCAGCGCTAAAGGCAAAGTGCTAAAATCATAAATCTGCAACGTAATGACTGCCCGGGATCCGCTCGTTACATCTGTTTCAATTTTCATAGAGTACACGCAAATAATTGGATTAACCTGGCATGGGGTTTAACGTCAGAGCTCAGTGCTCCCCCAAATATTCAGTTGCCTGACTCTACGAGCAAGCAGTTCACAGAAATTTGGGAAGTCGATGCACTTCCAGCTATTCCACTGAACACTTAATGAACAGGACAAAAAAACTTTAATCTATAGTACAAAGAATCTTAATATTATTAATATTCAAATCATTTATTATTATTATGAACAAAGCAGTAGATTTGAATTGGTGGTCTAACGTCTGTGCATTAAATCATAAGATCTGTTTTTGAGTCAATGCTTGCATACGGTGATTAGTACGGGTTGCCTGCCTAACCTCATACGTTTTCTCCATGTCCTTAGGTTATTAACTGCTGCTACAAACCCCTATTCACAAGCGTGTTATTGCAACAAGATTTACTGTAGGTCAGTTCCAAAATGACATTCGCCTGTCCAACCTTGTGGGTTTTCTCCAGGTACTCCGGTTTCTTCCCACTGCTAAAGACCCCTACGCGCAAGCAAATTATTGAAATAAGATTAAACCGTATGTTAGTCCCAAAATGACCTAGTTTGTGTCGAGTTGAGGTTAAACCCCATTTCTCTCCCTCTCTTCAAAATGACCTTGTTTATTTGTGTTAAACTCTCTCTCTCATATAAAAAGTTTTAAAAAAAGACAAAATGCATTTTTCTCTATTTTATAAAAAAATTAATGAAGAAATGAACATCCATCAGTGAATTATTGAATTAATCCTACAACATATATAATCAAATAGATTTAATGTTTATTTATACAGTCGACAACCTATTGAGTATTCTGTCTCTACCTAATAGAATCTAGTTATCTATAAGAACCGATTTATATCTCCGTGATTATAGTTTACGCCATGGCCCTACTGTCATTTATAAAGCAGAAAATCATTGGATAGGAATTACCTGGTTGGAGGTCTTTAAATCATGAAAATGAAAATTACAGGTTTTGGGCTGAATTTTAAATTCGTATTTACAATAATTTTAGAGACATATTGACTCCGGAATTTGTAATTACTATGAAAAAAATAGGATTATAGGCCTAAGCAATTTGAAATGGAGGACGAAAATTACGAGTATCCCATATTTGGCTGTCATGATATATTTTGTTCTTCCTCCTTCCCCCCAATTCTAACTGAAATGATTATGTTTACGATTTATTCTGTAGTATATTTTGTGGGGAGTTTGACGTCCCAATGGTTAGTGTGTGCGCATTGTTTTATAAGGGTCCTCCCCGAAATTACCTAGTTAGTTTTGAGTGGACGTTAAGCCCCATTTAACTCTCCTGTATACTTTGTTGTATTTTATGTATTTTGTTAGCAAATGTATCACAGAACACATAGTTTAAATTGAAATTTGAGTAATTGTCGATCATAGAAATTGCTATGATGTCTGGAGGTTACAACTAATCTCGAAAGTCCTGTTGAGTTGTAGTTTTTGTAGTCTAAGCCACTTGTTTGCTTTCAGAAATCAGGTTGCACTAATTGGCAATTATGGTGGTTGAGGATGTGCTTGGATTGTTTAAATATCCCCACCTAGCTTAGATTGATTGAGCTTCTTTAAGGCTACAATTGTTAGACACATTTTTCACACCGTTATCTGTGATCATATGCAAATCTCAGGAAAATGAGGTTTAACGTCCTACTGTTTTGCACTCACTGGGCTAATGAAGACAGGCATACGCTATACAGTGTGCTATGAGGGAAATGTTGCAGTCATGGGTTCTTTTACATGCACATAAACTTGTATACAGGAAGGGAAATCTGAAGAATTTTTGTTAAGTATTCTATGACTTTGTCTCACTAATCCAAAGCAATCTGGGGTTACTTACAATCAACCCTCTCATGACATACTTGGTAATTTAATTCTGTCATGAGATTCAGTTCCGGTTAAATTAAACCCTACTATGACATTCCGGTTAGATTGAACCCTTTCTTGTGAAATGCCTGATATTCCAGTTAAAATGAACACTGTTGCAACATTGTGGTCAAATTGAATTTAGCCATGAAATTGCTGTTGAATTGAAGCCTGTCACAACATTGTGGTTAAATAGAACCCTGTCGCAACATTATGGTTAAACATAACCCTGTCATGACATACTGGTTAGATATAACCCTGGGGGTTGGATGGTTGAATGGTTAGCATGTGCGTGCTGTATCATAAAGCCTGTCATTGAGTCGACTGGCGTGGTTTCGAAACCCCTGTTGTACATGACAAGGAGTAGGGTCGCCTGTCCAACCTTGTGTGTTTTCTCCGGGTCATTCGATTTCCTCCCACTGCTAAAGACCCCTATGCGCAAGTGAATTATTGAAATAAAATTAAACCATACGTTAGTCCTGAAACGACCTACTTTGTGTGTGTGTGTCTCTATATAAAACCATGTCACAACATTGTAGTAATACATAACTCTGTCACAACATTTTTTCTCAAATTGAAACCTGCTGTGACAGTTTTAAATTGAAGTCTGTGGTGACATATTTTCTTGCACTATTATGCAATAATCTTATATTTGCAACCTAAGGGCATGTTATTGAAAAATCTTTTCATAGACAAATTCTATTAAAATGATCGATATTTCATGTGTAATGGGTTCTGCAAGGCCAGACATCATTTATTAAATACAGAACCAAGTTGATCTCAGTGTCCTAACAACACTCTTATGACAAATTATTTTTCTGTAAGAAATCCTTTATGCTGACAAGGTATTTTATTTTTAAGAGAAGTCTTAGTTAGATCTGATTAATTTATTAATCTGCTCAGATTGTTGTGTAGATGAGACGTTGAAGAGGTCACATGATGTCTGTGAGTCCGAGCCATTCTTGTTTAAATGCGTTATTTGAGATCCATCAAACTTGTCTAGTCATCAAATTTCCTCCACCTTCAGTTTGTATTTGCAAAATGGATTTATTGATGACGTTAAAAGTACAATGTTTTTACGCTGAAAGAAGTTATTCACTTGTCTGTTTTCTGACAAAATGAAGAAGTGATTAACACATTGATTCATTTCCTTATTACTTCAACCACAAAAACATTTTGAGTAAACCGGATTTTGAATAATCAGAATAACGACATCAATCACCGATAGCGTCACACGATTTTCGTACAACTGTACTGTTTCTGTTTTCGGTTGAATTTGAACTATTTTTCTTTCATTTTAGAGAGCGGCAGATTGTTGGGGGTGGGGGAATGGTTGGGGGTGGGGGAATGGTTGAATTGTGAGCATGTGCGTGTTTAATATCATAAGGTCTGGCATGGTTTCGATTCCCTAGTTGTACGTGACATGGAGTAGGGCGGCCTGTCCAACCTTGCGGTTTTCTCCGTGTACTCTGATTTTCTTCCACTGCTAAAGACCCTATGAGTAAGCAAATAATTAAACTAAAATGGGAACAAATTTAGTCCTGAAATGACCTAGTTTGTGTCTGGTGGATGTTAAACCCCATTTCTCTCTGAGTAAGATCGATACAAGCTCAAATTGACTTTATACCATGTTAATTAGGCAGGTGCAGTGGTTCAGTGAGTAAGACTTTGGCTCTCTAACATGGAGCTCCCTTATTTGATCCCAGTGTTGGCCCAAAAAGTACATCAGGATTTCCGGCAAGGTTGCCTATGCCAGTGGTGCAGGAGATGAGGGGCTAGAAAGGTCCCATGGTGTGCACGTAAAAGTACCCTTGGCAGTTGGATTTGCCAAAAAAGGGAAAAATTTCCCTTGCTAAAGTTAACATCTGATTGACTTTAAATTTTGATAATTACTTAATGAGTTGTTACTCTCAATCAGATTTTAGTGTATTATAAATGTATCATTACAGACAAAAGTAAAAATATGCGACAACTCTTGTTGACAACACGGACGATTTGGCTGCTGTTGGCATACTTTTTGTTGCCTGGCAACCTATCATTATATATATTTAGAGAACTATGTGGGGAGGGCTTGGTCCTGTCTTACATGCCATTCAGATTCTGATGCATTTAGTACTGAAAAAAAAAAAAAATTACACATCAACCAAGGAAGTAGTGACTGACATATTGAATTTAAAATTCAGTAAAAATTGTCACCAACTTGATTTTACTCCAGTTGTGTAGCTTTCCATGATAAATTTTTTAGAATCAAGTACTTGAGACATTTGGTTGATCTGTAAGTACAAATTAGATCGATACAAACCCTAATTGACTTTATTCCATGTTAGTTAGTAGAAGAAGAAAGGACAGACTTGACTCGTATACTTAATGTCAGTGTATAAAATGTCAGACATATGCCGTCAGGGTGATTAGAGCGTGTCAATATTAATATAGTCTGTCATTCATCATAGGGAAAACTTTGTAATACAGGTACAGTGGACTCTTGTCACTTCCGACATCAGAATCCTGCAGCATTCTGTGAAATCTGTCAGCGTTTTCATGTCCCGATTTATTTCCTTATTACTTCAACCCAGAAAGTTTTGAGTAATCTGGATTCTGAATAATCCAAATTATGATATAATCAGAAGTTTCTTCACTTCTAATCGGGACTTTAATCAGTGGGTGTTAACCGACAAGCAATCACTAACCAATTATCTGTGAGCATAAAACGTGTTGGTTTTTGCTGATTACCGTGATAATTTTATAATCTCTTGGTATATGATTTGAGTTTCTAATGTCAACTATAACGACATTATATGAAAATTGACGACTATTTTGTGTACATAATGTGTGATAGTAATGCAAAGCATGCCATATAGATTTGACAAAACATTCTCAGGCTTAAGTTAAGAATTTATTCAAAATTGTTTGCCTTATATTAACTAAAATATAGCTGTTTAGAAAACTTTTGATGTTTTAATGTATCAAATACATCAATAAGAAAATATGTGCAAAGTTTTGTGTTTCTAGATCAAAGATATTTCGCATAAACAGTAATTGAAAGTTGAGTAAATTAAAAAATTCTCAACTTAAGTCTGAGATTGCTTTGTGTACTTGGGTGGTGTTCCTAGACTAAACCTAAATATGTAGCAAAAAAAAAAAAATTTTTTTTAATCACGATAATCTACTTACCGATAAGTGGATTTATATGCCTGTTATGTTTTTTCCTTCCATATTCCATATCAACACGCGAGATACGGCAATTTTTATTTTCTGTCATCTTTGAAAAAATGCAGGTGACTATTATTGATGGTTGGATTACTCAATTTTTTATTGAAAGATAAATGTGCAATTGTTAATGTGTCATCTATTTATTTTGGTGGCTTGTTGTAAATCAATTTATTGAATTTCAACAATTTTTAATTTACCTTTTAGAGTTAATACCCTTGTTAGAAATTTACATTACTTGATTTTTCTAATTGCAGTATGAGTCTGAATAGTTTGGACGGAGCTGATGATGATTCGGAAGAAGATTACCAGGATGCCAGGGAACAAGCCACACCCAGTCTTTCTCGAATAAAACTCGGCACTAGTGTCGATAAACAACGCAAAAGTGATAATACCGCTACAACTTATTATGATAAAAGTTTTTCGCCAGCTATTGTGACAGGGTCCAGTCCACCAGGTAAATATTTACTTTAAAAGGGACATGGAGCCAGGCTAGCCAACCAATAGTCAGTAGTGCAAAAAAAAGTGTCTTGTCATTGGGTTAGAATGAAAAATTGAGATCCTGTGGTACATATTGAATCCTTGACAGTTGGGTTTGGATGAAAGAAGAGTATGCGGAAATGCCAATGTCTTGGCATAATGTCGCTCGTTGTGTATTCCCATTCCGAATCTTCAGTAGAGAAACTGATTATTGATTGGCTAGCAAAATTTTGAAAATGAATTGGGAATTTTAACAGCCTACTCTTCTTAAATGATGTATGTGCTATGACAAAAATTTTGCCCAGACATTGGCGCTACAGCCTACTCTTACATCGAATTCCAACTGCCAAGGGATCTTTTACATGAATGCGATTGTTAACGCTGGACCGTGGTTTCACGTCCCATCCAAAACACTATACACTGTATCTTGCCAGGCCCTCTGTCCTGCACCTCTGACAAGGTGGGGGGGGGAACAAAGCCGAAAAAATTGTGAACTTTTTCGTTCAAGAAACTCAGAACCTCCAGGTGAGCCAGCAAATGTTTGACTCACTGAACCACCGTGGCCCCTATTGTCCCGGTTATCAATTGCACTGAATGTGTAGAAATAGATTCTGAGATGTTGACAGGACCACTAGCCGAAGGCGACAGGTCGATTTAACGTCAGCTATGGTCCATCTTGTTATTCATGTGAAAATATTTACAGTTGATTACATCTTCACGCAAACTCAACGCAAACTTTGACATCGATTATTCTCTTCGCTGCCTCACCAACAGCTGATGTTTATACAACAAAGACCGCAAAACTTTAACATTCATAACCCGATTAGGCAACAGATTATCGAAATAAAAGTTTTACAAAGATGTTGAACATCTTTTCTTAAGGATTTTTTTTAACAAGAAAACAAGATCGTAATCTGCATGGAGACATCATGTGCTGACCCTAGAATTAATTGACAAATTACAATTATTTTATCTATTTTATCTATTTAGTTCTTGTGGAGTTTTAGATTAATCCGGACATTGTGTAAATTTACTTTTTTCGTGAAAGACGTCTGTGTATTGTTGGCCAAATGTTTGTTTTGATGGCAACAATGTGACTGCAATATTTGATAATTGGTCGTCCTGTCAAGATTTTCCAATGTTTTCTATTTCTCGTCCAATGAAATAATCCATGTGTTTACTATACCGTGGGGTACAAGGCTTTGTTTTTTTTTTCTTTTTACTTGTCTTATTAAAATCCAGTGGAGACAAGAAAACTGTCTAGGATTGTTGTTTGAGGGAATGATTGTATTTAGAAGTTCAGATTTCTATAATAAGATTATTATTGTTTGCAAGAAAAAACAATATTGCCATGTGAACATCCATACTAAACAAATAAAGAGATAAACGACTTTTAAAATGCAATGGTGCAACAAATCTATTTGATTGTCATGTACCAGATTAATTCAACAGTTATTATTTAAGATGAGAACTACATCTGCCTATTGCAGATCTTTGTTAGGCCTTAAACATTATATAAACTATTAATTAAACATAAATTATCATGACAAGATCGTAATCAACTCTTGATGCCATTGGATGGCTCTGATTTTAAGTAGATTAAAACAGTTCGGCCAGTTTATGATTTAATTTAATGTTATGAATAAAAAATAAATTGTTGCCACACAAAATGAGAGTTTCCAGAGAGGAATTGCACATGACAAAGCTTGAATTTGTACCTCAAATTGTGAATAAATTGTTACCAATGGATGGTTAATAAAACGTAGTTACTACTGACTTTTTACAAGACAAACATCTTTCTTCACAGCTAACCCCATAGACAAATTGTTTCATCTGATAAATTACTCTTAAGGCATAAAATTATAAACCTTTCTAGTTACGGAGCACATTCTTTTAGTTATCAAGTGCCTCTTTTCATCATCATTTGTTGATTTTAAAAAACAAACTAAAACTTTCTTATTTTTAAAGGTTTATAACAAATTTTAACACCTATTATTTATTCTATTGTAGTTCTACATGTATGTATTTTTAGAAATAATTGCTTAATTAATGTATTTTAACATTTTTCATGTTATTTATTTTTATGAATGTATGTATTTGTTACACTGTAAAGTGCCCTTGAACACACCTGTGAAAGGGGCGCTATATAAATTTTGTAATAATAATAATAATAATATTGCAAAAAACGTAACTTTCTTGTACTTGTGCATGACACTCATAAAGATACACCCTTCATGTCCATGATTATTTTTTTTTTCCAATAATCTGAATTTTTTCAGCCAAAGATATGCCAGATGCAAGTTCTTACTATAACCCGATTGTGAGCGAAGGAGCAGTTTCGGGGCCCTCAGTCCGGTCTTACCCAGACCCACCAGTTCGTGCTGATTCTATGAAAGAGGTGAGATAAGTGAACCAAACTTTGTTGGCTGATGTGGGAGGTCGATCAATCAGAATAGAGATGGAAGCTTTGGGGGGGTGGGCATTTCTTCACAGAAACTTCATTTACTTACCCCTGATCCATGACCTTGTACGTTTATTCTGGGTCTTCCCTAAAACTTTGGACAGTGTTATAAGGTATTAAAAAAGGCGAAAGTTTGTTCGGTTCCAAACAGTATTGTTTACATTTCATTTGATTTGCTAGCCTCGTTTGTCACACAATTAGTTTTCCTGCAATATTCTGCTATGCACTGGTTAATTGGGCACCAAAAAAAATCGGGAGTCATTACATAATGTTATGTAAACATATTTGGTTCAATTTGGCACTCTGTTTTAAGCGTAAAGCTTTTGTAACGCTGTTCGCGATTGGTTGTTAATCGAACCATTGACCAGTCATAATTTGGAACAGAAATTTCCTTTCATAAAAGCAGTGTGTTGTGGGATTCGGTATAATCAAATTTACAATATATATCTCTGTGTTCATTGTCTTTATATGGTTCTTTTGATACATTTTGTTTGTGTTCATTGTCTTTTTTCTTTTCATCTTTTTTGATATCTTCAACATAAACTCTCTTTATTTTCAGGAGACGCATAAGGATATAGCATTTAGAACGTATTCTGTTGAAGCAACTAAAACCGTGCGATCTTATGATGAAGAAGACAGTAGCTTGAGCGTACCACATTCCAATATGACAAAATCTTTATCAACGCCGTCTATACCTGCTGCTGCTTCTGCTAACGAAAACGTTGTTTCTTCTGGTAAATGCATTTTAACAAATATTATTTCATTGGGTTTTTTTTTGAGATTCTCAGCCTTGATATGGCTATTATAAGTAACTGCTCGTAGTGACAGTCAAACCATAGGTATCGCATATTGTTGTTTTCATCAAGGTGATAGACACCAAACTCCAATGCCTACAGTGATGAATTTCTTTTATTTTGAGACTTTCAGCCTTGGAAAAAATATTGTTAGTTGTACCTGACAAAATATCCGACATTTTAGAATAAACTAGTACAGTATAAACAGAAGAAAGAAACATGGCAGGTACCAGAGGGATTGTGCTTAACAAAGCCTGGATTTATGCCTATCATTATTGGTCAAGACATCCAAACTTTATTCACGCTAATGGAGGGGCCCCAAAAACAACTTTTGTCCACATTATGGATGTTCTAGAGGCTAAAGTTAATATCTGATTGACGTTAAATTGATACACAGTGTTTAAGGTCATGAGACGAAGAAGCCTTTTGATTTTCACGATTTCTAATAATTAATTCCAGAGTTATGGCCCTTGACCATTTTAAAAAAGTCCTGTGGACGCTCTAGAGGCCAAAGTTAATATCCAATGGACTTTAAATTTATGAAGAAGCCTGTTGATTTTCAGCGATTCCAATAATTACTGACAGAGTTATTGCCCTTGATCACTTCAAAAAATCTTGTGGACGCACTAGAGGCCAATGTTAATATTCTATTGACTTTCAATTTATACACAGTGTTTAAGACCCTGAGACGAAGAAGCCTATTGATTTTCATAGATTTCCTATAATTACTACCATAGTTATGGCCCTTGATCACTTTGAAAAATCTTATGGACGGTCTACAGGCCAAAGTTAATATCCGAATGACTGTAAATTTGGCTGCTGTAAGCGTATGTTACCTGGCAACCTATCTTTTTAAAACCTAAATTAACAGAAAACCTTTCTTATTTTCCAGATGATCGTAAAAGAAGTTTAAGAAGAGAACCAAATCGAGAAGGGAAACAGTATGTAACTTTTTAAAATTGATTTTTTGTTAGGAGACTCAAGGCATTAAAGAGATAATATGCATAAAAAAAAATTTAAATGTTTTCCCTACTTTCAATGATACATGTTTTGGAATTACAAGGGATGGAAAATTTTGGTTTCGTCAGAAGTCAAGGAAGAAGACTTCAGAGGCATGAAGAATTTGAGAAACAAAAAACATGAAGAATTTGAAAAACTTGACTGAAACAGTGAAACACTCAGAATATTCTTTAGCATATTGTCTTTTTGAATTTGGGAAGCATGCTATGAATTTAGTTGAATTGATGTCAGTATAAAACCATTGAATGTCCTGTCACGCTTCTAGACAGCCAATGTTTATTTGATTTGTGCAGGGTTGGGCTGCTCTGCAAGGTTTGTTCCCTGTGGTGCAAGCTCTAACTGTGCCACTGTTGAGAAAGCTTTTGTATTCATTTGTAAAATACAATCAAGAAAAAAGCACATAAAAATATAAGACATGCATGTAAATAAGTTTTGTATATATCGTTGGGTATTTTATTCCTTTTAATTTTTATTCCTTTTAATTTTTTTTTGTTTAATTGTTGTTTTTGACATTCTACCATAATTTCTTTGATTTATTTATGATAAAAATAGGAATTGTTCAAAGCTTAAATTAAATTTGGTACATTGTTTGGATTTCCGTTTTGCCCATATGCCTAAACATTGGTGTGCATGTTAAAGATTCCCCAGCAGTTGGAATTCGATACAAGAGTAAGTCACAGCACAGCATCTTCTTCAGCCCAGTCGGAAACCCCATGATGTCATAGTTCTGAAAGGTCTTAAGTCTCAAAAATTGTCAGATATAGTTTTTGAGATATGAGAGGAAAACCTATTCCAATCTTAATAACGCAATAAGGATATCAACATTTTAATAGCAATGTTTTTATGAAAGTTACGACCTTACAGTTCTGAAATTTTGCATATAGAAGCCTCTAAATGTGATTAGTCATCCTATGCAAAAAAAGCTATTTGGGTCATAAGTGACGCCTACAACCTTCCAGAACTATAGCATTACCCAGTTCATTTCATTTCCTTCCACGCTGTTACAAGATTAAATTCTTCCCCAATAGTCTTTTACTCAAGTGTATCACAAAAGCAAGTGTCTACCGCAGAACTGTCCTGATTGATGAAGTAACACTTTGCATCTTCTGAATAAAATGGTAGAAGTTATGGTAGATCGTCAAGTATTTATGTTTTCATGTGGTTGTTGGGTTTGACCTAATGTACCTACTGGTCAATTTCAGACCTGGTGACCAGTCTTATCTTGTAATACAAAAACTTGTTGAAGAACATGAGTGAGTTTGTCAGCCATTGTGTATAATCTATATCTACACTTTCATTATTATCTATATATATAATATATCTTTCTGCATGTATTAATTACATACTATAAGCCCTGGAAATAAATGTTTTTGTCGTACCAGTACAAATGTCTGGCACTTATAAGTAGTAGCTGAGGATTTAAATGATGGATTTAGTCATAATGGCAAAATTCCAGGAAATACTGAATAGTACTTGACAATTTAAACTTAATAAATATCATAAAAACACTGATATGATTTAAACTTTATAAATATCGTAAAAAAACACTGATAAAAGACGAATCTATGCCTTACAAAAAGACAGGCATCAGAGGGATTGTTCCTGAAAAAGTCTCAGTTTGTGCCAAACAATGTCTGTGACAGTGGCTTTATTTCCAGACTTTCAAACTTTTCTAAACACTTCTACATTTTGAATTGTATTATAGTTAATTGTAGATTAAACTTTACAATTCATTAAAATACAGATGCATATTTTTATATCTGATTTAAACTGCTAGACTATCTTAGACTGTTACTATTATAAACAGCATGCTTTATATCACTGGAGAATCTTATCGATGTTTAGTAGGCCTATAGTTTATATAGTGCAGAATGAACAGCCTGAGAGGCAGATCAGGACATTGTCTATTATTTTGGATGGAACTCAAAATCGAGGTCCAGTGCACGTAAAAGAACCCTTTACAGTTGGTTATCAAAATAAGAGTAGGCTGTATTTATTTGGCCCTAGCTTGTTTATAGATAATGGGCCTAGTTTAAGCCAAGTTAAATCCTGCTGGGAAATTATCTTATGTTGGTAGTGTTGATTTTGTTACAAATTCAGCGTGTTTTAAGCTGTGAGAAATTTCATATTTTAAGATCAAGTCTTTAAAGCAGAAGAATCATCGCCTTATGGTTATACACTATAGGCCTACTATACATATCTATTTGAGTCTGAGATCAGTGCTTTATATAACACATGCAGAAATTATACCTGAAGCTCTGTATTCGTTAATAATGCGTGTTTTAGATAATCTTTCTATTAACATATATCGCCATAAGACTATATACTAACTAACATATTAGACTTCATTTATAATTAAAACCAAGCTCTTTTTAGATTATGTGAAATGTCCATTTTCAAGAAAGTCTAGTTATAATTATTATAGTTTTAGGCGAACAATCTACATTAGTGCAGTCGATGCAGAAAAATAGGTTGTTAAACCGCAATTCATTTCGTTTGCATAGTTTTATTATTAGACATACATTATAATCAAACCATATTGAAATACCATAATTGCTTCTTTTGTAAAAAAAAATTTAGCAGCATCCTTATTTTTCCTCCCTTAAACTAACTCAATATCTGCATTTCTCCCAGTTATGGTATTTCAATGTTGGGTTTATGAATGTATGCCGTGACCGAACAACGAAAAAAATCAAATAAGTATATTTTAAGGATGCTTCTCATTCCCTAGGCTTGCTGATGAAATTTGAGCCACATTAAACATACATTATGCAAGAGCTAAGTCTGCCTATTGCAGGTCTTTCTTCAGGCCTGAAATGTTATCAAAGTTATTAATTAGACATTAATTAACTGATCTATGCCATAATCAACTCTCAATGGCATCGGATTTAGAACGGTTTAGCCATATTTTGATGTAATTCTAAAAATGGAGGAGCGAGACTTTGCTTCGAACAACCAGTACGGTGGTTGAAATTATTGCACTTATCTGGTCAAACTTTCAAGGCTAATATCTTTGCTCATAAGAGTAATTTGAATGAAATTTTTCATTATCTTTTTTCGAACTATTATAGCAAGAATGGCCAGCTCTTTATCTAAATCTTACATAATGTATCTTTAAATTATAATAATTCTTTCATAACCATCGATAATGCAATATGCTTAAAATATATTTAATGCACTGAGAAAAATAGCTAATTAAACTAATGCTTCTGGGGGGTTATCCACATGGATTTATTTTATAGAAGCCTTTCTATTTATGGTTACAGAGAGCTTCAAGGGAAGGGAAATAACTCCAACCTACATGTCATGATTAGACTTTGCTTCAAGCCTTATACTATATTTATCAATGGAAAGTGTCATATTATTATGTTTAGGTTTAGGATAGTCTGAAAAATTGAGATCATTAGACAGTATTCATTTAAATTGAAATAAATCAAAATTGCAGCCCTTGAAGTAACAATTATAGTTACATGTGATGAATTGTCACGCGCAACAGAACTAATAGTACCAGACATGTTAACTTTGTGCCAGACAATATATTTTAACAAACAAAGTAACATGCATCATAAGAACTGTGCCCAAGACTTCTTTCATTTGTGCAGGACAATATCCGTTACTCATTATTCTTTTATAAACTTCTTTTTACTGTTAGCTTTGTCATATTTTTTCATGTCATTTGTTACTTTTTGCCTTCATTATTTGTCATTTGTTACTTCCTGCCTTCATTTTCTGCCTTCATTTTGTTTTATGCCATCTGTTATTTTCTAAATTTGAATTCTATTGATTATTTATTCTGATATATGGCTTCTGTCCACAAGAGTAGGGTTAAACCCCAGATTATTGAATATGGGGGTGGGGGTGGTCACACTTGCACTTTAGATCACGAGGTCTGTCATTGATTCAAATAGCGTGGTTCTGAGCTCACACTTGTATGTGACAAAGAATAGGATTTCCTGTCCATCCTCGTGGGTTAGTTTTTGGGTCCCTAATATCCTCCTACTACCAAAGACACTTACTCGTTAATAAATTACTGAAATAAAATTGAACCATATGTTAGTCCCAAAATGGCCTAGTTTGTGTCAAGTGGACATTCAACCCCATCTCTCTCTCTCATTTCGTTTACATTCTGTAGAGTTTGTAATTCTTATTTCATTATTGTATTGTCTATCCAAGATACATGTAGATGTGATCACCTTTTGTCAAAGATCTTTGAAATCTGTTTGTAACGACTGTAGATAATTTATGCTGATAAAAATATTCATCTCCAAACTACATTGATAATGATCCAACTGAATTGCAACCGGCACAACTTGAAGACTATTGTTGTAAATGTTTGAAGACTGAATTTAAAACTCAATAAATGTAATAATTTTGAATCTCTCAAAAGGAATATTGTGTTCCATATTTACAAAGATAAAGGTTCAATTGAAAATATATATTTTAGTGTGTATTAAGCTGTGATGAATTAGATATTGTCAGAAAAATTCCATTAATGAGCAGCAGCTTAAAGTAAAACCTTTCGGCATGTTAAAGATGCATTATGCAAGATTCAGATAAAGAGCTGGTCAATCTGACTATAATAGTTCAAATATAGATAGTAAGAAATGAATATATTGAAAATTTCATGCAAATTACTTAACTCTGAGCTCTGTTCATTTGAAGCTAAAAAAAAAGACCTGCAATGGGAAGATATATAGATCTTACATAATGCATCTTTAACTAGCCTGTTAATAATGTTTATAATTATTTCTTGTTGATTTAGTGACTTTGCTTGTAGAACTATTATAATATCCTTGGCATGGTGTGGTTATAACTACAACAAGCTTGTGCTAGATGAATTCAACATATTTCTTGGTTTATTACAACTGATATTAATTAATGCTGTATTAAAATGAATTATTATCCTAATCAGCAAGGTAGACATATTGTCAATCTTGCAACTCAACTCATTCAAACACCTCTTTAGCAATTCATTTAAACTTTTCGCAACTGGTGTGCATTTGTCAAAGCGACTAGCAACTGTTGGATTATAATGAATTTTTGTCTTCCGAGTGAGGAAATGGAAATGTGTTCTCGTTCTGGGCCACAGTTATAAGCATTCGTCAGAATTGCATGGTTGAGACAAATGTATTGTTTAACGACCCTATTAAAAATTATGCTGTCCGTATTATAAGGGAATTATTCTAAATTCTGTAAACTCAAAATTATTTTATTTTTGTTTCTATGGATCATCCTAAAAGAAAAATATTAATTAATTGTATAAAGTAGAGATTATAGAGCATTTGCCAAAGAATAATCACATGTTGATGTTAAGACAGTTTTTAAAGAAAATAAAAGTAGTTTATTAAGAAATTAAAAGTAGTTTATTAAGGAAATAAAAGTAGTGTATTTGTAGTAACAGTAAAACAGTTTATTTATAGTAAAAACACTGCAGATAAAATGTTGTTTGCTTTCTGATGTATTTTTAGTTGTAGAAAAATAATTAATTTAGAGCTGATACAGAATGCTGTGATTTCTAAATTGCGACGAAAACGTTTTGCAATTTTTGACGGAATTATAAAGATAGTTTTCTGCATATTTTCAGTGCTTTGTTTCGAAGACAACAAGAAGTTGAAGAATACGACGATGAATCAGTCGTTCCTCAAACTTCTAAAAAATCTTCCATGTCTTTACGAGATTTCCTCAATGAGTAAGTACTTTATTGTTTTACAGGAGCTACGGTGTCTCGATGGGTGAGATGCTGGCTCGTTAACATGAGGTTCGATCCTTGCATTGACAGAGAATGTTAAACTGGATTTTGAGGCGTGATCCCCCCCATGTCAGTGGTGCAAGAAAAGGGCCTAGCTAAAGACAACATATAGTTATTGGGATAGAACGAAAAAAACAAGGTCACGTGTACACATTGGCATGCACATAAAAGATCGCTTGGCAGCTGGAATTCGATATAGGAGTAGGTTTTAGTGCCGCTGTCCTGGCAAAATTCCCTCCTAGACATTCAAGCCTGTTTCATTTACAATCTTTTCTAACAGGGATGTTAAGTCGAGGACGCACAGATCTCCATCACCAGATAGTGATGACAAAAGTAAACCAAAGAAAGAAGAGGATAGAAAGAAAAGAAAAACAAGCGTCTTCTCTCGGATTAGTTACAGAAATAAAAAGGTAAGAACACATTGATTTTCTCTACTGGTTGTGGGATTTCTTAAGGGTCAGATTTTTCTTGAAGGGGGGGGGGGGGAATAAGAATAGACTGCAGCAATGCTCTCAGAGCAAAACTTCCCTTGTAGCTCACTGTATGATGTATGCCCATCTTTATAAGCCCAGGTATGCCCATCTTTATAAGCCCAGTTGATACAGTAAATTATGACGTCAAGCCCCAATTCATTTGTATCTTATCAAACTGGAATTGAGTGGGACCAAAAACTGTACATTCACAATGTTGTGAATCATGTGGACCCTATGACAGCAAATGGACTGGATGTATAGAATTTCAATCTTTGTTTCTAATTCATTAATGTAACCTTTTAAAGATATATTCATTGGATGTAGTAAGGTCATCAATTATAATCATTAAAGCTATATTCCTTTGAGTGTAATTAGGTCATCTATTGCAACAAGGTCATCCATTTCAATCTTTAAAGATATATGCCTTGAGGTAAATGAAGTCATATATAGCAACCGTTAAAAGAGGTTATTTCAACGTTAAACCCCAATTCATTTAATTTTCCTTCTTAAGACACCTGCACGCAAGTTGATTATTGAAATAAGAAATATTTCATATGTTAGTTACGAAATGTATTTGTTAATGTTAATCAGACATTTAACCTTTTGCACTCTTTGCCTTACCCCACCCCATATGCCACTGAAAAATTGGTTTTATTATCCAGTGCATGATTTATACATTTTAAAATAGATGGATGTTTGGATATTTGATTAGAATCTATTTATTACTGGTGTTAGGGTCACCTGTCCACCCTTGTGGGTTTTCTCCGGGTACTCTGGTTTCCTCCCACTGCTAAAGACCCCTACATGCAAGTTAGTCCTGAAATGACCTAGTTTTTTTGTTGAGTGCACATTAAACCCCCTTTCTCTCTCTCTTTTATTACTGGTGTTGTGTCAGAAATTTGAAATTTAACAGTTTAATTTTATCTGGACCTCCTACCTACCCCTCTTCTCTCGGGGGACTTATTTTAGTTGTAATTAATTGGTATTTGTTAGGGGGAGTGAAGAGAAGAGCCAGCTGTTATGTACTGTCTATATGTCAGCTTATACTAATCAGTTAGTTTAATTATATGGGCGAGCTGTCAATCAATATCTCTATAGGCTGTTCACTTGTAAACCTACATATCCACAGTTAATGATAGTCTAGCTTGTGATAGGATCTTTATCTGTGGACACTTTCTCTCTAAAGGATTTATTTATTAGCAATAACATGGCTGAATTCTAATCTCAATGCAGGTAGTTGCTCCATAAAATCTTCTCTTTAAACTGTTGATGTATTTCCTAAACATGACAGTAGTCGTGTGTTTTTATAATGAATGGTTATCATTTGTAAACCTGTTTATCTGCTCTCTGTGTGTAATTCATAAGACGTTATTTGAAGATGTATTAATTTTAAAATAATACGTTTTAAGGGTACTATTTGATATGAAAACCCTCAACAAATCTATATTCTTGAAGATATTATTTCTTGGTTGGCTAAAATATCAATAAATATATCTAGAAAATGGAGGCTTTTCGTAGACAAGTCATATTGATACTTTGACATTAAAGATGGTTTCAAAATGGCAGGCAAGTAGATTTGTATGATGAAAAGGCTCGAGTTATGTTTATGACAAGAATATGATAATATATTATATAATAAAACAAGTTATACGGTTACGTGCATACAGTGAATATACTAAAGTAATTTATGATTTGATAGCTATAATTACCGAGCAGCCATGAAAATAGATATTGTGTAGATATTCACATACATGAGTTAAGCCATGTGATCAATGTATTATACAAAACACCACGTACAGGTGAAAGATGTCTGCACATACATATACCATATTGGATTTAAAGGTGCGTTATGTAAGATTTAAAAAGAGCTATAATAGTTCAAAAATAGATAATGCAAAATGAATATATTGGAAATTTCAGTGTAATTACTTGTTTCTGACCAAGGATTTCAGGACTGGTTTCACAAAACATTCTTCGACTTTAGTTAAGAATTTATTCAAATTGTTTGCCTAATTTTAACTAAAATATTGCCCTTAATAAACCATTTGTTGCTTCAATGTATCAAATGCATCAACAAGAAACTATGTGTAAAGTTTTGTGTTTCTGGATCAAAGATATTTCTCATAAACAGTGATTGAAAGTTTAATAAATTCCTATGTCTTCGAATGCTTTGTAAAACCAGGTCAGGTTTTAAAGTGTTCACAAGATAGGTTCTTGATTGTCCAGTACAATTTTTATGCTAATTATCGCTGAGTCTCAATTATCCATTTAAATTAGATTATTAAATGGCGATCATGTTTCAATAATGAGAAAATTGCAACCATCCGATGGTTTAGAGGTGATCAAGGGCTCGCCATGTGAATAAATATCTAATTTATAATTTATGTAATATTTGAGGCCAAAAGAAAGACGGACAATGGACGGATTTAGCTCGAACATAATGCATCTTTAATTAACTCACTGCTCCAATATGCACGACAGTAGAGAGAGAGAAATGGGGTTTAACATCCACTCAACAACACAAACTAGGTCATTTCGGGATTAACATATGGTTTAATTTTATTACAATAATTTGCGTGCGCATAGGGGTCCTTAGCAGTGGGAGGAAACCGGACGACCCGGAGAAAACCCACAAGGTTGGACGAGGCGACCCTACTCTTTGTCACGTCCAAATAGGGAATCGAAAACACATCAACGTTGGTTGACTCAATGACAGGTCATATTATACAGCGCGTACGTGCTAATAATTTGGACATTCAATCCCCCACCTGACATAAGATAAGGGAATAACCAGCTTTCTGTAGGGTCAGATTGGTGTGCGATTGTGGTCATCAGTTGAAATAGAGTAGTTTCGTTCTTACACTTTTATATAGGGTCACATGCCCAACCTCAAACATATTGTTTCCTGTTTATTCTATTGCTAAAGACCCTATGCACAAGCGAATCATTGAAATAGATAGTAACATTATGTTAGTCCCGAAGTGACATAGTTGGTGTCAAGTGGACATTAAACTCCATTTATCTCTCTCACTGAAAAATAGTTTGTCTGCCAAGACAATTAATGGAAATATTGATTGATGAGTTGTTGTCATTGGAGAGGAAAAATATCTGTCAATTGATGAAAAACATGCATTGTCTATAGTAAAAAATATGCTGGAGTATTTCCTTTGATTACTGCACTTAATAACTGATTAATTAGTCCTGCTGTAAGGTACAGCTCAGTAATTTGTTTGCTTGTTCACAATTAAATTGCTTTTTAAAATTTCATCTTTCCAAGGATAAATTTTGTAGGATTTTAAATTGCATAATAGTAGCTTATTTTTTCCGGTATTGAATAAAACACACTTGTTGAACCCAATAGAGCTACCAAAACACATTATAATAATAGTGAATGCCTTGCGGTTACAATGATTGGTTGGTTTTGGAGGGAAATTTTACAAGAATGTCTACTAAATAGAAAATCAATACAGTAATTCTGAATTATTGATTTAAATTTTGAATTGAGAGAAAAGTTTCTTTATATGGAGAGTGTTTATTATTGAACTTGTTGAGTTTTTTCAGTTCTCTAGTCTAATATTTTATTCTTGTGTAATTTCATTATGTAATGTGCTCATCGTCTTTTTTTATTTTAGTTTGAATTCAATATAAGAGTAGGCCCTAGTGCCACTGTCCAGGCAAAATTTCCCTCATAGCATACTGTATGGCGTATGGCGTAAAACATTTGTAATCTACAGATTATATCCAACTTTTCACCGGGGTGGTGGGGGTGGGGCTGCATGGTCGAATGGTTAGCGTGCACGCTCTGCGCTGTATCAAACGGCTTGCCATTGATTCATCTGACGTGGTTTTGAATCCCCGGTTGTACGTGGCAAGGAGTAGGGTCGCCTGTCCAATCTCGTGTTTTTTTTTCGGATACTTCGGTTTCCCCCACTGCTAAAGACCCCTATGCGCAAGTGAATTATTGAAATAAAATTAAACCATATGTTGGTCCCGAAATGACCTAATTTGTGTTGAGTGAACCCCACACTCTCTCTCTTTCTCTCTCTCTCTTGCTTTAAAGAGTAATCTTTTATGCATAATTTGAATAGTGAATTAATATCCAAATATGCTGTGATCAAAGAACAAACATGGATACAATACATCACACTATTTCAGGATTTCACTTGATGTATGACGAATATAAACAATGATTATTTCTCCCACTAGAGGATTGCATTGGACATTCTGTTTAAGGACTTGCTAGATTTATTTCTTGTTTTAAGTTAATACTAACTCAAAACTGCATATAACGTCCTACTGTTCTGTTTCGAACTTGACTAATGAAGACGAGCAAACAGCATACAGTGTGCTATGAGGTAAATTTTTCCCAGACAGCGCCACTACAACCTACTTGTATATCAAATTTCAACTGTCTATCATTATTAGACTAGTTTGGACCAGAAATGTAGGATGTTAAATCCCTTCTTAAAGATAACAGTAAGACCAAATGGTGTGGTATTCTATCCAGATAAAAGAAATTGTCCAGAGTTGTCTGGCAACCATTATGGTTGTATGTGTAATGGAGGCTCTATTGTTTTAGAAACTGTTAAACTTAATGACACAGTGAAAACTATTTATTGGCAGTTAATGGCTTCTTACCCATGGTGTTGAACCGAGAATACATTAACTTGGGCCTAAAAAGATTATCTTGTGGAGATTAAACCATGTGTTAGTCCCAAAATGACCTAGTTTGTGTTGAGTGGATGTTAAACCCCATTTCTGTCCTCTCCTTATGCAAACGATTGAATGACAAACCATGTGTTAGTCTCAAAATGACCTAGTTTGAGTTGACATTGAACGCTGCCTTCATTGTGTTCAGTGATCGGTATGGGGAAGTAGACTGTAATGTTTGGGCGTGGCACATTTTTACAAGGCAGAAAATTAATCACTTCCTTATTAGATTTTAAACTCATTTTGATTGACCAATCAAAATATGACTACTGTCTTTATTTGGAAAGTTGTGAATTTAAATTTAAACCTCTCATATTCTACATTTCTGCCAAATCAATAAATCACTGAACAGGACACATCCATCTTTGTTTTGCCCTTGGCTAGGTACAGTGTACGGGAATGTTATTATATGTATTGATGACTTTGGTTCAAATATTAAAATTGATAATTCGTTAAAAATGCGGGGCTTATTTTGGTTGCCATTGCATTTACATGTAGTAAGTAAATTTTATTTTTTTAGAAATGATTTTAAATTGAGCTCTTAATCTGATGTTATGTTATCGTTATTTATAAGTAAACTTAAAATACATATGGATTGGTATATTATTGTATTTTGAGAGATATTGACAAAAAACGGTACTGACATGAGAGATTTTTAATTTGCATTATTTCCAATATGAAAGTCACCTATTGGAAATTTGACGATATTAAATTGGCTAGCGTTAGTTAGAATTGAATAATTATTATCCCCAACCAAACAAAGTGTAGGATATTGAAATGGATCGCGTCCAAGAATTTTATTTCCATAAATATTGTCCAGAATCAAGTATCTGTGTACTGTATGGGAATTGTGACTCCATATAACAAGTCGAAATCAGTTAATTGATGCAAAATTGTCCAAGGAACATTAATGCCCTGTTTTATGTCGGTTGTGTTTGAGTCTTAGGATTTTGTCAGAAGAGCATCGTCCCCAAGAGAAACAACAGCAAGATGAGTAGGGCTATGAACCAACTTACTGATCCAAAAAGTATGATCAGCAGCTTTAACCTTGTGTGTTTGTGAAATTTGGAAGGATATGAGATTTTAATCATGTACAGTGAAATCCCTCTATTAAGACCACCTGTGGAACTATCAAGATTTGGTCTTAATAGGTAGGTGGTCTCAATACCAAGGCAATTTAAAAGAAAAACAGACATGTAAGTTTAGATATGTCGGGTCACATTAATTCGAATGACTTTCACTGAAAATTTCAGTCTATTGTTTTCAATAATAAGCCTTGAT
Organism: Patella depressa; assembly: GCA_948474765.1. Taxonomy (NCBI): domain Eukaryota; kingdom Metazoa; phylum Mollusca; class Gastropoda; family Patellidae; genus Patella; species Patella depressa. The sequence goes on from OX419716.1 coordinate 14,413,723, forward strand.
TGTCGAGTGCGTAAGTCCTTACATTTCATTTCTTCTCATTACCTATACTAGTTATTGGGGTATTTAGTTGTTCCTGGCAGAATGTCAGTCGAACGCAAAACTTGTCTTTCATACCACACTGACAAGGACAGCTGTCTAGTCTTTCGGATGGAACCAAAAAAATGCGATCCTGTGTACACATTAGCATGCACGTAAAAGATCCCTTAGCAGTTGGAATTCAATATAAGAGTAGGCCGTAGTGCAAAATTTCACTCATAGCACAATGTATGGCGTATGCCGTCTTCTATTAGCCCAGGTTAGGTGCAAAAGAGTAGGACGTTAAACTCCATTTCATTTCATTTCAAATCACACTGTTTGGCATTTGTAAGGTTTTTTTTAGTCTGGTTGGTGCAGAAGAGGAGGATGATAAACCCAATTCATTTCACATCTGTGATCTGTTCCTGACAGTTTTTGCCTACATAAGTCAAAAGTTCTCAATAGAAACAAGTAGCCAATGAAGAAATCTTTTCATAATTACTCCCACGGAGTAGAATGTGCTTTCAAAATGTCATTGTAGACATAAGAAAAGAAAATGCAAATTTATTATAAGTAAACAAAATTATAATATTCAATTCAATATCACCAGGTTCAAATCTATATAGTTATAATTATGAAATGTGTTGGTTAGGACCGATTCTAGGATTACTCAGGTTTAAAGTTGTTGATTTTGGATTTTTTGGAGGCAATACTAAGGCTTTTCATTCTAAACAACAAGTTATGGTTTGTAGTGTTTGTGTGTTGTTTGACATTCAGCCCTGAAAATAACGCCAATAGTCTGGCACAACTGAACTGGGTTGTCGTCCAATACATTTTTAAGCCTGTACAGTTACATGTACGTGTATGTTACCTGAACTGGGGACTGTACCTGACATTTTGAACCTTTGCAGGACACATATTAATAATATCAGTTAAGAAAAAAAATAAAATCTGAGGTGGAGAAATTTTCATTCACCAGAGGAATTGTGCCTGACAATGTCTGAGACAGATGCCTTATTTCCAGGCTTTTAAAGTCGAATTATTTGTGTGGTTTCTATACGTAGAACTATTTTCTGTATCAAGATGATGAAATGGATATCAGTGAAGGTATTCATACACTTCATACACTATAAACCTCAGAATGCCTCGTTCGGCATTTCTGTCCAAACGAGGTAAAAAAAATGACTCGTTGTCTGGAGTTCCGAAACGAGGTTTTTTAAATTGCCCTGTTTTTGGAACGAGGTATTTTGTTCAGAACGAGGCTTGGTAAAAATGCCTCGATTACTAAACGTGGTTTTTTCAAGATAGTTATTAGCGGTATTTGCTATCGGCGAATTTGTAAAAATTAAAATTTATGTTATTTAATACGAAAATAAAACCAGTTAAAACTATATTATTATCAGACAAATTGACAAGACAAGAATACACGCCATCGGTGGAGGTGTAAAACTATTGCAGACACATAGCTACCTTGATTGATTTATTGCCCCAATCAGGTATAGGTGTTAAGAAACAACTGTGGTGTTGTGACATTTTATTGGGGCAATAAATTAATCAAGGTATAGCTGTGTATCTGCAATTGTTTTACACCTCCACCTAACTGATATCGCAGACAACAAATTAGTGTTTATCTAATCTAAGTACAACAAATAAATAATCCATTCTTATTAATCAAAAAAGCATAAAATTTCATTTCATATTTCTAATACACCTGTTTATGTTTTATATATTAAAATTTAATTAAAACGTTTAATTAGGAAGACATATGGATATTATCATATCATGATTATAATATCATAGTTTGGACTAGGTTTATTTATCGTAACATAAATTCTACTTTTTACAAATTCGCTTATAGCAAATGCTGCTCATAACTATCTCGAAAAAAAACACGTTTAGTAAACAAGGCATTTTTACCAAGCCTCGTTTTGCACAAGATACCTCGTTCAAAAAAACAGGGCAATTTAAAAAACCTCATTTCGGAACTCCAGACAACAAGTCATTTTTTTTACCTCGTTTGGACAGAAATGCCGAACGAGGCATTCTGAGGTTTATAGTGATACACATTGTCTAATGAGTTCATCAAAAATGCAGTTGAAATGGGGTTTGGAGTCTTCCTTTGCTGCAACAAAAAGGGCTAATGAAGACAGCCAGTATGAGGGAAGGTTTCGATTTCCTTCTTTCAGAGGATGTTTGACGAATGGTATAAATAGAACTATGGCTTTGTGTACCAAACCCAAGGTCTCCTGGTTAAGTAGCCAGCATCATATACTAGATAAAGATGCACTGTCACATATTCTATAAATAGAAACACAGAGAACAGAAAGGTTATTGGCAGTGGTGTGGCTAGAGTTAGTCACATGCGGGAAGGTCTTTGTTATTGCCGCCACCACCTCACCTCTCCTAAAAGAAAACTTTTTTTCCTAATGCACTAGACCAAGAATTATTGAAATTTTTATAAATGTAATTTTATTTTATATTTCAGAAAGAAAAGGAGAATAAGATAAAGACAACTCACCAGTTTGTTTCTGTGTGTTTCGGTAATAATACAGCATGTGACGTTTGCCATAAAACCATGGCTAACAAACCAGCCATAAGATGTGAAAGTAAGTCCACAATTTTTTTGTATCATGCACGAAACAAAAGTTGGGAGCCACAGTGTCTCGGTGTGTAAGGTGCTGGCTCACTAATCAGTGGTTTTGATTCCTTGGTTGTATGTCCGACCTCATGGGTTTTCTCTGGGTCCTACAGTTTCCTCCCACTGCTAAAGATCCTTTCGTGACCTAATTTGTGTCAGTGGACGTAAAACCCTATTTCTCTCTCTCTTTCTCTCATTTGGAAAGGATTCCTTCGTTGTATGTGACAAGGAGTATAATCTCCTGTCCGACCTCTAGGGTTTTCTCTGGGTCCTCCAGTTTCCTCCTACTGCTAAAGATCCTTTCGTGACCTAGTTTGTGTCAGTGGACGTTAAACCCCATTTCTCTCTCTCTGGATAGGATTAAAAACCAATGTCCATGTACACAGATGACTGGACCAGATTTCCTTCATAGCACACTGCATGGTGTATAGTATACCCTTCTACATTAACTGCTTTGCCCCAATTTTGTTTCAAAAATTAAAATTTTATTTGAGGGAAAAAAAGGGATAATAGCCCAAGACACTAAGATTCATTGACTGCGAATAGTTGGTATCAGTGACCACGGCTTTATACCATTATGTTACAAGTTATTCCAAGGTGATGTAAGTTTATAGATATTTGTATTACATATGTGTTGATAAATATCTATGTTGGGTATATTAAAAATATATTTCTTAAATGACATAGGATCCGTTAATAGTACTTATATTTTGAAATCTATTGTGTATGTGTTTGACCTGTTATTTTTATAGCATGATAGGACATTAAATGAGTCATTCTCATAAACTTTATTTCAAAATTAGTTTAAGTGTAGAAGTTTAATGGATTCCAGTGGGAAAGGACCTTAGATTTATTATAATAATTTAAAGTTAATGGTTTGTGCTGAAGAGAACATTGAAATATTTAATAAGGTATATTGAGGTACATGTAGTTCTCACTTAAAGGCTCAATACCACTCTAGTAACTGACTAATGTCTCAATCTTTATTCTGGTCATTTTACAATATTCCAATTAATTGATGATACAAATTTCATCTTGACACAACTAGTTTAAAAAATTGGAAATATTCAACTAAATGGTTTGAAAAGCCTAATTAAACCTTTTCAAGTGTGACTTGGATTTTGAAATATTTTCTAACCCTCTGGACAAGTAAAATAGAATGTAATGGATAATTTACACAACAGGTAGGACACTTAAACATCTAGTACTTAGAATAAGGCTATTATTTATTTTCTGGAGCTGCCAAGCCAGTAAGAGTGTTATTGACCCTTTAAACCTTTGGTTGGGATTAGCAAAATAAGGTATATTGAAGTAGTTGGTTGGGATTAGCAAACTAAGGAATGAATGAATCAATGGCCTTTTTATTACTAAAAATAGAATATCTATAAATACAGGTGAGAATATGTATACATATTTGATGAAATAATTGGGAAATTCCAGGTGTGATTATTTTGAGGTTGACCCAGTGATTTGAGGGAGGGGCATACAAACTGAGTAACAGAGATTAGTGCAGAAAATAATAGTTACTATATATATAGAATATTTATGAATACAGGTCAGAATATGTATTGATAAACTAATTGGGAAATTCCAAGAGTGCTTATTTTTAGGGTTGACCTAATGAAATTATTTTATCTTACATATCATATACTTTTGTAATTATTTCTGATTTATTTATTGTGTGTCATATATCGTGTTTCGAGTTTATCACTGACTTTATCCGGCACATCTGGAAGCCGTTGCCAAAATAACATGCATCTAGTTGGGAATATATTACTATAAATAACAAGTGACTAACTATAGCCGAACCACATATACCCTACAGCTCCGGGGTGTATCATCATCACCTGATTTAACTCTCAACTTGTTTTCTTAGCACCAGTGACTTTTTGAAAAACAGATTTGATTAAATTTTCGTGGTCGTAAGGTTGGTTGTTATTTCTGTTGTAATTAACCGATTCTATAGCTATTTTGAGGTAAGCAGAGTTGGCATGCTTAACTGGATGCTAATACCGGTACAGTTCATTTGTTGTATTTATAACATCACTGAGAGGAAAGTGTTGAGAGAGAGATTGGTTCAATTTTGTTTTGATAATTTGCTCGTGGGTAGGGGTCTTTAACCATTGAGAGAGATTGGTTAAATTTTGTTTTGATAATTTACTCGTGGTTAGGGTCTTTAAGCATTGAGAGGAAACCAAAGGACCCACTCCTTATATTTTAAGATAAAGAATTTTTCAGTACATATTATTTCCAAAAAGGTTTTATAGACTGTTTTCAAAAATGAAATTACAACCCATTGTAATGTATCGAATGTGGTTATTTTGAAATAACTATTTGTTTAGTTATTGTTTTCCTTTTGAGTGAAATCTGTATTATTACAGACCCGGAGGACTGTACAGTGGACACTGGACACTTACGGTTGGCAGCCTTATCCATTCACTTGATATGATAAAAATTTAACTGATGTTTCTAGATTTCTTCTGACAAGTTCCATGGGTACCAGAAGGTAAATTGCTTTACGGCTAATGAGCAGCGGTGAAACCAATCATAGCTGCATCACGTGTCTTGTTGTTTAATATTTTTGTTGTTTATTTTTAGATTGTTTGATTAACGTACATGAGAATAATTGTAAAGATCAGATGCTGCCCTGTGATAAATATAGAATGGTCAAGGTAAGCCTTTATTATTACTTCATTGTCTTCATATTTCTAGAAAAAAAAAATCTTGTGTGTACATCAACAAGTTTGATATTTGGCGACAAGGAGTGATGCGTAGCACTGAAATTGTACATTACTCGCTATGTATGCAACATTAAGCAATCTCTGGTTAACTGTGTGATCAATCAGTAAAAGCTAAACAATTACTTTTTGACTATTTTGTTTTACGCATATGCTACATGTACAAGTCTTATAGATAGATCTCCAGTAATGTACTAGTCTTATAGATAGATCTCCAGTAATGTACAAGTCTTATAGATAGATCTCCAGTAATGTACAAGTCTTATAGATTGATCTCCAGTAATGTACAAGTCTTATAGATAGATCTCCAGTAATGTACAAGTCTTATAGATAGATCTCCAGTAATGTACAAGTCTTATAGATTGATCTCCAGTAATGTACAAGTCTTATAGATAGATCTCCAGTCATGTACCAGTTTTATAGGTAGATTTCCAGTCATGTACAAGTCTAAAGGTAGATCTTTAGTCGTGTACAAGTCTTATAGATTGATCTCCAGTAATGTACAAGTCTTATAGATAGATTTCCAGTCATGTACAAGTCTAAAGGTAGATCTCCAGTAATGTAAGTCTTATAAATGAAATGAAATGAAATGTGGTTTTATGGCACTTCGGCACACAAGTCTTATAGATAGATAGTCATATACAAGTCTTTAGTGTTAACAAACTTTTGATCATTAGATCTGTCATTGAGTCAAGTGGCATGGTTTCGATTCACCAGCTTATATTTTACAAGGAGTAGGGTCGGGGTTGGATCTATTTGAAAAGGCCAACTTCAAGTTTGGTCAAAGGTCACGAAATGTAATTAGGCTTTGCGCTAATCCAAACCCTAACACTTACCCTAACCCTTATTTACATGTCGGCGACCTTGATGAAAATTGAGCCTGCGTTAACAAATAGATCTAGCTGTGAGCAAATGTCTAATCTTGTTGGTGTCTTACTTAATATGAATATATCTTTAAATAATTTCTTTGTACTTTGTGTGTTAAAGTGCAAGTTTTGAGTTACGATTATGTTTTATGAAATATAGTTTAAGTGTAATGTCAAGTAGTTCTGGAAACTCATCTGTGAAAAGTGTTAAAAATTTTGTTTTTATTTTGTTATTTGAATCACACGTTACCTAGTTATGATATACCTGTACTTGATCACCTGTTAAAGCAAAATATACTTAACCTGTGATTTAAATGTACTCAGGTATATCTTCCAGTTTAACTTCCATTTAAACAACATGTGGCAACGGTGCCACATGAGATATATATTATTGAGTCATCTGTCTTGGTTTTGATTTCCCGGTTGTACGTGACAAAGAGTCACCTTGTGGGTTTTCTCCGGGTCCTCCGGTTTCCTTTCACTGACAAAGACCCCTTGAAATAAAATTGAACCATATGTTAGTCCTACAATAACATTACTTTTGTCCATTATTGAAATAAAATTAAACCACATGTTAATCCTGAAATGACCTAGTTTGTGTCAAGTGGATGTTAAACCCTATTTCTCTTTCGCTCTCTTCTTTTACCACGTAGTATTTTGAACAAAGCTTTTTCTTGGACATAATATTTATCTTTAATTCATGTTGTTACAGTGCACCTCACTGACTGCTTCTCTAGGTCACTTTGATATTTCAAGCTAAGTCATGGTCATGCTAGAAATGTTTACAATAATTTGGTTGTAATAAAAATATTTAGACGAGGAATAGGATAATACATCCTCAAGTTAACAATGTAGAAATATTTAGAATTAGGATGGGATGATGCACCTTATGCTGGTAGTATAGGATCAATATCATCTTCCTTCATTTATTGTAAATATACCATATGTCCTCAAATGACCTGAATAGTGTGGAGTACATGCTAAATTCTCTCTCTCTCTCTCTCAAAATTCCTAGAAAGCTGATAAATGATTACAGATTATTTATCTGGCATAAACTTACAGACATATCACTGCTTGTAAGATATAGTTTTTAAATGTCAGATAATATTATGATGTATTTAAATGTTTTGATTAATCACAAACATTGTATTCAAATTTAAAAATCATGATCCATGTCACAAGTGATCTGGTGAAACTAGGATCGTTTTGAATTATTTTGCCAGACATTCAGTTATTGAAAGAATTTCAAACACGTTAAAGAATTTAAAATGTACATACTTGGATAGAATATTTGACAGGCACATGTTTGACTAGTGTGAAAGGAATATGATTGCATCAGGAGATTATAGGGAGGCAAGGTCGCAGAGTGTGTAAGACATTGGCTCATTAACCCAGGTTCAATTCTGATGTTGACCGAGAAAGTTCCTCAGGGATTATCCTCATGGTGCAGGAAGGGCGGTCCTGGGCAGGAACAGTGTCTAGTTATTCGGACAGGATGACAAACTAAAGTCGTGTGTTGTTTGCACGTAAAAGGGATGTAGAAAAGCATAATTCCTCTCATTGCATACTCTGTTGATTTTGCCTCAGCCTTCATGAATGGGGAGGGGTGGGTGGCCGAATAGTTAACATGATTCATAAGGTCTGTCATTGAGTCAACTGGTGTGATTTTGATTCCCCAGTTGACAAGGAATAGGGACGTCTGTCCTAGCTTGTGGGTTTTCTTTCGGTTCTCCGGTTTCCCCCCTCTGGTAAAGACCACTATGCGCAAGCAAATTATTGAAATGAAATTGAACCATGTGTTAGTCCCGAAATGACCTAGTCTGTGATGAGTGGACGTTAAACCCTATTTCTCTCTCTATATCTTTCTCTCTCTTTCTTTTGATTCCCCAGTTGACAAGGAGTAGGGGCGTCTGTCTCTCCGGTTACCCCCACTGGTAAAGACCACTATGCGCAAGCAAATTATTGTTAGTCCCGAAATTACCAAGTTTGTAATGAGTGGACATTAAACCCTCTTTCTCTCTCTCTCTCTCTCTCTCTTTCTTTCTCTGTCTTCATCAACCCAGTTGGTGCAGAGTAGTAGGATGTTAAACCCCATTTGATCTCATTTTCTATCCTAAAAATTACCATGTGTTTCTCTCAAAGAACCTTTTCGGATCTATTTGTTTGCTAACTGTATATATGACTAGTGAACTAAATAATTTGAATAATTTTTAACTATTATTCTGAATATTTGAATGTGTTTCAAGAACGAACTAAATAATTGACAGAATTTTCAAGTATATGTATGTAATTATATATGTTGTTGATATGTTTATATTATAAATGGACAGTATAGATTTATTACAGTTCTAGTAGATAATGTATATATATAATATACCACACCTGAGTGATTATCAGGTCATTGAGTATAAGTGTCAGGATATACAGTCCATTATAGGTCATCTGTATTTAGCTGTAACTAATATTGGTTGAAGTCATGCTTTAATAAATTCAATATGTTTGAACATAAAATGAAATGAGGTTTAACAGCTTACTTTTGTACACGGTCACCTCTGGCATGCGGCTGTGGTTTCGAGCCCTTGTGTGAGCGTATGTGGCATGGAGATAGGGGCGCCTTCTCAACCTCGTGGGTGTCCTCCGGGCACTCCGGTTTCCTCCGGGCACTCCGGTTTCCTCCCACTGCTAAAGACCCCTCCGGTTTCCTGACACTGCACTATTGAAATATTTGTGACAGCCATGCTCTCTCTCTCTATCTCTATCTATCTATCTCTCTCTCTCTCTCTACTATAGCAATATTTGTCACAGCCATGCATGTATGCATGTTGTTGCTTTATATTTGAAAAGAAAAAAGGCATAAAATGAACTGATGTTTACCTAATACTGGAAGATAATATTTGCTCATTTGCACATAAGATATGAGATTAAGTTTGTTTCCTTTGACCAGAATTCACAGAGTACATCTACAATGAGTTTATTTAAATCTCAAGTAAATATACTTTGAAGTTTTTACTTTGGCTGATTTAATTAAGGGAAGATTTGTGTACACTCCTGATCCATTTTCGAGAAAAAAACTTCTTACATTCGTTTATTTATTTTAACTAATTTAATTTGAATTAAAAAATGAAAGTATGTGTCTTAGTGTGAAGAGTCGGGCAAGTGTTTATTGTAACTTGCTATGCTACCAATTTATGATATTATTACTGGAACTAATTATTCAGATTTTTACGGCATACCTAGGGCCTCATCGGCATTCTAGTCTTCTTCCTTTTCCTTTCCTTCCTTGTGGTCAGTTTCGTTTGTCACCATAATAAACCATTCACGATCATAATCAAATGTTCATGTCAACTTGATAAAGCTTGTTGGAAATCATGGGATGTTCAAGATGGAGTCCAATTTGTTGGCCTAAAGTCAATCTATGATAGAGCCAGAACCTGTTGCAGACTATTTAGCACCTGGGAACTGGAGCCAGGTCCTGTTCCAGATTGAACACCTAGAGCTACAACTATTTTCAGATTATTTAGCACCTTACACCTGTCAAAAAATAATACCAACTTCATGTTGAAAAAAACAGGTTTCTCATAAAAAACAGATTTTTAAACTGCTAAATTATTTTAAATATCAAGAATCAGTAACATTGAAATATAGAGATATACCTCCAATATCGTGACTCTTCGTTAGCTAAATCGTTGCAGAAAAAATAGGATGTCAAACCCCATTTCATTTAATTTTCTATTTGTGCCATTTTATAGCATTGCCATTAATAATACAATTGTATGGATTCAGGATTCATATAGGTCAGTTTACCTGCATAAATTTGCAGCATATTTACTCAATTACCTGGTTGCCATAGTGACATAATGATCAACAGGTGGCAATTGATAAGGCAACAGAGAGGACAATTCAACTGAGAGTGACACCTTTTGGTTTTGTTTTCATGATGTTGCAATCTAAACTGAGATTAACCAAGAGCGGAACATGGTTAATGTAAATATATAAATATATACAGACTTGATATACGCCCCAATAAAATAATTGTAAAATAAACACTTGGTGAATTTTATCAAATTAGAAAGATAACCCTTCACATGCCTACAAACATCCCACTGTATAATTTTACCTATAAATAGATGTATATATATACGGAGTATGTGCATACAGTGTAAAAAGGTCTTTATCATATAGTTCACAATTTAAAGATCCAGCAATTCTGTTTATATTTTGTGTATATATTTGCTGTTTAAGTAATCAAAATACATTTGTAATAGAGATTGACTGCAGATAAAAGTTTGAATTATCGAATTCCTAAACTAGACAATTCGTCAATACACACATTAGAGAACTAAAATTGAAGCATATGTTAGTTAAACCACAGTTCTCATAGTATATTCCCTAAATACTCTGAATATAAGTCATGGTTTATAATACTCAGTGTTTCAATATACATAGTTCCACTGTATAGTCATAGTACATTCTCTAATAAGTCAAGAGTAATACACATATATAACCCATGGTTTATGATACACAGTGTTTAGATATACACAATCCAACTGTATAGTCATAGTATATTCTCCAGTATAACCTTGGCCTTATGATACACAATTCTATAGTATATTCTCTAATATGCATGTTACCCATTCCTTACAATACACAATGTTCCAATATGCACTGTTCTACTGTATAGTCATAGTAAATTCTCTAATACCTTATAGTAAATACAAATTGATCCAATATACAAAGTTCTGCTGTATAGTCATAGTATATTCTCTAATAACTCACCGTAAATACAATGTAACCCATGTCTTATAATACAAAATGTTCCAATATACACTGTTCTACTGTATAGTCATAGTATATTCTCTAATAACTCAAAGTAAATACCATGTAACTATAATACACAATGTTCCAATATACACAGTTTTACTGTATAGCCATAGTAAATTCTCTAATACTTTATAGTAAATACACATGTAAACTTTGCCTTAAAATACAAAATGTTCCAATATACACAGTTTTACTATATAGTCATAGTAAGTAAATTCTCTAATAATTCACTGAATACACATATACCAGTATATAATTCATGGTTTATAATACACAGTATTAAGAATATGTATATAAATACTTCTACTGTTAAGATGTCAGTACATGTATGTGTATTCCTCAGCAAATATTCTGATATCTAATACATTATATCTTACCAAACATGATCTGGAGTTATCCTTGCCTAACGTTAGGGGTGTGGTAGCCACTGTGGCTCAGCGAGTAGGGTAGGGTACTGGCTTGTTAATCAGAAGGTCTTGGGATTACACTTTGTGATTGCTTAGTAAGAATCCTTGGCCTTTCATTGGTACATTTCATTTGTAATGTTACAGAAAGACTTGGTGATGATCTGAGAGCTAATACATTTATTAACAGAAAAACTCAATAAATTTCTTAATAAGTCAAATATTGTCAAAATCTATAAAACAAAGGTATATTCAAATTCAAATGATTAGCGTTAGACAGTTTAAAATTACTAACAGACAAACCATTTGGAATATGAAGAAAATGTCGTTAATGTACACAGAATAATTGTATTATAATTGCTGGCTTTGTTTACATTGTAATCACACTGTCTCTATAGAGATATAAACAATGATAGTTGAGTCAGATTTGTCTGTTCATTCTTTGTTATGTAATTTGTGTGGTAACATTCTTGAAGGTGCATCATAATAAGTACAGATTTCCTCACAAAGATGTCTCCCACTTAGTCCAGACTCTATTCATAGACAATTTGCTGTATCAGCAGATTGAAGGAGAGAACATGATTAATCGTCAATCAATAAAACCTTTCATTATTTAATGTTCTGTAATATCACACAACAACAATGGTGTCAGCTCTTGTATTGTACGGTTTACATTCTTTTTTTTAAAAATTCGGAATAGAACTATTAAACAAAGGATATGTTTTTTGCCTAATTTTAGTCCCATGCAAAGACTATTATTCCCCACAACATTATCCTTATCCGATTGACTTTTATGCAGTCTGCTGTGTGTGACATTTTACACTTACAGTGTCGATCAGTCCACATTTCATTTAATTTAAATTTAACTCACAGGGGTTGATTTAAACAATATTTTATTCAAATAAGATAGGTGTTGTATACATATACAATTCTGAAGGTAAGGATTCAAAAACAAGCCAAAGGCTTATATTAATTTGTCTCCTTATATATTGAGTATATTACAAATACAACTGTGATATGTACACTTCTCATACAAAATACGTTTAACAGTACAATATTTAATATTCACACTAATCGTGCATGCAAGTAATTTAACAGTTAGTGTCACTTACATTGCCTTACTATTTCATAATACGCTTGCTTTGCATCATGTTTTAGGGGTTCCTATACATGCACAGCAACATTCACACATGACACCTCATTTCATCCTGTGACCAAAAAGACCAGGAGCTGTTCCTTGCAGGTCCTCTAACCTATACCACTGACATGAGGGAAACAATGGTGATAAAAAAGAACTGAGAAGTGAACCAACACTTTACTTTCTGAACTAGGTGATTGGATGGCCAAATTGTCTAAAGTATGAGCTTTAGGTTATATGGTCTGTCATGGAATCCTTGCCTGTATATAACAGGAGTAGGGTCGCCTGTCCAACCTTGTGGCTTTTCTCCAGGTCTTCTGGTTTCCTCCCACTGCTAAATCAAATTGAAATCAAATTGAACCATATGTGAGTCCCGGAATGACCTAGTGTGTGCCGAATGGACATTAAACCCTATTGCTCTCTTTCTCTTTCTGAATTATTAACACGAAATAGAATAAAAGTGCAACTTGAATTAGATTGATAATTTTCTACCTCAGCATGTTCATTGATTAAATCATTTGCTTGGTGGAAGTTTAAATTCAATACATTATATTTAACACCTACACAAATATTTGAATTAAAAATAAATTAATTTGAATCTTTTAGTTGTGAAAATACATTTGATATATAGATCAACCCATAACTACTGTAAAGCTTTTAAAATTGTATTCAAATTAAATGTTTTTAAGTGTTAATAAAAGTTGATATAATTTAATTTCTTTCTTAAATGAATTGAAATTTGTAGAAGTTTTTAGGTTGTATTTGTATCATCCTTTAAATTGAGATATTTCATGAATAATCCATTTTTACCCAAGACTCAAATTAAAAACTAAACCCAAAATGCACAGAATTAAGATATGTAAAATTTTGTTGGTTAGTTTTAAGAATACACATGACACTTTTGTATAGAATACAATTACTGGACGACGTTTCTAACTAATTGTTGTTCTTTAACGTCCAGTTCCACCAAGGGTGATATCGCAAACAAGTTGTCATATTTTCATTTTTAGTATCTTGGCACATACACAGACAACTTTCCTGTGTGGAGAAACCAGAGTACTTGGAGGAAACCCACACGGTTGAGAAAGCATCTCTATCTCCAAGTCACGCACTCTCACACTAGGGATCGAAACCATGACCACAAACTAGAGGTGGCTGCCAATTAGAGCTAGAAGCTGGATCACTAGGCCATCCAAACTCCCTGTTCTAACTAGAAATCTTTAGTTTTATCAACCAATGCTCAGTATTAAACAACAAAACTTGTGTCCCGTGTATTTCCATGTGTCCTGTGTTTTTCCATGTGCACTTGTGTATTTCCATGTGCCCTGTGTATTCACATGTGCCCTGTGTATTCCCATGTGCCCTTTGTATTTCTATGTGTCCTGTGTATTTCCATGTGCCCTATGCATTTCTATGTGTCCTGTGTATTTCCATGTGTCCTGTGTATTTCTATGTGTCCTGTGTATTTCCATGTGCCCTGTATATTTTCAGTTTAATTAGATCTACTAAATGCCATTGAAATGATTTGCTTTATTAAGAAGTGTTAACTTCCTTTACTATAACCTCTACTAAAACCTTTAAGCATTTTGGAATTAAAACAAAAAGTGATTCAAACAAAGTGATTATGTAGGTGTGATAATGACACCATAACACCTAACCTCCCACATAAATTATACCTAAAATGTTCTAGAATAAAGGTGCGAGAAATAGCTTTATATAGTCTCTACTTTCAATGAATAGAAGTGATATTGCCGACAGATTAATGAAGGTGTGATGGGTAATAATATTACACCAGTAAACTAACATACCGAACTGAGACAAAGTGTAAAGTGTAAAGAAGATATAAGTTATCAAAAACCACGAAATAATAAGACCTTCTAATAACGACATTATGAGGTTTTAACAAACCAGCTACTTTATTGACTCACTCCCCAGTCTCTGTAATGATATACCATAAGTTATCAAAACCACAGAATGATAAGACCTACTAATGACATTATACTGGCTTACAAACAACGGGCTACCCCATTGACTCACTCCCTCGCTATTTTTAGACAAGGGTAGATTTTTAAACATGATATGTGCCCCGAGGCGTCAACAGTTAGTGTCAGGCCATAGATATGTTGGTTAATAGTTTGGGTTTAAACAGGAAGATATCTCCAACTCGTAGTTAGCCTTCTTAACTATATATTGACATTTCTAGTTCATGAATGTTACAGACATGTGTTTTATTCGCTGTTTTCTCTTCAAACGTTTGTTTCATTGTTGGGAAAATTCTGGTATCTGTGCCATTGTGTATACTGTATAGCCAGGCTATGTTATTGTTTGAGAATTTGTAGTTTGTGTACCATGAATTGTTATTATTCACATAGTCTGTCCGATTCATTATTTTTTTCCGTCTGGATATATGGACTCAATTATTTTCGAGGTTGAGAAATTCACAGGCACATTATGAACGTGGGAGAATTATTGTAAATGTAAAAGGAGCAAGATGTATACCAGTAGGGAATAGATAGATATTTATGTATATATAAAGTTCCGGAGTAGCCATACATGCTTTTAACTTTTGCGATATCACCATTGTCTTATTAGAAGTGGATGTTGAACACCAGGAACGAACTGCATCTGCTACCGTGATATCATATTACCCGCAGAGGAAAGGGCTGTTAACCCCAGGAATCAACTGTATCTGAGATATCAACCTTGTTGGAAGCAGGTGATAACCCCCAGAAACGATCATTGTATCACCCTGGGCAGAAACGAACGTTAACTCCCTTTTTTTTAGCAGAAGGGAATATACATAATATATAAAAACCCATCCAGTCAATTTGTAGCTGGTTTTATCTTTTAATATTAGATCAGCTGTTAAAACGTGACAGATATTTGTTAATTAATATGGAGTGATGTGTACATAGGAATATATACAGGAACAGTTTGTAATAAGCATCTGTTGATGGACGACTTCACGGCCCTCTAGACATACACTCTGTATCTATTGATCTTTAGGCCTTTAATTTATGCTTACATATGTTTTGGATGATATTGCTCACTGAGGCAAATCAATTAATATATGGGATGTTTTAATACCATTAATGCTGTAATCGTGTTCTTTATTATTCCACTTCTCTAGTTAGAATCAATATGTTTATAACAGGGAAAAATATGTAAGCTTATAAATAGATTATTGTGAGTGTAAGGCAGTAGTGGTTTCAGTCAGGGAGAATCAAGTCAACTTATAATCAACTGCTTGTTAAATAGACCACATCAATTGTGTCAAGCTATACACAATACAGGCAAGCAGGCCTTTCTCTTTGACCTAATAACCAATCTGGTGGTCAGTTATACTCTCCACCCTAAAGGACCTGGTGGGTTTATAACACTCTAACACACACACAGCCAACTGTAAGATGTGTACATTTAACACCCGACAGCTGCAAACCACCATTTTATTCTATATCAACAGTCAACAGCAGTTCAAAATGGATTCCCTGTGTTCTACTGTGTGCTTGTGTAGATAAATACTTTATCTTTGAGACTGGAGAGAAAAAAAAAGAGCTTTTGAAACAAGGATCAAGTTACCAATTTAAACTCAAGAACGAGGTTGCATATTTTGGTGTAACTTATTGCCAAAACTAACGTTGGATTTGTTCTCCATGTTGCATCAAGAGTAAACAAAGCAATTGGCACATGTCGAGTAATATATGGTATACGAGAAATAAGTAGATATTTGCTCAAGGATAAAAAAAATATGGTGTGAAATATATGAGGATTATTTTTCAAAAACTAAAATCTTCTCGTGCCTGTTACCGAATGGGACCGTAAAGTGTGAAGTTACTTATATATGCTTTATGATCAACATACGCAGATTTGTTGGGTGTCTCGAGGAATTTAATTGTGTTGTATATTGTGAAAAATCTTGACTTATTTTATAAAAAGGATTAATATTTATACTGGAGATCTATAAAGACATGTACATGTTTGAGTGTTAATATATTGAAACATTGTTTTTATGACAAATTTTAAGCATGTTTAGTTAGGAATTGCATGTTTTTAATTTGTTGATTTGATTTTTATGAATGTGTATTGGATATTATGAGCGCACTCACCATGGTTCCTTTT